>CAUVYR010000087.1:0-520508 GCA_963556235.1 Cryptophagus acutangulus | reverse complement strand
AACTAATAAGATATACAAAAAATTATCCACTTGCAAAAAGTTACATTCCTTTTTATCCGATGTCAAAGTGACTTGAATGCCATGTAACTGTAAAGGTTTTCATGTAAGTATAAAATTATCGAAGATATTTTAACGTTGAACCTTTAAAGATTTAATTTTTCTATGTAAAATTATAGAACAAGAAGTCGTTCAAACGAAGTTCAAAGAAGACTTCATGAAAACTTCCGAGCAGTTGTGAAACAAATAGTATTCTGTAAAATTATTTCTTCAACTATTATTTGAGATGAAGCATTGCAGACTTGATAAGATTTTCTATAACCATCGCATAATTTTGATAAAAAATACCATTGAACCTTATACCAATCTGAGAAGTTTTATGTATGGTCAAAACTAGATCTTTACCGGAGAAAAATATTGGTCTGAAATTTAGTAAATTAATTTTGTTAAAAAATCAATGATTTTTTATGACTCCATTTGTTTTAAATACACCAATATAATATTTAAAACAAATGGAGTTGGATGAGCGACCAGGTGGATTCTAGCTTTTTCTAAGTATAATAACGGTATACGAGTATACGAGTATTTTGTGATAATTACATTCCTATATTAGTAGCCAATCAATATTTAGATATTTCTAAATTTGAACCAATCACGTTCGTTATTAAGTAAATAAAACAGCTTCTAGTAGCTGGATTTATCGATAAATCCTTCTACTGCTATTTAATCGTGGTTGCCATGGAAATCATCCTAGTGATTTTTAACTTTATGGGATTTTAAATTTCCACCATTGCGTTTTATTAATTTTATACATATTTTTGTTACATAAATAAAACTGAATTATGGATCTCGATTAATATTATTGTTACTATTTGCAGAAATTTTTAGAGCATAATAATAACAATTTAAGTAAAAATTGCAAATAGTGTATATTTAGTTGCATACATTTTTCTACGAGACTTAACCTCAATCATGTAATTATTTCCGTAAAATACACTCGAGATTAAATTTTCATCGGGATAATTTCATTTTAAATTTACTCAAGATTTATAGCTATTTGGATATATCTCTCGCAGAAAAGGTGTATTTACCTCCGATAATTTGAATTAAATTTGTAATGAAAAAAAAACATGTATTTTGCTACTTATTTTCTAAATAACTATTGTGATATTTGTATAACTTATTGTATATTTGTTTACAAAAAAAATTAATGTGTATACCTTTTATAAATATTTTTTAATTTTAAATTGTTTGTTTAATTTTTAAATATTTTTTTGTTATTCACATTGATTGTATTCATAAACTCTACGAGGTTATGTTGCAGTGCTCTAAGAAGACATACGTATGTCTGTATTCGATCATATGCTGTAATGCGCTGGCACAGCGTAGCAATAGAACACGTACGCCTGAGCTAATTCGATACGAGGGCTCATAACTAAAAAGCCAGACTACATCTGCTGCCCAAGACATCAATAAAATTTACTTGTAACACTAGCATTAAAAGGAAATTTAGCTGTCTAAATTTATAATATTTAATTAATTTTTAATCGAATGAGTTTGAATTAAAAACTACTTTTAATAGAAGTGATCAAAAACGTTTTTTTTTTTGGCAAAATTACAAAACTATCTTGTAAGTACTGATTACCCACATAAATAATAATTATTAAATATGTCATTAAAAAAAAATCGAAACTTTGAAGACGTTTTTTTATTTTCAAAATTAAATAGATCTCCTTCAATTGGCACGCAGTGTTTTAAGCTACACTTTCTGTTTATATGTGTTTATGGTTCTACAGATATAATTATGATCGCCAATTTAAAACGTGCAATATAATTGTTTTAAAAGCAATTTAGAAAATGTATTTGTTAAATTCCAAACGAATGTTTACATGACAAACAGAATGAGGTAACTTAGTATAGGTATATTCGGCAATGTGCTAATGGGGTATATTGTAATTAAAATTCGGTTTATTGCTCTAACTCACGACGAACATTCGCCCATGTTATGACCAGCCTCTCCCGGATGAGTTTTATATATCATTTTAAATCTCGTTCCATTGAGGTGTGAATGACATAAATATTGTTATTGCCAATCAACGATATTTTGTTTGTTCAGCCATTTACAGATTTTCCTCATCAACACCAAATAAATATAACATTATACCTTATACTAATATACGTTTTATCACCCACACGCGTACAAACTATTTAAAGTGAACTATTTGATGGTTTTATAGAGTGGATCGAGCGATGAGAATTAATATAATATATATATATATATATATATATAGTTCATAGTTCACTTTCATAATGGGTAGACGTGAAGGGGAATGAAAATTTTAATAAAGCTTTCGCAGAATGAAACCCTTATTTTTTTAAGTGTATTACACTCGAATATGACACGGTTATGCGTGAGACAAAAAAACTCGCCCTTTGCGACCAATTTTGTTATTAGTTACATTTCAGCCAGATTTGAAGCCATATATCGAGAGTATGTATTCAATGTTTCAACTCTACGCGAATGAGTTACGATATTGCTGATAAGCTTACTGTTTTGGATTATTATTACATTTTCGCATTATTTACTCTTTATAGGTTTTTATTTACTATTGCCTTTTGCATTCTCTAGCTGTTTGTACCGAATCTAGCTGCACTGAATACTTTTACCAAAAAGAAAAATGTAATCAATCAATTATCTTCATTACAATTTTATTTCAAAACAAGAAATCTGGAAATGCACTTGCACGGTTCTTGTCTAATATATTGGTAACTGTCCTCTTTAGTTTGACATCTGTCATTTTTAATCCAAATCAAATTTAGTTGCTTTTATTGACATTTTCATATTCACATCTGTTTTTCACGTCTTGAAATGATTATCTATACAATTTGGTTAAGATTGATCTGTTGGATTAGAAGATTACCCCATCCATGATGTAGCAAATCGTCAATTTTTAGCATATTTTGCTTTTATGTTCCAAAATTTTATAAATTTTGAGCCTAATTTTTCGGATTATCGTTTTTAAGAATCAATAAATATTTTATTTTAATGTATTGTATTGTTTTATTTATAAGTTTGTTACTAAACGGACCGGTAATTTCCGAGATTTAGGGCTCTAAGGAATCAATAAACCGTTTGACCTGAAAATTAGTAAATATTATTTTGATAATGTACGCGTTCTGAAATGTTTAGACAAGTTAAAATTTAAATCGTAAAATTTTTCCACATTAATATCACAAGCGAGTGAAAATAAATTGAAAATAATTTTACAAAATATTTCGAAAACTTGTCATAAGACAATAGCCACTCGAACCCTTTGGGCTCTCGTGACTATTGCCAGACAATTGTCACAATTGCCAAACTTCACTTGCGTGAATAATTGCTATCATTATATGTTTGATCAAAAATATAATATTATAAAGAAATTGATAACTATAGTAAAGTCGACTAAGTTCTGACCTATTGTATCAAATGCGCTAAACGTACTTTTCTATTGCTACGGTGTGCCAGCGCATTACAGGTTTATGTTAGCATTAACAAGAACGTATGTCTGCCAGCGCTGCTACATGACTTCACAGATTTTATGGATATAATCAGTGTGACTGACAAAGAAGTTACATGCAGATATGTCTTTCATCTTGTTGTCGCTCATTGCCGTCGTATGATTATAATCTTTTATTTTTATATTATTTAGTACTGTACTTAATTAATGATACTTATAAACATAATTATTGTTCCTTGCCCAGTATTTGTACTGGCAGAATTGTGAACTGCAGTGCTAGAAACTATTAGCTTAGCTTATGAATACTACGGTATTTTGTCACTTTGACAAACAGGATACAAACAGGATACGAAAGGCACCCTGATTTTATCATTTTTTTTAATTTCAATTTCAAAGTATTCATTGGATTGTCTTGTCGAATACAACTCGTGGCACCAATCTTTTGAAAATTCTTATCAGTCAGTTTAACTCGTAGCTGTTGCCTCTAGACAATCGCCACTCGCGCTGAAGCGCTCGTGGCAAAGTTGTTTACCAACGATTTTCCAGTATTTATGCACAACGCACGTAGTATATTATTTGCAGACGATACCACCTTGTCTGTGACGAGCAATGATTTAGTTTCTCTTAGGGAGCAAGGTGACTGTGTTGTCAAGGGGCTTGGAATGGTTCTTCGCAAACAGACTAGTACTAAATGAGAATAAGACCGAAAAAATATTATTTACTCTAAGAAATTCTCAGTGTTGCAGCTTGAACACTACTGTCAGGTTTCTTGGTGTCCACTTAGACAGTGATCTCAGCTGGAATGTGCACGCTCACTACGTCGCCAGTAAACTTAGTGGAAACATATACTGCGCAATCTTTCTAACAATGTCTCTCAGCTAGTTCTCAGAACTGCATATTTTGTTCTTTGTGAATCATTGCTTCGTTATGCTCTTGTGGCTGCTGTGTTCAAAGGCACATAATTTTCAGTCTTCAGCGCAGAGCAGTAAGGATTTTAATCGGACTGAAGTATCGTGATGATTGCAAACAAGCATTTAGATCTTTAAACCTTTTAACTTTCCCTTCACTCTACATCTTTGAACCTTTGATTTTTGCTTATAAAAAAATGGATCTGAGTACTCTGGGAGAGGATATGCATGAGTATAACACTCGTAATAAAAAATGATCAGAAACAAATATTGTCTTTTAGTGAAAACTCAAAAAGGTCCTAACTTTATGGCAACCAAGCTTCTTAATACATTACCTCTTTCTGTCAGAAATCTATCTATAAAACAATTTAAAACTTCGATACGGCGACTTCTTGTAAAAGAAACGTTTTATAGCATTGATGAATTTATGATAACTGTATGAAGTCACAGTGAGTTTTTATAATGTGGAAATATGTAAAATATTTATAACTACAATTCTAGTTTTGATTCCTTTCTACCTTGGTTTTAATGTAATTGTTTTGTATTGTACTTTTATTCTTAATTTTATATAACTCATCATCTACCATAATTATTATCTAAAACAAAATGTTTTATTTAAATATCTTTCACAAGTTAGTATTATTGTTATTATGTAATTCACAAATTTAAATATTCGTAATTCATATGACTTGTGTAAATTTTTTAATAATTACAAGCACTTATTCTTAGTGTACTACCGCTTGTAAATTTTAAGGCCGATACCTATACAATATATAATTGTTGAGGCGTGATCAGCCGAATAGTTATACCGGTGCTTGCCACACAAAACAACTCGCTGATAGTAAGAGGTAATCTCGAGAAATTATATAGTAGCTCGAGCCAATTCTTCTAAGTTGTAATCGTCGTCAACCTCATTAATTCGGCTCGACTGGCCTACATACGATACAACTGGCACCGTCCCTGATGATGAGCTCCCAGCCGTTATATAAAGTGTCCCAATAGGGAGTGCGGGTCTTAATTTTTGAATATATCTTAAATTTTATTGTTAATATTTAGTATTGCCATTAATAATAGAATATAATATTCGACACATATTTTCCAATACTTTGTTGGCACACACTTGCTCTTTTGGAAAGGTATTTGATCTCATTTTCACATAGTTGAATCTCAATTTCTCCGATGAACCGCCGAATTTGAGTTTTTAAGTCAATAATAGCTCTAGGATTGTTGGTATATACTTAAAATTTTACAAAACCCCTACAGAAAAAAGTTGCTTGATCGATCCTGGCCATTTCGGGTTTCCTTTGCGTGAGATAACAATTTATACCCAATATATGACAATATATTGTTTTCACTTTAAGAGTGCGTTTTGTTCGACCGCATATCGTTCCATAATTGTAAATGGCAAACTATCTACTAAACAGCCGTACAATTTTGATCGAGATTCTGCAAATCAAACAAAAATGCCGCCAAGTTGAGACATGATCCTGTTGCACCAGCCGCTGGTTGCTGCTCGCTGCTAGCAGCCATTCTCGCAGCGAAGTGTAAACCCACAGCAGACGCTGCTTTTACCAGCGAGGAAATTTACCAGCTGCTGGTTGAGTAGCACATGTTCAAAATTACCAGCCACTAGTCGGCTTGTTGCTGGTAGCAGCGCTTTATCAGCCTAGTGTATACCCTAGTGAAGCACGATCAGTGGCTGGTAATTTTGATTTTATCAACAATGTGTAAATAGTATAGTATAATAATGTCGGAAATTAAATAGAATACTAACGATATTATATTTTTTAAAAATACAAAATATGACTGTTTGTGGAACCCTTTGTCAGCCGATTGTATGTTAAAAGAGATGTGCGAGATATATAGCTTTTAGAAAACTGATAGAAAATTTAAATTTAGCTAGTTTAAAGGTAGCTCTCAAACCTTTCAAAAAAAAAATTAAAAATATTCGAAACACCTGCCATTCTCACAACTATTTGCAAAACTCTCTCTGTATAAGCAAGGAAGACTTATTACAACAATTAGGTACTAGGTGTACTATAATACTAACGCTGGTCGTTCAAAATGAAATTGTAATGTGAATCCAAAACTGCGGCTTAAGAAGAGTAGCTCCCATTTCAGCGCGTCTAACTGTAACGCATGCTATTCTTATGGAAAAATCACTGCCACTCGGTGTAAGGCCCACAGAAAAACTACTGAATCAATTTTAAATATTTAAAGTGATATACAATCTAGAAACATTAATCTACTGTTTTAATGGAACAAAGTTTTTATAGTTTATTGTAAGAAAAAGATACAGCTACTCAAAGTTAATATAGTTGATATTTTAAATACAAAATAACATAAATGACACTTTGTCCATTGCAATAACAGATAAATCAATTCAGATTATATATCAATTCAGTTTAAATATTGAAAATTTATTCTTTAGTTTTTAAGGGTAGCGTTTGTCGCTTCCACAATGTGCGTTTACCGTTAGCTTTAAAGAGTCCTCCTCTTAACGTATCTTGAGCTGCAGCATTACGATTCGACTAGCGCTTGCTGGCTGCTGCTAGTCCACTAGAATAATGTCAACCCTTAAACCTTAAACTAATCTATCTTAAGGTTTAGGTTAACAATTTTTAAGAATGATCACTATATATGATAGTTCAGGATTCAAACGGAATCCTAACATTTGGTCTGCTATTTCTGTATTTTGATTAATTTTAAAATAATTTAATTGAATTGTCGCGTATACTGCTTTTAGCTTCATACTAAAGACCGATTGCTGACCAATCTTGGGAAGGCTGCAGCAATACTTATTGCTGTATATTAATATGCACTTTTTACAATTATCACTTTTTTCTATAAAAAAATATAAAAAAATATAGAATTTTCTATAAAATAAATATTGAAAAACAACTCCTGTGGCTGTCACAATTACGATGTAATGAAACGAGAAATAAAAAAAGCAAGGAAACAACCAATTATTCGATTATTATTTCAATGGCTCTGAATTCAATAGTCGTGCCACACAATATCGTTCATAAAATTTGACGTTCTTCAATCAAATCAATACACAAATCCAGTGCCAGACATTAAAATTGTTCAAACATCATCCTAGTACAGTTTTAATACACATAAACGAACCAATAATTTTGTATGATGTCGAACGACGTTCTCTTTATAATATTTTTTTGCTGCGCACCAACCCATAAGTTTTACGAAAATAATACCCCATTGCATAATTGTTATACTTATTTTAATATTGTAGGAATTAACTGTAATCAAATATATAAAAGAATCACTTTGTAATAATCGAAATTTTTCTTCAACAAACTTAGACAAACAAATAATTAGATTACATTTTTTAAAACCATATGTTAAATAATTATATACTCATTGAAACTTTAATTCAAATTCCAATTATTAGTTCCAAGTTAAAAGCATTGGTTAAAATTTCCAATTGTGTGCGATAACCGTGGACATTCAGTAAGTGGAAACTTTTAACTCGTGGCTTTTCTTATATGAAACTTTAAACATCCTGCTTTTAATGGCTCTTAAAAAACTCCTGCTATGAGAACCTGTGGAGAACCAATATCCATGTGACAAGTTCACAGGTCCAGTTATATTTTTCACTTATATAATATACAAAATAGTTATTAAAATTAACATTGTAATCCCAAATGCATCATCTTCTTGAATGCAATTGACATACTCGACAATCTTTGCGATTTCCTAGGACATAATCCGACCTGAGTAATAGATTATAGCATCGATTAGATCTGATTGCCGTATATACAAAATCCCCTGTTTATAGCTTTTTGCATGTCTTTCCTGCCCATACCTATAACATCTCTACGACAAGTTGTGAAGTGGCTTACTCATTACCATCGTAATGAAAAATATGATCAGTATTTTAATAGCATTTGATTTAATTAGATATTGACGATGCTAGATATTTGACGGTGTATTTCCAGAGGGTCTGAACTCTGGAAAGCGTGGGTAACCTCCGGCTGTTATATTAGAATTTTACTCAATCCTGTTTAAGATCAAATAATAGAGATGTTTTCATCGATATTTTAATATTAAGCCGAGTGGAATTTTATATACCCTCCGATAAATAAAGATACCTTTATTCACTCATGTATGCTATATTGAACTTCTGTTTATAATTAAAGTTTGAATACAAAGATAATGGACATTCCATCGTTAAATAACGTTGTTATAATTTCTTTAGTTAAAAAAGATACAAAAAAAGTTATATGTGTGTTCTATATTTTTGCAGAGAAAAAGCATTTTTATTTAAAAAGAAATTAAATTTCTAAAAACAAAGTGTGTAATAATTAAAAAAAAACATTTAAAGTAATATATTAGTTTAAGTACAGTAGTAACAGAAATCCTTCTAATTCTAGTTGAGAGTGTTAAGCAACATTTAAACATTAGATTCCAGTAAGTTGGTTTTGATCTGCTCGCCGATAATCCTTTGAGAGCAGATGGTTATAGATTTAGGTGTGTCCCTGTTTGTCCAACAGCTTTAAACTTAACTCTCGTAATGTAGGTAGACGACTACACTACAGTTTTACTTCTCTCAATCCACCATACCAAAATCTGAATTTGCATTTTAGGTTTGTACACACTCTCTTGTTCCAATTGGAATTAAACACTTATTTCGTTTATCAATCTTCTTGTCTGTTTATCTTTCGTTCAAATCCAAAGCGCTATATAGATTGTTATATCAATCACCTGATTTATCTCTGTAAGTACACGAAACTTTTTGGTTAAAATACATTTGAATAAAAATTCAGGAAGATTTTTATTGTATTAAAAAGAAGAAAGATTATAATACTAGGTGAATGTTGGAGTGTCTTTGAGGGGATACCCACCCTTACACTGCTGCTATAACCACAGACCTTTTGTCAACGCAAAATGGGAACGATGACGTTGTGGAAATTGGATGTCACTTGGAGGTGACACCACAGTATTTTTCCAGCCAGGGGCTACGGCTAGGCAATGAGAACTAGAGAAATTAGTAAGAAACAAATGAGAATGCCTACTATATAACTACTTGGTATATGATATACGTATAAATGTGCCTAGTGTCTTATAATAATAAAAATCTTTATATCATATGTATTTTTTAACACTGATTTTTTTTTTCGTCTATGAGACGTTATAAAATGGACAATGATAGCTACCCCACATGGTTTTTTCAGCGATTATTTTTGGACATTTCTGATTAAATTTTGAGTTGGTATTTTCTTTTCTTGGCACACCGGATTAATAGATTTTATGAATTGTTTTTTTATGATAAATCTAGTTGTATGTGCATGTTTGTAGAGGCTTTTGGCAGAGGCTTGTAGCAACCGTATAAATATAAATGGCAAAAAGGGTTGATTTAGTTAGTTATGAATTTCCTTATAAAATAATTAATAATAATTCTTATATTTTATATAATTGTTTTATAAAAAAAAATAATCTTTGCGAATACCATTCAAGGTCTGGATTTTTTGTGTTAAATTTCTAAAACCTTTTGCGCAGCAACTTCAAATGTTGGAAATCTGCCAGATAATAATCACTCGCGCGAGCGCTCGTGATTTTGAATTCTGTCAAATTTGCACTCTTTTGAGTTGCTACGCAACAAGTTATTGAAATTTAACCGGCAAATCCAGACCTTTTACGCTATTACTATTGATTAAAATATTATTGGTTTTGAGACGTTCTACACATTACTCTTTCCATTGTAAGTCAAACATTTAATTTTATAATTAAATTTGAGAGCGACCAAATACTTTTGATATATTAATTTGCTTTGAGCCTTTGTTGAATATACGAACTTGAGAGCAACCAAAAGTCTAAGTTTGTAAATCTTGCTTCCAACTATACAAAATACTTATTCTTGTATTTTTTTCGCATAGAAATTAATTTTTAATGTATTGTCTCATTATTACAACAAAAAATAAATATAATTTTTTTTTTATTTAAATAGAACACAAAAATAAAATCAATCTCTCTTTGCTATAACTAAAATAATTCTAATACAATTTATTAACCAAATCATTATATAATTTGTTCTTAATTAGTTTTGTTTATGAATCACTTGTCAAAAGTGTTTCATTCTTTGGTGTTTAATTCGGCCCTGCACCTTCTTGGTATTGATGCAAGAACATTACCAATTCCCATTTGGTAAATATAGGTACTGCCAGTGACCTCTACGAACTCCAATCAATTGTTCAGGTGTATGCACATTTACCAAATACGAAAGTACCTACTCTTCCTTGAAGAATATCCCATACATGCTCAATTGGGTTTAGGTGTGGGGATTGTACTGGCCTGGGTTTTACTGATATTCCTTTGTTTTCGAAGCACTTATTCATTCTGTGTGTAATATGCGGTCTAGCATTAGCATGCATGTAAACAAAATCTTCCCGAATGGCACCCGCAAATGGTAGCACTAGAAGGTGTACGTACGTACTTGATCTTTGTATGAAATAGCTTTTAAAAATCCATCCAAGTGAACCAGATCGGTCCTACCACCGCATGTGTAGCCCCAAACCATTATTGTACCTCATCTGTAATTGTGCATTTCCTATTAATATTAATGCGATAAAGTTCCACAACGTCTTTTGTTGCATAGCTCCCGCATCCCTTAATACAACAAGAAGCTGGCATTGTCAATTTACCACAGCAAACTTGCACTTGACACAAATTTATTTTTATTAAAACAACTCACTGATATAGCCGCAATCACTTTTAAAATCAATTAAAACCTGTACCTCAAAATACAATAACCAGCTGCCATTAAATTTTTTTAAAGTTTTTAACCAGCTGCCATTTTAAATTGCATCTGACAGTTAGCTGCACAGGCCTATACGGTTGTAATATCCAACTTAATAGGTCTGTCCAAGGTCACGCAAATGAGGTTCTGTCACTGGATGAAAATTTTTATCACGTATAGCGTAAAATTTTATGAAATTTTTATGAAGACAAACTAAAAACGCAAAAGTTGCTAAAAGCGGCTCCTATTATATATTTTTTAAAAATATCGATGGTTGTATACATTAATATACAAAATATCAAAGAAGTTGAAGTTGACGCAATTTTCGTTCACAAATACAATCGCAGTGCACTCAAATAATGTAAACATTTAAACAAAATAGATCAAACATTAGGTTTAAGGTTAAATAACCCTATATAAACATACTGAAGAATGAATGCAACCATTGATATTTCCTTTTAATGCAATTTGTTGTCTAAATATGTAACAGAAAAATAGTAGAGGCCTCAGAAAATTTAGCTTTAGTATTTCCTCGTGATTTTACATATACCACATATTTCCTATATTTTTCCTCCACTGCCCTTGCTCACTTACAATACCTTGGATAGGCCTATGTGTTTGATGTATTTTGTTTAAATGTTTACATTGTTTGAGCGCACTGCGATCATATTTGTGAACGAAAATTGCTTCAACGTCAACTTCTTTTGATATTGGAAAACGTCAGTTTCAAATAGTAAACAAATCATGCAACCATCAATATATTTAAAAAAAGATATATTAGAGGGCGCTTTTAGCAGATTTTACGTTTTTAGCTTGAGTGTCTTCATAAAATTTTACACATACGTGATTAAATTTTTTCTCCAGTGACATAACCTCATTCGCTTATAGACCTATACATCTTAGACAGGCCTGTTCAAGGTCATGCAAATGAGGTTATATCACTCGAGGAAAATGTTCATCACGTAGGCGTAAAATTTTATGAAGAAACTCCAGCTTTAGTATTTTCTCGTTATTTTACATATACCATATATTTCCTATATTTTCCTTCACTGCTTTAGCTCATTGAGATGACATTGGATAGCTTGAGTCTCTTTATAAAATTTTCATAAAATTTTAGCCTACGTGATAAAAATGTTCCTCCACTGCCTTACTCACTGACATGACCTTGGACAGGCCTATATCTCGGATTATTTGACATAACTATTTGAAAAAACGGTTGTCAACACTTGTCAAAACCAAAATTAAAGTAGTTGTTGATTAATATTAATAATATATTAATATTATATATAGTAGTTGGTCCATTTTCTGGAAGTGGGGTTATTATAATTGTATATTATAAAATAATTAATCTCTCTCCACAATAAATTTATTCAATCATTAAATTAGCAACATGTTTCGAGTTTTAGGAAACTCATTGTCAAGCTAATTATAAGAAGATGACCTATAATAATAAATAAATGTATATGCTGACAACAAACCTTAGAAATTTTAGCTTTATTTAAATGTTTTTCTAATTTTGAGATGTAAAATGTGACTTTTCAAAATCGATTGTAGTTGGCAAACGGCACATTTTACGCAACTGGTGATGAAATGAAAAATATTTCACAACTGGTGATGAAAAGTTCCAAATAAAGCCTACTTGTTTTGATAAAATTTACAAAATTATTAATATCATAAGTTTAAAAAACTCTTTTTTGAGAAGGTTTTTGTAAAAATTAGAAAAAATCTTGTATGCAACATGTTAGGAAATGCTATTTTGTGTAACTCGCGTTATTTTGCGAAACTCGCTGCGCTCGTCCCGCAGAAATCCGCTCGTTACACAAAAAAATGCATTTCCTAACTGGTTGCATAACTAGCTATTGATGTGTGATTGAAGTAAATTAATAAATAAAAACAAAATTCATTAATAAGGTAGAGTTGATAGTAAAAAATCTATTATGGTAGTATTAGAATCAAAAGTGTTATCATTTTCACATATAGTGTCTTTGTTTCTAATAGATCTTTTGATTTCTAAAATTTCTAAATTATTTAATTTTTTATTTTTAGGACAACTATGTAATAATTTGGTTCCCAGACAATTGCCAACAAGACGATCGCTCGCACGAATACTGCTCACAGAAAACTGCCCACAGGCAATATTTCCGACAGCGACTATTGCTCACCGATACAATTGCTCACGGGATTTTTGCTCACATTGCCGATTGCGCACACGGCATGAAATTATATGTATATAAAATATTTCATAATTATTATTCATTGTTTTTTAATAAACATAAAAAAAATAAATTGTGAGCAATTGGCCGTGTGCGCAATCGGCAATGTGAGCAAAAGTCCCGTGAGCAATTGTATCGGTGAGCAATAGTCCCTGTCGGGAGTATTGCCTGTGAGCAAAATATCCTGTGAGCAGTTATCCGTGTGCGCAGTTATAACTGTGGGCAGTTTTCTCTGAGCAGTATTCATGCGAGCGATCGTCTTGTTGGCAATTGTCCGGTCACGAATAATTTAACATTGGTGATTGGTAAAAAATTTTGTTTACTAAAAATAATATGATTCGCAAATTTTGAAGAAGTGTTATTGTAATTAATAATTTTGAAATTGTCTATTAACATAAACATTTATTTATTATTATATGTCATCTTCTTTATATTTAGCTTGACAATGAGCTTTTACAATTTAGACAATTTACCTTCCTATACACTCGAAACATATGTTACTAAATTAATGATTGAATAAATTGATTTTTTTTATTGTGGAGAGAGATTAATTATTTTATAATTTACAATATTATTATTATTATTATTATTATTATTATTATTATTATTATTATTATTATTATTATTATTATTATTATTATTATTATTATTATTATTATTATTATTATTATTATTATTATTATTATTATTATTATTATTATTATTATTATTATTATTATTATTATTATTATTATTATTATTATTATTATTATAATAATAATAATCCTATGTAATACTGTGTTTAATTGCAGAAGGTTTTTCTTATTCATAAAAAACTCCATCCGGCATATCATTTAATTACCGGTTAACGACACCCTTGTCGGCGATCACTACTATTGTCATAACGATTTCTACTATCAATAAAATCATTTACCAGTTTCATAATGTCATTATGGGCTTCTCAAACCATCAAAATAATGACTCGCAGCCACTTTTTAATTAAATCGCTTTTACGTATTTCATAAAAAATGTTTAGTTCGGTACTATATTACAATATTATTGAAACTAATCACGTATACGAAGTTAAATTTGATTATGTACCTAATTCATCTAGACTCCTATGCATTAAGCAAAGGTTCGGAATTAACAACACCTTCACAGGTATCTATAATTGCATAAACCCTTATAGAAAGGACACTATTAGCAAATATAGGATGGGCACATATTAATGTTCATAATTGCGAAATTAAACAATATTGGTGGAATGCTTGATCCTGATAACATTTATGATATATTACAATTTTTTGTACAGTAATGGGAAGACCTTGTCCACCCATAGCCCAAAGGCTTTGACAACAAAGGTCATTAGTACCAATCTCACTAGCGCGACATTACATATACACATTTGACAAAAAAATATTTTTATTATTATTATTATTGGAAAAAGTGCACTCTAATTATTTCTATAGATATAAGTATGTATATTATTATACAATCGTTTTGATAATACTTAAATGGGTTTGAATCTAAAATCATCTATAAAGGCATTGCTGCACACCCCGTAAAGGAGCAGCGTTGAAAGTCTGAGAATGTGGATGTGGCTTTAATGTCCTACAAATTCAGGCATCTGGATGATATTACAGGACTCAGGTTTTATTTATGAATACAACGTGGGAATACTAAATTGATAATTTACCTCTACATATTAAATCGTAATTCATGTTTTTAACTATTTAATAATCCCATTAATGAATCATTATTAAAACATAATTAACAACAATTAATTAAAATTATTCAAATTTACTGAGCTTCGTGCCCTAGAGAATTTTTTTTTTTTGAATATTTTGACATGATTTTCATCAAAAACCATCAACGCATAACCGAAATACGCTAATTATAAATACGCGTGTTTATTATATATTTTTCTCACTCTCTTCTAAGCTCTCGGCAATCATTCGCGCTTTTTTCTCTATGATGCGATGCTGGTTGCAGACAACTTCGAGACAGCCGTAAGAGGACCCTTAACAATAAAGTTTCAAAGTGTTGAAAAAAAGTGGAAAATAAATAGACATCAAAAAATAATCTAGCTCAATTCTATTCATTTAAATTAACGTTACTATTTATAAGCAATGTCTATTAATCAAGAATATATTAATAATTGACAATGTAAGTATTGCTAGTTGCAAAAATTTACAATTTCAACAACATAAAGGTGAATTCAAAATCGATATGACAGTTTCGATTATTAATGATGACGTTTTTAATTAGTAATGATTCATTCATACGTGACATAATGTATAATGTTATGTATTTGAAAACACATGCGTAAAGTGTATATTATGTGTTAAGAGTAGATAAACAGAATTTTTATGACTTATTTGTCAAAATTAATTTGAAACCTATTAATTAATATACCAAATAATGAAAATTGTACGATATCTGTGAATATAAATAAGGTAATTTATATTGATTTACACTTGTTATTTCATTGATTTTTCAGTTTTGAAATGAATAATAATTTTAATTTCTTAATTTTCTTAGATGAAACCGAATGTATTGCTAGTGGCCTTCACATATCAAACATTGCGTTATACTTGCATCAATTTTTGGACGAACTTACGATTTGGGATAAAATTTAATATGATCCACGGCATGAAGCAAACTATTCAATTATTTTTTAATTTTAAGTGTGTTTAAAATTTAAATAAAAGGTTAGTATATATGAGGTTATTATGATGATACTTTATGTATGACCCACCCAACGCTCCGAATAAATTGTAGTAAATCTGATATTGGCATAGAACCTTATATGCTATACTAATATTAGATTAGATCTAATATTTTTTTATTTACGTTTTTAAAATAGTTAATGTATTTTTTGATACACATTCTTCGGAAACAAGTAATATGTATCTTTTGCACGCATCAATCTGTTCTGTTTAGGAATGTAGTGTGAAAGTACAAGTAGGTTTCTTTTATATGCTAAAATAAAACGATTAGAATAGACTTTAAAATAAATGGTCCATGATATAATGTAAACATAACTCATATTTACGGTTTATATTTTAATACGGCTCTCATGCAGAGCAGCACAACAAACAGTGAACATAGTTTCGCACCCTTGTTCAGATCAGGAATAACCCCTCGGCGTTTGGCGGCATAAAATTTTACAACAAGATTGAGAAATTGAAATTATACCCGTCATCATAAAACATACAACAAAAAAATCTTAAACTGTAAAAGTATTTGTTCGTTGTCACTTCTGTTTCAGAGATGAGCGTTTTGCTCGCTGTTTCTCAACCACTTTTGATATTGGAATATCAGATTGGCATGGCGTAATTTAGAGAAAAGTGTCACTTGTAGTATTACCATAATTCGGTTGCATTGCGTGAAAATTTGTACGCGTAAATGTAGATGCGACTTTCAATTTAGCTGGCTGTGCGGGATTAAGCTGGCGACGATATTCCGGGCGCCGCGATGTACCCGCCGCCACGGCCTTTTCTCCGGCTCCTTTTACCCATCGGACCCGGAACGTGCCTGGATTCGGTAACAACCTTATTATATGCCTGATTATCAAACAACATACTTACACACTGCATTTAACGCTGCATTTAACTTCTTTGGTATACGCTTTCATCGCTTTATGAGCACTAGCAAATAAAAAAAATTGAGTTTTTAAAAAAGTTTTTTTTATTGACTTTCTATACGATTTCAATTAGAAAGCATTTTTCTATGTACGTATCGAGACAATCAATTAGAATAATACTATAGTAAACTACTAGCATTATACATTTAATGTATAACCATCGCCTTTAATTTTAATTATGTTAAATTCATAGGTCTAGTTAATGTAAAATTAGTAGCAACTATACGTTAAGCTGGAGTGAAACCTAACTCCTTAATGTACTTTATTACGGTTTAAGGTGTAATGTTACAAAATTTAAGGTAGTAATATAAACGATTATTGCGCGCAAAGTTTGCTTTGCTAATTTACTATTAGTGGTTCTAGACCGCAATAGTATAATTTAGCGTAATTATAATAATTTCTAAATATACACCGCAAAGCTACCTTGATATAACTAAAATCTGAAAGTTTAATTCATTTAGATGTCACGAACGTGAACCACTTAAGTAATTTTGATAGTAATCAAACAAGTTCTTTTAAGCATTTTGCATTAATTAATTTACGCAGTATATGGTGGTATAATACGCAAATGGTGTGGTAAAAAAGATGCGCTTTGTCTTTCATCCCCTTTCCATTCGTTTTGCAATCATTTGATTGTCTCTCAATGACATTCTCACAATTTAGTCAAGTTTCATTTGAGTATAAAGGCCTCCGCAATGATTTAATGACTTTGATAGAATATTATTTTTGTTTTTTTGTAGACTAGTTGAAACACTATTTATTGTCTTTATTTAATACATACGCACATTTCAATGTAGGTATCATGTTTATAGATGATACTATTTCTATTTCTATTTTATTTTTGTTTAATGAAAAAATAATTAATTTTGACGCTGGTAATTTAATAAAATAATAAATTAAAATGATAGTCTATGAAAATGCTAGAGTATTACTTTTCACGAAGTAATACTTTTAAAATACCCTAAAAATTAGATTTTTACTCCTAAAAGGTGTTTTGAAATAATTTAATAATAATTTAATAAATGTTTAGTATTTAAATTGTTGTTTTAAACAACATTCGTGATAGTAATCGTAGTAGTCATTTAAGTGGCTCGGAATGCTGCCCTCGCTAGGTGAGCTGATTGAAGACTTCCTGTCCACCTCCATCGTCAGTAATCAGTGCCTTCCTACTGCCGTTTGTCTCAATATAGATTTCTACTACTAAAAAGCTTACGTAATTCATATTAAATTTGCTATTTGCAATTGGGAAATGTACTAACCGAGTGTGGCGCTGAGTACGTTGATTTATACATACTATACGTACATAGGATATAACATTTGAGTTCAATTGTTTTGTTTACATTTTTCCAACATATTTTTTAGTTTTGTGGTAGTCTAATGAGTGACTTTACAAGATTAGTAACTTTTTGAAGTGAATTTATTAATTGAAGCTTTGGAATATATTAAATTGCTTAAAAAACCCGATGACCAAAACATTAAATGTCACTTGTAGGTTAAACGCGAGGTTGTATCAGTAGTCAGAGTATACTGGAATATTAGTTGCACTTTATACTTATGTTATAAAGTTGTTGCTAGTTGGCTAGAGATTTAGTTCATTTTCAAATAAAGTGTTCGAAGAAATATATACGAAAAGGATAGTTAAATAAAGAAAGGCCAGACTGGTGGAAGCTGGGATTCTGGGATGCAAAGTGGACCCCAATTAATTAAATTACACCCGCCAATTTATAACGACGTATATTAAAAGCGAGTTATTCGTACGTAATCTAATTATTCCGACTGTATTTACTATAATCTGAACCTCGGCTCGTCCGGCTAATAGTAGATTTAATTTCTGAGCTTTCATAACTTCAATCGTCTTTGCTTTAATGTTTTTGAGCGCGGAAAAGTGAATTTATCAAACACACACCGGCCGAGCAAGCAATAACAGAACTGCAAGTAAAAGCGGGACCTCTTTTGGTGGTGTCGTCCCCCAACACAGCCGCCCCCAGAATCGGAATTTATAAGCAGAATTAATTAGACTAAAAACCACTGCTGCCTTCCCGCACTATACTCTGAGCTGCTGTTTTAATTTACAAAAGCCAAACTTAATTCTTGTTCCTACTAAAGGAATAAAGAGAAATGTAAAGGAAAATTAAAACGATTCAATTCCAGGCTTTGATTCGGTTTAGCCGACTCTCGGCCGCCATTCTCAAATCCTTATTCTTCGCGTTGGGCGAACCGTGCACCAGGCAACAATCTCACGGCCCACCAGGTCCTCCTTTTCCCCCTCCCACCCGCACCAACAACCATCGGCTCTTGAATGTGCTCCATCCAAAACTTTCTTCTTATAATGTTAGCATAATAATGACACTAATTCGAAGCCTAACAAATAAATTTGTTAAACTACATAACCACATCCTAGCTTACATAACTATAACCACTTGTATATTAAAAATCGTATAGTCTAGATTTTCTTGAGATTTACAAAAGTATTATGTTAATAAACCCAGCATGCGGTTATTTACAAAATAGGAATCCGTATTTAGTGATATTTAGTTAACAATACACATGTAATTGGAAACCGATTTTGAAAATAAAACTGAAGCATTGGTTAAAACACAAACATTTTTGTCTGTAGATGTAAAATAATGTAAGAAATGGATTTGAATTGAATTAAATTAAATGAATTGAGGTAAAAAAAATCTGCAAACTGAAAAAGTATTTTAAATAGAATTTTTAATTTCAATAAAAGATGTTATAAAGAATAAATAATAATTATTATGTATAAAGAATAGTAATATTATTTTCTATACAGTCTATACATAAATAATAATATTATCAAATAAGTATTATATTAACAAAATTTAGCTTGTTCTCAAACTGGCACTACAGTTCTTACTATTCTTACATTAAGTTAGTTATTATTGGATTTCATAGTTGTCACTTGAGTTTTACTCAAACTTATCTCAATTTTCTTTTAACTATTTGGAGCTCATAATCGTTAAAAATTATAATTTTATAACGCAGGCATTAATAATAAATCATAATTACCAATTACCATTCGTTTTAAGAAATATACTTTTTTGAATAATTATTCATTTTTTTTTAACTATTTAGAACTTATAATTATGAGTTCTAAATAGTTAAAAGAAGATTGAGATAACTTTGAGTAGCACTCAAGTGACGACTATGAATTTGACCCTTAAAGTCGTAAAGTTTGTTTCGGTGTCTATTTTTGTCTAAGATATTTAAGTCTGTTAGTGTGGTTTTGTTTGTCCGTTCAAAAAGGAGCTGGTTTGAGGGATTGTGAAGTGGGTTATTAGAGTGTCTAAGTCTCGTTATTTGTCTTAGTGCAGTTCGTTCTGCTGTCTCCAAAATTCGTATTGTCTTACTATTTGAGTTGGTCATAATTACGTGTCCATAGTCGATTAAAGGTCTGCAGATGCTTTTGTAAATTTGTGTCGCCAGCTTGATTCTAATACCGTGATCATCGATGCATGTTAAGGAGCGGAAATGTTTAGATCTTTTCAAAATTTCGGTTCTGATTTTGTTGGCGTGTTTATGGATTTTATGTTTGTGGTCAGTAGTCAGTCCTAAATATTTTATGTCAGGGGATGGTTTGATCGTCGTACCGTCTATTTAAATTGTTGGGGATGCGTCAGTTATTTCTAGTTAAAATTATATTTAAATTTATTATTGGAAAACAAATTTGAAAGAAATCTGACAAATCAAACTGTAAGGGGTGCATTAGGGGTTACAAATGTGATATGTGGGTTCTAGCCATTGATTATAGAAGACTTATAGAAGTCTTAAGATTATAAAAGTCTTCTATAATTAAGTTCTAGCTTAATTTAAATTTAATTAAATAAATAATGATAACTTAAATACCTAACTTAAAATTACACCTTGAACCCAAATTACAAAAAATTCCGAGCATTTGAATTGTAAAGGATATATTAAGGGTTGAAGTTGTAAAATATGGGTCGCATATTACTTTTAATTAGATTATTCGCAAATCAGTTTTAAATGTATAGTAGAAATCTAATATGAAAAAAATCCGATTTATGACTCAAACTGTATATTTGGGGAAACGGGTGTGTCGTAAGGGTCGTAAATGATTTGTAATCACTCATTATGTAAATATATATAAAATAACTGATGGAAAATGGTGGGTTATGCTGACATATAAGAATCAAAACACCGTCAATTTTTGAACAATTAATTTAAAGGACAAACAGGCCACAAGGGCTTATTTTTAGGGAATGAAACTTTCACCAGCATTTTTTTTATGCTGGTGACATTACTAATATGTATTCCAAATTTGGTTCAAATCAAATATTCCTCCTGGCCGGTATTCACATTACAAATTATGCATTTTTTACCACTTTTTGGCCCTTCAACCCTTAATAAAAATTCAACTTTTTAAGAAACTTCAGATTTTTTGAAAGCACTCACCACTTGGGCTATACAAGATACATATGTTTAATATTTGGTCAAAATCGGCCCGCAACTTTAGAAGATAAAGTGGATGCACCGATTTTGCTGTTTTTGGCATGTTTTTAGCCTATAATGCGCAGGTCTTTGAGAATTTTACATATTTTGTTCTTTGACATAATCCATGGGCTGGTAGAAAAAAAAGACGCAAATTATGCTTTAATCGGGTCAGTAGATTCCGAAATATAGTGGTTTATAGAAACGAACAGTCCGGCAGACAGACAGACCGACAGACGGAAATTAGTGAATATGATTTTCGTAATCTACGCATTCTATAAAGTAGCAAATAGTGAAATTTTGAAAAAAAATCATGAATACAATACTTCCTCTACGAGAGAAGTAATTAACTGTAATAGATATGATAAAAACATGTATGCAGGCCATTTTATCAACAGTAATAGGTATAACAAGAACTTTACAAATAGGCAGCTATTATTTTTTTATTAATTTGTCAAGAATTTGATTGAAGTGGGAGAGCGTCAGCTCGAGGGCTTTGATTATTAATGTTACATAAATTCGAGTTAAAAATTTTAAAAATGCAAGTCTTCGAGATAAATTATTAAAAACATAGCCGCTATTGTAAAGGTCGAATTGTATTTAGAAAAATCATTTATTGAATCAAACAATTTACATATTTTTTGTATTGCTAACTAATTCGTCAATATCGTAATTTTCAGTTTCTCCAGAACGATCCATTTGAACGAAATTCAATTGAAATTAAAATAAACGTCATTTATCATGGCTACTTAATTTTTGTAACTGTGGCTTGATCGTCTATTTTAGAATCGCATGACTTACAGTGATTAATAAAACCTCTGTAAATCAACCAATCAAAATTGTGCATTCGGTTTTTGTTGCCTAGCAACTTGCCATTTTCAACGAGTAAAAAGTTAGCTTCAATTTTCAAATCGAATAGTACACGGTATTTTAAAAAAAAAAGTAGGCCTTGAGTTTGACTTCTTCAAACAAATTTGGTTTTTCTCCGATCAGCTCGAAAATGCTACTTTTCCGATGAGTTATCTGTAACTCAAAGTTGTCGTTTTCCGTATGACCAGTCGTTGCTAGGTTATAGCCTGTTTACCGTCCGGAAAAGACGTTCCCCGACTAGTCTAGAAAATATATTCTAAGAGTAATCTTACTCACATACGGAGAAATATTTTAGTATTGGTTGCTAAATTGAGAAATATTATTATTTATTGAGAAAATAAATAAATAAAAAAATTAATAATAAAATAAATAATAAAATAAATTTATTATTTATTGCTAAATTGAGAATAGCTATTTGTGTATTAAGAGCGCAAAGTGATACTTTGTCGCGCGAGCCAGAATGTTGTCGTGCGACGCGATAGCGGAGCACGACAATCTGGCGAGAGCGACAAAAACACTTTGCGCTCGAAATACACACAAGATTTTTCCTACAATCGATTTTAAATTAAATTTTTGTTGCAAAAATGTAAAATTAATATTTTGACAACAAATAAAAATGTGATGATATCATCGGTAACCAAGAAACGCTCATTTCTAAAAACAAAAACTATTGTTTTACTGCATTTTTTTGATTTAGCGAGCGGGAAAATCAGCAAAAAGATCTAGAGCGGGAAAGTGACAACTCCTCGGAAAACGCCAACTTTTCGTTGTCAAATGGAAGCACAAAGGCTTACTTTTATATGCGATTGTAGGAAATAGCTATTTGTGTATTAAGAGCGCAAAGTGATACTTTGTCGCGCGAGCCAGAATGTTGTCGTGCGACGCGATAGCGGAGCACGACAATCTGGCGAGAGCGACAAAAACACTTTGCGCTCGAAATACACACAAGATTTTTCCTACAATCGATTTTAAATTAAATTTTTGTTGCAAAAATGTAAAATTAATATTTTGACAACAAATAAAAATGTGATTTTATCATCGGTAACCAAGAAACGCTCATTTCTAAAAACAAAAACTATTGTTTTACTGCATTGTTTTGATTTAGCGAGCGGGAAAATCAGCAAAAAGATCTAGAGCGGGAAAGTGACAACTCCTCGGAAAACGCCAACTTTTCGTTGTCAAATGGAAGCACAAAGGCTTACTTTTATATGCGATTGTAGGAAAATATTATTATTTATTGAGAAATATTCTAGTTTTGGTTGCTTGGTTATGGTCGTTGTTTTTACCAAAACCTCCCAATAGTTTGTTAAAGTTTATTATGAATTAAAGGAGGCGATAATATTTGTTCTAATAAATGTCAAGCAAACGCGTAACAACAAATCTTTATTCACACAATAATGTTCAAATAAGACTGATCGGAGAAAAAATAGTATGTGCAACACGCAGGAAAATAGTATATTCTCGGACTCTGGTAGTTGCTGGACTCGGCTGGCGCCTCGTCCAGCAATTGTCCACCATCGTCCGAGAATATACTACTTTTCCTACTAGTTATACAATATACTATTGTCAGAACAGAAAAGTAAGCAAAAATCAAAATGAATGATATAGAACGTTTTGGAAGCGCTTCCAAAACTGTAATTATAAATGCAGTTCAAAATAGTGTACCGAAATCTACTATTCAATGCCGAACCTCAATTTGGAAACAGTTTAAGGTATTTTGCAAAACTCGAAATTATGTTCTTTCTGCATTTTTGTTTTGTTTTTTTCTTTATTGGTTTGTATTTTTTTGTTTATTAATTGCAAATAATAAATTTGTTTGAGTTGTTTATTAATCTTCCTAAAATACACTCGAGATTCAATTTCAATCAGGATAATTTTATTTTAAATTTACTCATAGTTTGATGCGTTGAGGAAATATCGCTCGCAGAAAAAACAAAAGAGAAAAACAATCCCGCTTTGCGGTCAACACTGTATGAATATATAAAAAAAATTCGCTGAAAATGAGATTCCACAGTACTTCTCTCGCTGATATACTAAAATTTAAATAAATCTGACAATTCTAACTATGAGGGGTGTATTAGTGGTTACAATTGTAAAATGTAGGTCTAGCCTAATTTCAATTAAATTAACTAAGTAATGATAAGTTAAATAAGTTAAAATTACTACTACCAAATTTGAAAGAAATCCGAGTATTTTGACTGTAAAGGGTATGTTAAGGGTTGGAGTTGTGCAATAAGGGTCGCATATTAATTTTAATTAGATTATTTGTAAATCTGTTTTAAATGTATAGTAGAAATTTAATATGAAGAAAATCCGATCCATATGACTCAAACTGTATATTTGGGGGGTGGGGGGTGTATAGTTAGGGTCGTAAATTATTTTAAGTCACTCATTATGTGAATATATATAAAATTACTGATGGAAAATGGTGGGTTATGCTGACATATAAGAATCAAAACACCGTCAATTTTTGAACAATTAATTTAAAGACCCAACAGGAGACTAGGGTTCATTTTTAGGGGATGAAACTTTTACCAGCATTTTCTTCAATGTATTCCTAATATGTATGCCAAATTTGGTTCAAATAAAATATTCCTCCTGGCAGGTATTCACGTTACAAGTCATGCATTTTTACAACTTTTTGACCTTTCAACCCTTAATAAAAAGTCAACCCTTGAAAAATCTCCAGACTTTTTGAAAGCATTCACCACTTGGGGTATACACAAAACATATGTTCAATATTTGGTCAAAATCGGTCTGCAACTTTAAAAGATTAAGTGGATGCACCGATTTTGCTGTTTTTGGCATGTTTTTGATCTATAATGCGCAGGTCTTTGAGAATTTCCTAACTTTTTTTTCTTTGACATAATCAATGGGCAGGTTGAAAAAAAGGACGCGAATTTTGTTTTAATTGGGTCAGTAGATTCCAAAATATAACGGTTTAAAGAAACGCACAGACCGACAGACGGAAATTAGTGAATATGATTTTCGTAATATACGCATTCTATAAAGTAGAAAAAAGTGAAATTTGGAAAAGAAATTTTTTTCATGAATAAAATACTTCCTCTACGAGAGAAGTAATAATATAAAAACCATGTAAAAAACTTTTTTCAAGAATTTACCACGTGACTTATGTTAAGGTCATGAGGCAGACAGACAGACCCACTTATGTTAAATATTTAGTCCAAATCCGTTTGCAACTTTAGAAAACTGTTTGATTATTGACAACGTCAATAATCAAGTTTCTTAAAAAAGTGATAGTGATGGAAGACAAGTTTTTTGAAAAAGTGATAGTGATATAACCTAGGATATAAGTTTTGAATTTCAAAGCCATTTTATGATCCAAATAATTTTTTAATCTCCTGCTACTATGGGTTAGAAATTTAGAATTTATAAAATATGTCTTAACTTCGTACTTCGTACGAAATACGAATTTTGAAGAAAACTTGTTTAATAAACATATTTTTAAATATGGTTAAAACCCAACTTTTTGTTTTCGATAGAAATATATTTGACGAAACGAAAAATAGTAAATGTACCTAATCCACTCCTCTGTTATCCTTAGCGACCTTAGCTTACAAGTTATTGTCACGGTGCCCTATAGAGAACTCAAATTAAGTGTTTTCCCGCCGTTCAAGTACCGAGGGTAGAGACGCGTGCGCATTACTAGCCGAAACACGGGCGTTTTCGGCTACAATAACAATAGGTGACGTTAGTTGGAAATATGTAGTTGTTTTTAGGTGACGAACTCGATTTGTGCTAGTTTGAAATGACAACTAGTAGAACTGTAGCGTTTGATTACGTCAATGACGTCATCGTTTGGTCGCATAGCTTAAACCGGGTTTGTCACAAAAAACAGCTAATGTGTGAAATATTTACCAGTAGCGTAGACTATCTCCAAAGCAGCAGCGACACGCTAATACAAAAATAAAAAATTATATTTAAACGACGTCACTGATTGACAACAAGCCAAAAGACATAGGTGCATGTAACTTGCCATTCACATTGATTGTATTCATAAAATCAAAAGGCAGAAGGCATGTCGCAGCGCTGGCAGACATACGTTCCTATTAATGCTATCATATACGGTAATGCGCTGGCACAACGCAGTAATAGAAAAGCACGTCCAGCGCATTCGATACAATAGGTCAGAACATAGTCGACTTTACTATAATGCAAAATTGGTGGCTGCGGTGACCTCTATATGCGACTGACTCAAGAATCGGTGGTATCGGTAAACTCCGGTCTGCATCGCAATAGTTTGAAGATATTGTGTTGCGTCTCAAATATATTTCCAATTCAAATATATTCCATTCCGGTTCATGCTAATATTTGGGTCCTATCTCAAAAAGAAGAGATGAAGTGTATCGTTTTTCGCTTCCACAATTTTGTAGTACCGTTAGGTTTAAAAAGTCCCCCTCTTAACCAGTTTTGTACAATAAGTGCATTGACATGGCGCACTATCTTAGAGATTTTTATTTATTTAATTTATTATTAATAACGGGTTAACCCAATGATGTACACACAAATATAGTACAAGTACAGTACAAAGCAGAACTCATAAATATATCAATAATGAAGATTACAGCACAAGAAATATATAAAATATAATATAATAAATAACTATGATTGAATAACAATATTAATCTGAGATAGACATCAATATAAGACAGACATTGTTCTAACTTATTTTTTAGTGAAGTTAGACTCACGTGAAATAAATCCACATCCTGTGACAAATCATCTACGTTGCGCAACATTCTCGATATTGCACAATTTGCTCCGTAAAGAGTTATATGATTTTGTATAGAAAAAGTGTGTCTACTTCTCAAGTTTCTTGAAGGGACGTATAAATCAATTAAGCAAATCAAGGTTGAGCTAATCATAATGCCACTCAAAATGTTGTACAGGTTTATGACGTCAATGTTCTTCCGTTGGACCTTTAATAGAGGTAATTTAAGCGAGAATCTCATGTGATTGTAATCCACCAACTCTTTTGAGATGTTCATTTTGAATGCAATGTATTTTATGAATTTTTTTTGAACTCTCTTAATCTTACTTATGTATACTCGTGAATAGGGGCACCAGACTGAAGAAGCATAATCTAGAGTGGGTTTAATGAGTGAGATGTATAAGCATTTTAAAGAATCTATAAAGCGAAAATCGAAAATTTGACGCTTAATCAAACTAGTAGTTTTAATAGCTATTTATGCAACCAGTTAGGAAATGCATTTTTTTGTGTAACGAGCGGATTTCTGCGGGACGAGCGCAGCGAGTTCTGCAAAATAACGCGAGTTACACAAAATAGCATTTCCTAACATGTTGCATACAAGATTTTTTCTAATTTTTACAAGAACCTTCTCAAAAAAGAGTTTTTTAAACTTATGATATTAATAATTTAGTGAATTTTATCAAAACAAGTAGGCTTTATTCGGAACTTTTCATCACCAGTTGTGAAATATTTTTCATTACATCACCAGTTGCGTAAAATGTGCCGTTTGCCAACTACAATCGATTTTGAAAAGTCACATTTTACATGCCAAAATTAGAAAAAGCCTTATTACATATGTGTTCAATATGAACGGAAAAAGTTACATGGCTGTCGAATATAATACCTAAATCTTTTATTGTTGATACGCATTCTAATGTGGTGTTATTAATATGAAGTGCAATACGCAAAGGCAGAATTGACTTGTGAAATCTGATGTGTTTACATTTATTAACGTTTAAAATCATTCTGTTAGTAAAACACCATTCGTGAAATCTGTCTAAGTCATCTTGCATACGTTTATTAGAATTTATAACGCTGGTTGAAAAGAAAATCATCATATCGTCCGCGAATAATAAAACCTCCGAGAAGAGAAACTGGTCCACTACATCATTTATAAACAAGTTAAATAGCAAAGGTCCCAAGTGGGAACGTTGCGGCACTCCCGAAGTTACCAAAATATTGTCAGACTCAAAGCCTTTAATTTTAACCCTTTGCAATCGGTTTTTTAAATATGATTCAATCCAATTTTAAAAAGAGCCACAACAACCATGTGCTCGTAATTTGCTAATGAGAATACGATGGTCCATCTTATCAAAGGCCTTAGAAAAATCAGTGTAAATCGTATCAACCTGAAACCCCTTTTCAAGAGCATTCGGTAAAAAGCTCTCATAGATTAGCAATTTTGAATTGGTGAAATAACAGATATGGGCCTATAATTCGTAACTAAATTTTTTGCTCCAGATTTAAATATAGGAGTGACATACGCTCGTTTCCAGACATCAGGAAATTTACCACTTTTTAGTGACTTATTAAATAGTAATCACAAAGGCCTACAAAGTGGGAATGAGCAATTCTTCAAAAATAAAGGAGATATTTTATCAGGGCCGCTCCCTTTATTGACAACTTATGAATTTAAGGTGTTTAAGACCTTAGTTATCGATATGTAAAGTCAACCTATGATTGCAGTGCTGTTGAAGTTATAATCGGTGGTGGGAGTTTGGATTAGGGAAGGACTAACGTAAACTGAAAAAAATAAGATGCAAAAGGTTAGTTAAAGATTTTCCATCACTGGCAAAAGTATCTCCTAAAGTCATTGAACTTGGTAAATTATTCTCATTGCGTTTAGAGTTTACATAGTTCCAGAAGCAGTTTGGGTTTAGTTTAACTGAATTTTCGATGTTGGTAATATATTTCTTGTAGCATTTAGCATTTTTTAGGTTTTTCTTTGCATAAAGAGCGTAGAGTTTGAAAATTTAGATAATCAGAAACTAGACGAGTTTTTTTGTAAATCGCATGTGCAGAACGCTTTTTGAAGATGTTTTGTTTCAGGTCAAAATCGAATCATGAAGGAAATTTAAAATTATTTTTTAGTGTGATCTTAGGTACAAACAGATCATTAGCAGTATATAAAACCGAGTAGAACAAATCAGTGGCGCCTTTAACATCTAACGTTAAAAATAGAGAATTCCAGTTCAGATTCAAAAAAAGTCACTCAATTGAGGGTAGTTTCCTTCTTTAAAATTGTAATACGTCTCTTCATACTTGAGAGTTACAAAAATTGAGCTGACACATTTAATCTCTATAAGTAGCGCGGGATGATTATAATCACAAGGAGTACTTCACTTGAGCGAACAACAACAATACCGTTCAATTTGTAGTTGTTAGAACTAGGTCTAATATTACATTATTAACATTTTTTACTAGATTTAATTGGCAATAGTCCAGATAAGCAAAACACTCCAAAACAAAATCCGCGGTAAGATTAGATTGGCTTAGTTGCCCAATATGATCATCAGACCAAGAAATTTGAGGCAGGTTATAATCGCCAAATAAATAAATAGCACAATCAACAAACCTATCACAAAGTTTTTCGATCGAGTCGCAATGCAATTTATATAAATCAGGACTAGATCCTGGTGAAAAATAAGAAGCACAAAAAATAATAAGTTGATCACTATTAATTTTTACTGAGACAAACAGTTCTTCAATTTGTTTATTTAAAGTTGATGTAGAGATAGCTTTAGAAATTAACATTTTCTTAACAGCAATTACTCCGCCATCTCCAAATTTGCCAGTTTCAATAGAATCGCGATCACATCTAAAAACATTGAAGTCTGATAGCCCTAGTTCAGAGTCACAAAAATTATTGTTTAACCAAGTCTCAACTAATATTATTAAAATATAATCACATTGAGAATTGAGATACGGCAATCGTTAAATCTTTCGATTTTGTTCTTAAACCACGTACATTTTGATAATATATAACCAGGTTGTCCTGCTGGATGGTTATAGCATCGGCAGAACCTTTCAATGGATCGTTTGATGAATCGAGCAAATCGTTATTTATGGCGGATTGCTAGGAAGTGTTGTAATAAGTTTTAGATTTTGCCAAAATAACTTTTTTTGATACACAGTGCAGTTTGCATCAAGAGATGTATGGTTTATATCCAGCATTAACTTATATTTAGAATTGTGGTTAATACAATTTATGCACTTTTAAATGATTTTTTAAACAGTCGCCGAGTTTATGATCTTCAGAGCAAAGAGGGCAAATATTATGCGATATTGCACAATTCTTAGCCATGTGTCCAAACATGGCTACTTTCGATTTAAATTGAGGTTAGAGTAGTTTCAGACACATTTAACAATTCAAAAAATTGAATCACAAAGCGAAATTAGTGACACCTGCACACCACCAAGCATCAAAGAAGCAGCATAATATATACGTAGAAAAAATAGTAATTGCTACTCGAAGTAAAATACGTGTTTTTCATTCGTGAACTTTATCACAAAGAAAACGGTACTTTCACTGCTTTTTGCAACATACATATACTTTTTTTTCATTGGGACAAAAGGGAAAAAAAGAGAAAAAACTAGCAAAATTAGTCCACAACCCCACAGGGCGAGTGGGCTAATGTTTTACTGACTTATTTGTAATAACTCACGTGTCTAATACAACATTTTGCCCAACACTTAACATAAATGAGTGATTATGAGCAATAAATTATGTACATATTATGACCACATAAATGAGAATTGTAAAAATATTATACTTAAGTAACTTGATTTGAAATAAATTTCAAAACCAATTTACCATAATGTTATATAAGTATTAGGGATCAGAGTGGGTGCTGGTTCAGTAAGGGGAACGTACTAATTAAACGCAAGATGTTATGAAATAGTTGGAACAGAGAGTTAATTTAAAATCAATTTACCATGCTAACTATAATGTGGTCTTTATCTCACTAGTGAGAGTGAGATAAAGTACTTTAACCAACTAGTAAGTTATGGACAACTTTATATGTCTAAAATTGAATTAATAATACGTAGATTATATGAAAGTGTTCGATAATAGTATATTACTCAACGAGTTAGTAATGATAGTCATTATTCTTGAGAATGAAGTTTACGACCCGAGCGATAGCGAGGGGAGTAAATCATTCGAGAGAATAATGGCTTATTACTAACGAGTAGAGTACTATACTTTATCTACTCTTAACAACAAAGCTAAAAAAAAATGGAAAATTAATAGATTTCAAAATAATAATTGACAATGTAAGTATTGCTGGTTGCAAACAATTACTATTTCAACAACACAAAGGTGCAATTAAAATCGATATGACATTTCCAATTAGTAATGATGACGTTTCTGATTAGTAATGATTCATTACCGCATAGGTGACATAATGTATAATGTTATGTATTGGAAAACGCACGCGTAAAGTGTATATTACGTGTTAAGAGTAGATAAAAGATGTTTTTAAACTTCACCGACATTCGTCGATTTGATTCGACTACTGTCGACTACCGAGTCAAATAACTATTTTGGTGTGTGGCTCTACCCTTGTAGTTATACCAAGGACGCAGATACTATTTGTTTATTAGGGTCGGTCATGGTTGCCATTGGCAAGTAATGAAATTTGTGATAAATATTTAAACAATTGTTATACAATATGATCTAGAAATATGATAAAAAAAAGTTATTAAGAAATATATTTAAACTCTTAAATTAAAGACTAAATGTCTCTAGTTAAATTAAATGTACATATTTCGGAAACACCCTGTGTATATAATTCTCAATTAATTATAGAAACTCCAGTTTAATATTTTCCCAGTAAATTTACTCCTCTCACGTACTGCGTTAATGAAGTTTCAACGCCATTTAAGCAAAATCCAAAATTTTATAGTTTCCATATTCCTATTGTATGACCTGATGACAATTCCCATTGTATGACTTCTATGACCTGATGGTCTTGCAAATTTAAAGATATATTGAGCCAAGGCATTATTAGCCATTAAAAACTTAGTGCTAATTTCTTACCAAATAGTCAATTTCTAGCATTTTTGCCTTCGGTGATTTAACAAAATCATCAAATAGATGGGTAGACTGACAAAGATAAACGAATATCAAAACCTATAAAATCTGGGTATGTCAAATTTTACACAATAACAATATTTCTTTTATGAAAGCAGTGAAATAAGTATTTTATTTAAATACGAAATTTTTCATATAACCAAGCATCGCCTAATGATATTCGTTGAAGTTCGTTGTTACTTGTTACAAAATCGGAATATTATTACAATGCTTTGAGGATTTACAATAGTATAATGTCATATGAGTTAGTTTTAATTTTATATTTTACACAGACTTATACCTTAAAATTTTACGACAGATGGAGTGTAAAAGTTTTATAACCATCGACATATTAGTATCAAAAATCTACGGCTTTAACTTTGAGTATAAATAATGACATTTAACTTTAACATCATTCATCACGTTCACCTCCACATTGGCCATAGAGTATAAAGCATACCACATCATCATCATTTTCTCTTCAGGCTTCATTTATTTCTATTCGGTTTCTCTGTACATTATATGAGGGATTCCCCATGGAGTGTGTAGAGTGGCACACGCACTGTCGTCCCTTTATCAATTCATGACGACGTGTTCCGGTACTTGCCAGTCATGATTTTTACAAGACATGAACTTTTATAATCCACTATAAACATATTTTACATACTCTAAACGGTTGGCGAATTATTTCCGGATGGCGGATGTTTAGCACCAAATATTTTGAATTTAGGGTTCATTACTTAAAAAAAACATTCCCATATTAGCTCAAATAGCTTTTAATTGTTTGCAATATAAATATTAAAATTAAAACTTCACACATTACCTAGTGTTTCATGAAAGTTGTAATAGTAATATCGCACAAGATATTTTCAATAGCTGATTAGTTTTTCAACTAATTTAAACGAGAATTTATAACGCATTAATACTATTCAGATTATTAATGCCCGAGAGCTACAGCTAGATTTTTATATAATAAAAAAATATTGCTATAATTTTTTTTTATTAATGTTTATTAAGTTGGAGTTAAGTTATTTAAAATTCTTGAATTCGAGATAAGTTAAATTAGAAAAATTAACAACAATTGTAAAACTCGATTGGTATTTCGAAAGATTGATTATTAAGTTGCAAACTTTTAAGGATTTTATGTTTTGCTGATGGCACAATGTTCCTAGTTCAATTTTACACCAATACCAACAGATGGCGATAAGCATTAGTCTACAGTTTGGTAGTTGTTGAATAGTTTATTTTCGTATGTTTACAGCTGATTGCATTGACTATCCAATTCATCTTCTAAATTTTACTACAAGTAACTAAAAAGAAGGCGATTTGACCCTCTTAGTAATACTCATAGTATAGTAAAACAATTATATTCAACAGTAATATAACAAGAACTTTACCAATAGTCGGCTATTTTTTTACTAATATATCATGAAGGCTTGCATTTGAATAATTTCAATGAGAATTTATCAAGCAATAATAATCCCAATGGAACAATTTACAAATTTTGAAGTTGAATTAAATTAAATTGAAATTACAATTACGGTCATTTATCATGGCTACTGAATTTTTGTAATTCTGGCTTGATCGACTACATATAGTCAAGTTGCTTACGTTCTGGTCTGTGGCATCGAATGCGCTAGACGTACTTTTTTATTTCTACGCTGTGCCAGCGCATTACAGTATATGCTAACAATAACAGGAACGTATGTCTGCCAGCGCTGCGGCATGACTTCCCAGATTTTATGAATACAATCAATATGAATGACAAAGAAGTTACATGCACGTATGTCTTTCGTCTTGTTGTCGTTCAGTAGCGTCGCTCAAATATTGGATTTTGGTTTTGTGACTTTTTCGTTTGGTATAACCATTTTCCCAGTGCGTTTTTCTCTATTTGAGTATTTTGAACACGATTTAATAATTGCTTTCGATTCTGTGAAAAAAAATCAGTACTTTTCAGAACTAAACGGCAAATTAACCTAAAAATGCCGGGCAAGCGATTAAATTCGCAATTAAGGGGCATGATTGCCTCTTTAATTCATTATTTCACCCTTAAAGAAAGGAATCAAGGTCCTTTAATTTCATATCATGCTGTTGTAGAGGTAAGTTGTAACATGTTTGATCCCTATCTGTTTGACACGGATCCTTACCTAATGAAATCTAATTAAAAATTCCTTACAATTGAGTTAATTTTCAATACACAAATGACAAATGCTATTTGTTAGACTCACTGAATAAATTTGTAATACAACCGAAACAAAAATTTCTACGTTACGCCACTGGTAAAAATTTTGCATGGCCTTCAATTGATTTGATGCAGGCGCAATCAGCTGGGAACCCACAGCTCAGAACGGAATTGGTTTCACTATAGTGAATTACTACATAGCGAATATTCGCTCTACACCGTGCTTTAAATAATCCAGCTTCAGTGTTTTTTCGCGTGTACGAAAAACTGCAATATTTTATTTAGTCATCTAGTTCCAAAATTATTTTTAAGGAAACTACGTTTCAATGAAATTATTAAATATTACGCACCAACCTAATTGTATGCGATACTTTATTGGTCAAAGTTTTGCTTGGCCTTGAATTAATTTGATTCGGTTTTACTGCATTAGTCACGTGACTAACAACTTAAAAACTAAGAACTATATATGCGACCAACTGTTGAATATAAAACAAAACTCCAAGATCCTAAATATTTTGTCTAAGCTTACGGTTTCTACTTACAAATGAAAAAAAAAATATTTAATAAACTTACGGGACATTACAAAATATTTTAATGTCTAGAACAAAATTCCGATCGAGGCATGTTGGAAGCTTAGTGGGCGTTGAAAGAAGTTTTGCATGTATCTAGATGAAACCCCAAGATGAAGGGTCAACCACACAAACTTTCAAAGCTGGTAGCTAGCCAGGAGCTGCCCACCGAAGGCATTTTGCTGCTGCCGTTTCACACTGATACGAGTATATACATAGATTCAGTTCGAAATTCGGTGAACTCAGCATCTTCGAAACACTTGCACTGCCTTCAGCAACTTGCGTTCAACTATGTTATACATTTTATTAAGCATCATGTTTGCTTTGATAACTAATGATAAATTGCGGTTTAAATTATTGGTATGCTAACTAAAACGATATATATTGAGAATTTAAATAACTTTTACGCACAACTGAGTTGAAATTGATTAATTTCATCCTAGTTACGAGAACCTAAACTCTAACTTTACGAAACGCGAGCCGAAAAGTATAATAGCGGGCGGAAAAAATTAGACAAAAAGCCGCATAATTACAAAGAACTAATAAGTATGGAACCCTAAGTGAAGTTTTGCTAGAATATAACTAGTCATTTCCCAAAAGATTGCATACGTATATTACATAATTGTATAGTACCTAAGGTATAGTTTACCTTATGTAGAGTAAACTATACTCTAGGTTGTAAGAATAACAACATATACATGAACCCATGGCCACGGAGCACATGAATTTGTTTAGGAAGCGTACGTAGTTAGATATTTCTCTGCATGGCGCTTCTTAGAAGACGCGAAATTCTCGATATCTCTTTATATATTTTCATTACAAACAATTTTTGAGTGAATGACACGACATCAATCTGTTAATGAATTATTTCCAAGAGGTCTTGTATCTGCAAATGTTCCTGCTATATTAGAACCTGCTGGCCTATCCACAACAGACGGAAAGCGCCCAGCTGGTCTCACCCAGATTCTTTGGGAAGGCGGAAAATGCCTTTACTTGTCCTGATACAGTTTCTCCAAGCAATATAGTCAGATCTTCTAAAGAAGCTGAAAAAACTGCTGAACAAGCAGAACTAAAAAAATCTAATAAATACAAACATTTTTCCGGCACGTACATTTTTACTCCAATTGCAATAGAAATATTTGGTTCAATAGGTCCGTCTGGCCAGCTTTTCATTAATGCATTGGGACATCGGTTGCGACAATGTTCGGGAGAATCTAGAGCTGGTGCTATTTTACAACAACGTTTACAATTAGCGATACAAAGAGGAAACGTCATAGCTATTATGGGAACGTTTCCTAAAAAAGAAGATCAAGATTTTTCTGTTTTTTTAGTGTTGTTATATTTATTATATTTTGTTAATAATCTAATGAAATAAAGTTATGTATAATATAATATAGATGTACCGTCAGTCAAAAAGTTTTAACGAACTGGTAGTGGTAAAGACTGTATAGTTATATATAATGTTACTAGTAGCATCTACACCTACTTGATTTAATTTTTTCAAAGCGCTCATTGAGTCCGTGCAATTTATGTTGTTCACGAATTTTTTTTCCAAACAGGCAGTGATCTCTTGTTGAATATCGATAATTTCGGCCGTACAAATTTGTAAACCATCCGGTAGCCTTGCAGAAAATGAGAAGTCTATTTCGTGTATATAGACCCCCAATCCCATACTCTCTCCCACTTTAGAGGCGTCGGTAAAAATGTTATTAAAATTTATGTTTAAAATTTATTTATTGCTATCTGAAAATTTATGGAATTGTCATTATATTTTATTTTGCTGAAACACTGTTTTGAAAGGCCAATCGAAATGTCATTGAACGTGACTCATTTTGCATAAACCTGTTGCGGCTTCGAACATGTGATTCTTAATCTAATTAATTGTGTTGTTAAAAATCTTCATCGTGTGTTCTGTGCATTTGACACCTACACCTTCATCAACACAAATAAAATATTTCAATCTTCAGTATAAGTATGAACTTTGACGTGTTATACATCGATTTTATTGTGAAATACCTTCTCAGGGCAAAATCGATGAATAAAGCAATGTATTCCCACACCAAAGATTCAGATGTGTGAGAAACACATCATCACTCTGAAATACTGAGTATAAAATTTGACGTGTAATACATCGTCCTCTCTTAAATTTATTTTTTCAGGGCAAAATCGTACACGTCCATGTTTTTATTTTCAATAATTTTGTAATCATCTTCTCGAATGGGTAAAATAGCGACAAAACTCGGATGCGACGACACACCAATGCTCTGGGCTAGAAAAAAACGGCGCAAATTATGTTTAAATCGGGTCAGTAGATTCCGAAATATAGTGGTTTAAAGAAACGAACAGACCGACCGACAGACTGACAGACGGAAATTAGTGACTATGATTTTCGTAATCTACGCATTTTATAATGTCGAAAAAAGCGAAATTTGGAATTTTTTTTGAAGCATCTGAAAAGTAACATGTTTATTGTATACATTTATGTTTTACAGTTACGTACTACACAATAATGCACCATTTTACAAAAACTTGACCGAAATCTTAGGAAACGTGCAATTGGTGAACGAAACGAAGTGGCAATCTGACAATTGGTAATTTAAATATTGTCGCTGCTAGTCCACTTAATTTTAGTTGCGATACATAGTACCTATAGATAGAGACACATTCGGTCCCATCTGTTTATCTATTTTGCAACTAAATGAATTAACAAGTTTGAATTTGAAGGATGATTCACAGTGTTATCTTTATAAATATCTATATTTATAATCAGTTGTGTTTATTGTTATAATATTGCATTATTAATATGTCGCGACAATGCCTCGCCACAAAACTTCGGCACATGGGTGATGTAGTATTTAAAAATGCTTGAATCTCGTGTATTAATATACGCATATTAATCACAATTGTGACGTTACACAAGAACATAAAATGTTAAAAAACGTAAACTGTGCTAGGTTAGGTTAGGTTTATGATGGCGTTTATTGTGCTACAATATTTGCTGTGCAGCGCCAACGACTTCATCATCACTTGATTCAGAACTGGTAGAAAATAAATCTTTTAGTAGTTTGACTTCATTCAGCATCAAAGCCTTGATATCGATGTTTTTTTTTTAAACCACAATCAAAATAATTGGTGTTATGCCATGCAGTGTACTTATGTAGGTTTATGTTACGCACGCTACATGCAGCCAATCTGTGTTAAACCTTTAGTAACAAAATTCCTTGTAATTCCTTTAGTAACTTTTGTAAAGTTTTGTAGAATTCTGAAGATGTTTAAAATTATATTAAAAGCGATCACTATTAAAAAATCAATAGGTACAATTTTTTCTCAAATTTTTCTATTAAGATTTTAAAACTGAAAAATGCAAAAAAGTTGTATATTTTTTTTAAAAAAACGTATATTTTTTATTTATATTCTTAAAATTTTGAAAAAATTGAAAATTTGGTTTTAATTTTTTGCCATGCAACAAGTTTTCGAAAATGGTACCATAATAAAATAAATGACTGAATGATGAATTATTAGTATAGACCCAAATAATCAGACAACTGTAGAGCGATTTCTATACTTTTTTATACATTACCCGCTTGCCAATCCAAGCAAATACTGCTATATGACGAGGATAGAACGTAATTTGCGAGTGAAAGCAATTGTTGATCCTTTTAACTTTCCGATGTGCTTTGTTCTTTTATTATTTGTCAGCTCGATTTGTCAGATGACTTTTAATGTAGTAATCCCAATATACTATACTTTGTACGTTAATTGTTACAATGTAACATTCTTATTGTATGGGCCATTGTTGTCTCAATGGTCATTGTTCATTCATGTTATCATTTACTGAGACCGCTAATCGGAAGTTGACCAGACTTGCCGTTAGCAAAATTATGAAAATCCAGGAGGGAGTTTGAGGGAAAGATTTTATTATTAAGAAGTCAGAAAGGGCAGTCTTCTTGTGACATCCGTTTGGCATAAATCGCGATCTTTAGAAATCGGATAAAAAATAACTTTGTTCCAATATTGTTTTAAAATTCAACTATTATTAACTTCAATACGTTCCAATACTACTTCAATACTACGAGGTTTCGTTTTGTGACTCAATTCTCCATCGTTCCAAAGGGTCGTCCCTCAAGCTCCATCCAGGGATACCAGTAACAAAGGTCAGGTCTTTAATTTTATATAAATATACTTCTATTTATGTATCAATTATTTTCCCTAATATAAAAATTCGTACTCTTTAACTATACCTGTAAAAGTCAAATTGAATAAAGTTGTATTCCAAAACTTCGTTTCTAATATTTTTGGCTACGAACTACCCTCCGTAGGACACGCAGCTGAGCGGGCAAATTAAGCAAAAAACAATATCTAAAACAGTTGTTACTCAACCAAAAGTGGTTGGTAACAATTTGGTGGCAGCTAAAGGAATTTCTTGTTTTAATTTTATTTTTGAAAATAAATATAATAAATTTAAAATTTTTGTATACACGTATAGTTAAAAGTTAAAATGACAGAAAACCAAGCAGTAGTAACCGCGCCTATTGTAAGTTTAGGTATGATTGCAAACACAGTCGAGTCTTTTTCGGGTAATGAAAAACAGCGCATAGCTGAATATTTTGATAAAATCGAGATTAGGTCAAAATTAGATAAGTGGACTGAAGAAACCACATTAGATATCATTAAATATAGACTAGTCGGAGAAGCTTACAGATTCTACAAAACCGAAAAAACTGCACTAGATCGCTTAAATTTCACAGACTTTCGTAAAACCTTTTTGCAAAGATTTTCTCCCGTACGGATTCCGGGACAAGCGTTGTTTAATCTAGGAAAGTGTTATCAACGACATGACGAATCAATTGCTCAATTTGTAACGAGACTAAAATTATTAGGACAAGGAATATTAGAGGAGGATATGTTAGAAGCAAGTGCTGGTGAAAAAGCTGGATTAGAAAAAAAATGCAAGCAGTTAGTGCTTAATCAATTCAAATTAGGAATGAAAAAAGAAATTGCCGAAAGTATTGGAGTAGACCTAATGCGCGAACGTGATTTAACAATAAATAAAGCCGAAGAAATTGCAAGTTTTGAAGAATTAAATCAAATAACTTTAAAAACGCGAGCAAAATCACAAGTAGGACACCTTAATATGAGACAAAATAATTGCCAATATTGTGGGAAAAATAACCACTCTAGCGAAAGATGCTATTTTAAAAATTCACAATCGTCGTTTAATAATCAACAAAATTCTGGCAACCAACAAAATAACTATAATCGAGGAATTAATAATTATTCAAGAAATAATTCAAATTACCAATCCAAAAACTTTAGCAATAATCGGGGAAATTACAATAATAATTATCAAAATAATTATAGGAACAAATATACACCTCATCAAAACAGCAGAAATTATCCAAATAATCAGAACCAATACCCAAATCAAAATACTAGTCCAAACCAAACTGCACAGGCAGATTTAAACTGCCAAAGCCGTTCGTACAACACCCCGAACGAAGGGCTTCAACAAACGCGTCGGAATTAAAGCCAGTAATTAATAAACCGTTCTTAAAACCCTTAAATGTCCCCCACATCAACTCTGTGACAAATAAAGCACCCGAAACGATAACGATTTTTATTAATAAAAAACCCGTAAATCTCTTATTAGATACAGGTTCAGCGGTAACTCTTTTGAAAAAATCATCGGTAGACTTTTCTTATAAAAATCCGATAGAAAAGCTAGGCACTACTTTAACGGCAGTAACTGGCCACGAAATTAATACATTAGGATTAATATCTTTAAATTTTGGAATCGATAGAAATTCAGTAAACGGGGAATTGAATGCTGTTATTTGCGATGACAGTCTACCAATCGAAACAGACGGTATTTTAGGTAGAGATTTTTTAAAAGACCATCATGCAAATATTTGTTACCAAGAAGACATTTTAAAAATAGGGAATTTTACTATACCAATTACAAACTTTAAGAATAGTGAAGAAATAATAAATCATACGCGAGACGTGGAATTCAGGGGTGAATTAAAACAAATACCAAACCAAAAAGTAAGATCAAATCAATATGATAAGATAGAAATTTATAGCGAAAAACTGTCGATAGAAAATAATGTTGAACTAGCTTCTGATCTGACCAAAGTAGCAGCTCTCAGTGATAGTGATAGGACTCGAGCTTCCGTTAAGGCCGCCGAATACCCGAAAACAAAATTTTCAAAATCTACAGTAAAAGAAAGACCTCAATACCTAGAACCAATAGTTAAAATAGTTGAGTATGGCGAAATAAGCGCGGAAGAAGACGAGGTCGAATCATATACAAATAAAAATCTAAATAAAATCAATAAAACGAATGAAATAATAGAAAATATTGAACCAACAATAATAAGCGATATTGTTGTAGAAAATAATGTAGATATTCCAGCGCGATGCGAGTTGACAATAAATTGTAAACGTAAACATAAATTATTAGGAGATGATATGTTGATAGAACCATGGGAAACGGGAGTTAATGGAGTAATGACAGCGGCTATATTAGCAAAAAATAAAGAAAGTTGTGTAATGAGAATAGTTAATATTAATAATTTTAAAGTCGTTTTAAAAAGAAACACTATTGTAGGCAAAGCAGAATCATACGCGGAACCAAATCAGAGAATAAAAAACACCGATTTAAATTATGTAAATCATATAAAAGCCGGTCATTCAACTTTACCAGAAGGGTTTGACTTTTCACATTTAGCACAAAGTACCATAAAAATGCTAACCGAAGTGTTAAAAAAATATCAAACTATATTTTCCTCAGACAGTGAACTTTTAACTAGTACTACAAAAACGCAGCATAGAATTATAACAGAAAATGTACCACCCATTGCTAAAAGACCTTATAGAGTCCCACACCATCTAAAACCAATACTAAACTCAGAAATTGACAAACTATTAGAGACCGGAGTCATTAGACATTCCGACTCTCCTTGGTCGGCTCCTGTGGTAATGGTGGCAAAAAAATCTCCCACTGGAGAAAATAAAGTGCGTGTGTGCATTGACTATAGGGCTTTAAATGCGATAACCAAAAGAGACTATTATCCTCTACCAAACTTGCAAGAGAGTTTAGAAATATTCGGAAGTTCAAATCTGTTTAGCGTTATCGACGTTACGTCCGCGTATCATCAAATTGACGTAAAAGATGAAGACAAAGAAAAAACCGCGTTTTGTACCCCAGATGGTCATTACGAGTATAATAAAATGCCGTTTGGGTTGTCAAATGCGCCCTCAACCTTTCAGAGGTTTATGAACTTAACTTTATCGGGATTAACTAGCAGTACATGTATGGTATACTTAGATGACATTATTGTTTTTAATTCGACCGGAGAGGGCGATCATATAGAAAAATTAACCACTGTATTTGATAGGTTACGAGATGCTAATATTAAATTAAAACCTGAAAAGTGTAAATTTTTACTTCCACAAGTCAAATATTTAGGGCATATTATATCTCGCGATGGTCTTAAACCAGACCCGGAAAAAATTGAGAAAATAATTGATTTCCCTATTCCTCGTAAAGTTAGAGACGTAAAAGCGTTTTTAGGACTCGTAGGTTGGTATAGGAAGTTCATACCAAAATTCTCTGAAATTGCATACCCTTTGACTCAATTAACGAAAGATGACGTAAAATTTGAAATCACGGGCTCTGTCTTAGAAGCTATAAACATCTTAAAGACTGCTTTAACATCTGATTCTATTCTAATTTTTCCAAATTTTGAAGAACCTTTTATTTTGTCAACCGACGCAAGTGGAATAGGATTAGGTGCTATTTTAAGCCAAGAACGAAATGGTTTTGAAAGACCTATTGCATTTGCAAGTCGAAAGCTAAATAAAGCAGAAAGAAATTACAACGTAACAGAACAAGAATGCTTAGCAGTAGTCTTTGGAATTAAACAATTTCGGTGTTATCTATATGGACGAAAGTTTGTAATTATCACAGATCATAGACCTTTAAAATGGCTCCTAACGTTGAAAGATCCAACGTCAAAATTAGCCAGGTGGGCGTTACTTCTCTCGGAGTATTACTTTGAAATTAGACATCGGCCGGGTAGAAAACACAATAATGTAGATGCGTTAAGTAGAATGTACTTCGACGAGCACGACATTGAAACTCAACAGTCAGATAAAAAGCAACAAATTAACGCTGTCAACATAGACTTACCATACCTTCCTGTGTGGGACAGAGATAATATCAGGGAAGAGCAGGCAAAAGATAAGTTTTGTCAAGATGTACTAGTTCAGCTTGACAACGTAGACAAAGACGATACCGACTATTTTCTTGACGACGATCAAATTCTCTACAAAATAGACACAAAAGACAACAGAGAAAAACTAATTATTCCGCGAACGTACATAAACAAGACTTTACATGACTTTCATAATTTACCATATTCAGGCCATATGGGACAAACCAAAACATTAGCAGCCATTAAACAAAGATTTTACTGGTTAAATATGAAAGCTGATATAATTAAATATTGCAGCGAATGCCACGCATGTAATCTACGAAAAACTTCTCCTCATATGAAACCAGCTCCTTTGCAAAAATTTCCCGATATAACCGAACCTTTTGAACGTACGGCAATGGACATTGTCGGTCCTCTTGTTCCGACGTATAATGGAAACAAATACATTCTGACCTTTCATGATCACTTTTCCAAATATTCCGAAGCAATACCACTTTCAGATCAAAAAGCAGAAACAGTAGCTAGAGCTTTTGTAAATCATGTTATTACCCGACATGGTTGCCCAAAGCAATTGATTACAGATCAAGGTAGTAATTTCGTATCAACATTAATGAAGGAAGTTTGCAAGTTACTAAAAATTCAGAAAATACAAACTACTCCATACCACCCTCAATCAAACGGTATGATAGAACGAAGTCATCGAGTTCTTAAAGATATTTTGTCACATTTTATTGAAGAAAAACAGCAAGACTGGGACGAGTGGTTACCACTTGTTTTAATGGCCTATCGAACTAGTATTCATTCTGCTACCGGGTATAGTCCTCATTTTGTACTGTACGGCCGCGATCCCGTGTTGCCTATAACCGAGTTTATTAAAGCAAAAAGATTTAAATATGATTGTGACGAAAATTACGTTTCGGAATTAATGCTCAAATTACAGCAAATTTATAAGATAGTTAAAGAAAAACTTGAAACTACAACCGAATCACGACATCAAAAGTTTAATAAAAAAACAATTGACAAAAAATTTCAATTAGGCGATTTAGTTTATTTGCATGACCCTAGTAGTCGCATTGGTCTATCAAAAAAATTAAGAAAACCTTGGGTAGGACCGTTTAGGATTATAGAACAGAAAGGAACTGTAACTTTTAAGATTCGAGAAATAGAAGGACGTAAAGAACAGATAGTGCATGCAAATCGTTTAAAACTATGCAAAGGACTTTTTTTAAATGATAGCGACAGTGACGAGTTGCAAAATAGCAGTGGCGATTCAGACGAATCAGATTTAGAAATTTCCAATCATGACCCTACGGTAGAACAAAATACTGCAGACCTGCTCCCAATAATTGGTTTAGCTCATAACGAAAACCTAAATCCTAGACAAGAGGCGCAGCCTGAGCCGCCGTTACCTTCCCCCAGGAGGTCGACAAGAATTAGAAAACCTCCACTTAGGTATAATTGGTAATTAAATAAAAGCTCTGTAAGGCGGGCTTAAGGATATCCTTACCGTATAACATCTACAAAAATTAAAAGTCTTTCCGTGATGATAAGTAATTTAAGTTAGTCCAGATAAACAAAAAAAAAAAAAATTTAAAAAAAAAAAAATAGAAATAATAATAATTTGTAACCATATAACCTACTTTGTAAAATATTTATTTTAGAAAAATTAAACCATGGAGATCCTTGCAAAAATAGTCATCATCATGAGCCTACAAATTGTAGGTGAAGCCATTATTGCTTACGACTGTCAAACCCCAAATGTAAATATATCCGCAATATCCATGAAAGACATTGCATCATGTCCAAACCCCGAGCTAGAATATAAAGAAGAAACTACTCCAGTCAAAGTAATCCAAAGAAACGAAATAAAAATTCAGCATGTAAAAAGCTGTTTAGTTGATATCACAAGAATTATCACTCATTGTGGAATGCATAGCCACTCATCGGCGGTTGCCGGTGGGCTCCTAAATTTTGTGCACGAGATTGGTGCAGAAGAGTGCAATATAGCTCACTCTAGAAAACTTTTGAATCTGTACAACCACAACATTGCTAACATACAACCAAATTCAACAACCACCACTGCTCTAACACTCTTTGGTCATCTCACTAACAATGGAAACTGCAAAGGAATAATTTATTCAGAGGAAGGACAAGTCTGGGAAGATGTAGTAGTCTCAGCGACAGTAAAAATTACACTATTGGATTATTATGCTAATGTAAAAATGGAATCAAACGAAATTTCATTGAAAGGAGGAATCACTTGTCCATATTTAGAAGGCTACTGTTTAGACACAATGTTTGGTGAAGCTGTTTGGAGTATCTCTATAGACAACTCTTGTGATAAAGATCTGAGCTTGTTATACGAGGGCAAAGCCACCATGATCACCCATAATATTTCTGGAAAGTTCATCGTTGTAGAAGAACAAGGCAGACTATTTGCGTTTTCACTTCAAAAGACCATTAGCGTCTGTGGACAAGAAATCTGGCAAACGGAACATCCCAATATCCAAATAGTTACACAAGCAGGAAATTTTTTAAATCCGAAGTTTCCTCTACTTCCCCAAAATACAAATTTGATGACTTATATTAACAGCAAATTCTTGTATTCAGAACAATCATACAAGCGATCATTAAGCCAACTTTATACAGACACCGTACATAGACGCTGTCTTACTCATCGAGAAATTCTCAAAAATCGGTTACTTTTAGCCCCATTAACGCCAAATGCGGTTATCCTCAAACACAAAGCTGGCTACGTTGGAAGAATTTTGGGCGAAGTGTTATACGTTATGAAGTGCACACCCACAGTTGTACAAATTAGAAGAACAGAAAAATGCTATCACGAACTACCAATAATCATCAATAATCAATCCAAATTTATGGCACCACTTACTCATGTTGTCCAGAACTACGCAGAAGAAACCGAATGTAATTCAATAACACCGCCACTATACTACATCGATGGCGAATGGATCGGCCTATCACCACACCCAGTCATGAGAGAAGAACCACAGTTATTGTCAGTCGACGAAGAAGAAGAGAAATTAAAATTCAGCCCGATTCAGCGTATGGGTATAGAAGGGCTGTATACTCAAAAAGAAATCGAGTCAGTCCAAAAAAGTATAGTTTTTGCAGGCGAAAGAAGGGCCATGGCCACAATAATTACCAGAAAAATGAAGAATTTAGAAACCGATAATCAAGGACTTTCGTCATTAAACATCTTCAGCAAGGAAGAAATGAAAAAACTTGCAACATCAACCTTTAAACAGTTATGGGGTTGGTTTTCCGATTATGGCATATTTATGAGCGGAATACTAGGCTTCCTGTTCATCTTCAAAATAATCAAATACGTACTAACCGTTGTACTAAACGGCTTTACCATCTATAAGACGATTGGTTGTGGCATACACATATTCGCTAGTTTATGGAACGCTTTGACTGTTTGGGTACTCAACCAAGACAAACGAAAATCCTCTGCCAATGACGTGGAGGCTACACCGGAGGTGACATATTCTAAGAAAGCAACAGCTCCAGCAGCTCATTGGACCGAACAAGGATAAACGGATCTCCTGGGAAACCAAATTTTTCCTATTAAGTTAAGTTTTTAAGATTGTTTAAGTATTTTTTTTTTACTGCATCTATTTTTTATTTTTTGTAGAACACCTACACCAAGACTCTATTTGGCATACAGTGGTCACTCCCATGTAACTACGGACACAGTCACTTTGATCACATATAGGAACTTTAAAGTTGTAAGCCGAGGAACTCTAAATAGTGTTGGTGTTTAGTGTTTTGTTTAGATTAAGTTAGTTTAGTTGGTTAAATTAGAAATTGAAGTTGTTAAAAAGGAATGCAACTTTGTCAAAAGTTAACATTCTTTTCAAAAAGGGAAGCATTGTAGTAATCCCAATATACTATACTTTGTACGTTAATTGTTACAATGTAAACATTCTTATTGTATGGGCCATTGTTGTCTCAATGGTCATTGTTCATTCATGTTATCATTTACTGAGACCGCTAATCGGAAGTTGACCAGACTTGCCGTTAGCAAAATTATGAAAATCCAGGAGGGAGTTTGAGGGAAAGATTTTATTATTAAGAAGTCAGAAAGGGCAGTCTTCTTGTGACATCCGTTTGGCATAAATCGCGATCTTTAGAAATCGGATAAAAAATAACTTTGTTCCAATATTGTTTTAAAATTCAACTATTATTACCTTCAATACGTTCCAATACTACTTCAATACTACGAGGTTTCGTTTTGTGACTCAATTCTCCATCGTTCCAAAGGGTCGTCCCTCAAGCTCCATCCAGGGATACCACTAACAAAGGTCAGGTCTTTAATTTTATATAAATATACTTCTATTTATGTATCAATTATTTCCCCTAATATAAAAATTCGTACTCTTTAACTATACCTGTAAAAGTCAAATTGAATAAAGTTGTATTCCAAAACTTTGTTTCTAATATTTTTGGCTACGAACTACCCTCCGTAGGACACGCAGCCGAGCGGGCAAATTAAGCAAAAAACAAAATCTAAAACAATTATTACTCAACCAAAAGTGGTTGGTAACAATTTGTGGGAGTGCAGAACAGATACTGTTGTGTCAGTGCCCGTGCTGAGCACAAAAATGTATCAACATCATCCCATATTTGTTACAAAAATTGGAATAACAATGCACCTTCTATGGAGTAAGATATGACAGTAGAAGGATTTAATTTTGGCAAATCTATGCATGGAGTACGATATCTCAAATTAATTGCTGTTGGTGACGCCAGTATTTTTTTACAAAATGCAACGAAATGTTGAATGTGGGTACCTTGTAAAAAAGGTAGAGTGCATAAAACATGCCCTAAAAAAGTATGGCAAACAATTGTATAACGCTAAGAAAACGTTAGTTTATAGAAGAAAGGAAGAGATTTCTTGACCAAAAATGTAATTGCCAAATTAACTAAAAAGGCAAAGTGTTCAATTTCTGAGCACTCAAAAGACTAAAATTTGGCCCAACTTCGCGAAGATCATGCTAATGGAGTAATCTATGTTTTAATAGATCATTCCAAATGCCAAGTAGGTATTTGCACACCATGGGAGATCAATCTAAAGATCAACTACAGGCACTGAAACAAACTTCCATTATCCTCGTTTGCAAGGTGTGTTTGAACTATATTTCTAATTCAAATCAATAATTATATTTTTTTAGAAACTATGAACCCTGTCATAATAAAGCCGATCGCCTCATTAAAAATGAGAATAACAACCGAATGAAAAAAATGATGAATTGATTTAATATCGGTAAGCAATTAAATCTTGTGCAACGCGGATCTTATGAGCGACGCGTTTACGCCGCAGCTCTCCGCTACAACCGTAAGTTTTATTGGTATTCTAATCCTTGGACAAAACTTACTGGTTACAGTCCTGGTAATCACTTTCAAAAATGTATGGACAAGAATACTCTGTAAGCATATATCAAATTGTCTTAATTATAAAATTTAATTTATGGCAAATTATAGTAAAATGTAAAATAGGGCTCGACGTCGACAATTTAAAATCGAAAATCCTAAGCCAACAAAAAAGAAAACAAATATAACACTGCCCAGTAATACTGATTACGAAAAACATGCCCACAATAAAAATAACTATTTATTTGTATATTATTTAGATTGATGAAAATAAAACGCAACAAATAGCTTCAGATACTATTGGCCAATACGGTAACATAGTATATAAACAGAAAATACGTTATCGTTTGACTGCCTCGGTTTTTGGTCAAGTAATACATAAACGTGCCCACACTCCATGTCATAACTTAGTCAAAAGTTGCCTGGAATCATCCAATTTTAAATCAAAAGTCACTGAACACTGGTCACTGGCAAAATTAATGAAGATATTGCGATAAAATATTTGAAGAGTGTTAAAGTCGACAAGTCTGGCTTGTTGATTGATCTTCAACACTGATTTTTGGGCATCTCCCGATGGTAAGAAACTGGAGCTGAACTAAACAGAAACTTTATTTCAGGATTTTGCAGGATTAATTGGTGATTATGCCATTTGTAGAAGCCGTTGGTAGAAGTTAAGTGCTTTGTTACTGTTGCTACTAAAGAGTCATTAGAAGAGTGGATCAACTACAATAAAAATCACAGCCAAAAAATTTAAATTTGCTTAGAAATGTGTGGGAAAACAATTCGGCTGAAAAGATCCCACAATTATTACTACCACACTGTAAGAAAAATCATTGTGTAAACAGATATTTTTTGAATGTAAAATTCTATGTGTATAAATGTGTAAATATTTTGTGTTAATTTTTTACACAAAATCATATTTATGCAAAACATTTGTTTTTACACAAAAACGTGTACTAGTTATGTTAAATTCTTTGAATATAAATAATTGTTACACATGTTTACATAAAATAACACAAAACACTGTCAACGCATTACTTTCGGAAGGGGAAGACAACAGGTGCAGGGTGCGACTGTATACGACTGTAGATAAGCCTTTATTTGTTTAAAAATGCCGAAGCGAAAAACATGTCAATAGAGAGAAAAACAATAAATGTAGTATCATAGATAATATACAAGTACATATGAAAATAATATTAATAATAATAATAGTAATAATAAAAATTATACAATAAAGGCAAAATAGTTACAGTGCAATTTACAGTTGGTCACTTAGATTATCTTCTAAAAATTCCTGAAGTGAATAGTATGCTTTACTTATCAAATTTTTTTTTAGTTTTTTTTGTTAAACTTTTAGCAGGGTTACTTCTGAAATTTAGAGGTAATTTGTTGAAAATTTTTATTATAGTGTGCTTTACATTTTTTTGAATATATAATTTTTTTCTATATTTGAGTGTACTACACTTTAAATTTGACTTAAAGCGTGTATAATGCTCATGATCAAAGTTTTCAAAATAAATTTGATGCTTGTTGACAAACGTTACGGATTCCATTATAAAAAGACTAGTAAGAGTAAGTATATTTTTTGATACAAAGTAAGGCTTGCAGCTTTCCTTTAGAGATAATTTCATTATATTCCTAAGACATTTTTTTTGTAGTGAAAAAATTCTTTGGCTTTCCGATGCATTTCCCCAAAATATGATGCCATATCGAAGACGAGATTCGATATAGGCAAAATAAGCAATGAAAGCAGTGGCGTCATTTGTGTATATACTTAACATTTTTAATGCATAAGCATATCTGGCTATATTTGCAGCAAGTCCGTTTATATGAAATGTCCAATTGATTCTAGAATCTACACCAAAGCCAAGAAAGTTAATTTCATGTGAAGATTCGATAGTTATATTATTATTTGTAAGTATAATTTTTTCTGAGTTTTTCTTAAAGGCAAATTTAATTATTTGAGTTTTATTAACATTTAGTTTTAAGTCATTTACATCAAACCAATCTTCCAGTATATCCAGCGTGTGTAGTATTCTCTGTTCGAGATCTAAGACATTATTGGTGCAAAAGATAATGGAAGTATCATCTGCGAATTGGAGAATGCAGTCCGACACTGCATTTGGTAAATCATTTGTGTATAAAATATAAAGTAATGGACCCAGTACTGAACCTTGCGGAACGCCTCTTTTTATGATTTTTTTGTCTGATTTTAAAAGTTGACCAGTGACATTCTTTCTTTTACCAGCTGATGCCTAGCCGATAGATACGAATTAATTAATTGCAAACAATTTCCTCTAATTCCGTACATTTCAAGTTTTTTTAAAAGTACTTCATGATTGACACTATCAAATGCTTTTGATAGATCAATGCACATCGCTGCAGTGGCCATGCCTGTGTTTAGAGAATCTATAATTTTATCTAAAGCCATGAACATAGATGTGGTGGTATTTCTGCCCTTTCTGAATCCATTTTGGGAGTCAGAGAGTATATTAAACTTTTCAAAAAAATGTATGAGCCTTTTATAAATTAGCTTTTCGAAAATTTTACTAAAGTTGTTTAGTAAAGCAATTGGGCGATAGTTACCAATATCATTTTTTTCGCCTTTTTTATAAATAGCTTTAATCTCTGCTACTTTTAGGTTGGTGGGAAAAATTCCGTTCTGGATAGAAATATTAATAATGAAGCTCAGAGGTTTACAAATAAGATCTGCAATGTGTTTAATCAAATTAATCGGTAATTCATCTTCGCCAACGGACTTGCTGTTTTTTAGTGATATTATGATATTATATATCTCTGAAGAAGAACTGGGGTATAAAAATATTGAATTATCATTGACAACAACCTTTGAATAATCATTTCGTATAGTGCTATTAATTACAGGACAAGCTTCAATAAAATAGTTATTTGCAAAGTTTAAGATGTCTCTTTGGGCAGAGAATGATTTTTCAAAGTTTGTGAGAATATTTTCATGTTTTTTAGGTCGTCCTGTGTAAGAGTTAACAATGTCCTATGTTGCTTTGCTTTTATTTTGTGCTGTTTTGATATAGTTTGAATCAGCTGTTTTCTTAGCGAGGTCAATGGCTTTGCGTAAAACATTGCAATAGTTTTTATAATAACTTTCAGTAATGTAACCATATTTTAGTTCGTTATATAAAAATCGTTTTTCTTTGCAAGAGGCTTTGATGTCGGGTGTGATCCAAGATTTACATTTGTTTGCATTATTTAGTTTTTTAGGTTTGAATCTTGTATACAAGATATACCTGAATGGACTTGTATACAAATTCTTATTAAGTTCAGAATTGGCCACATCAAATTCGGCCGCAATGTTTTCCGGGGTTTGCCACCAACCTCTATTCGGATCATTAGGGCGCTTAAGTTCGCGTTTGCAGAATACACAAAAATTCCTTTCTACAAAGCGGTGAAACCGTGGCAGTTCAATGCCATTAGGGCGATGTATATGCTAAGCCGTGAACAGGAGGACAATGACAGGATTACGCAGAAGTCAATGAACAACTTGATAAAATGTTTCGAAAACACATTGGTTAACAGGCTGGAGCCCTGGAAAATTTCGAGCACCTTAACATTTTTGTATTTTTCAAACAAAAAGTAAGTAAAAACAGTTATTTTTGGTATCAGACAACATTTATTCATAAATAATTTTTTTCAGTAAACACAACAATGCCTTGATAGGTGATTGCATTAATAAATTAAAAGGTAAGGCAACTCCTACAGCGAAATCCATCAAATTTGTTCTTCAAAACTACATCTTACATGATGAGGAAGACATGGAGGTCAGCGTCAGCACTGAACGCGTACGGAAACTTTTGAGAGGAGCCAAATGTACAAATGAAATGCATCATCTGGTTAATAATATTGGTTTATTCCAAATACCTGAAGAGAGACTTGAAGATGCCGAAAAGGAGATGAAATTCTTTTTTAGCATGTACGAGTAAGTATTTAATTGACAATTTTAATGATATTTTTAATAATTCATAACACATTTCAGGGTACCCACTTTCAATGTCCGCGAAGTAGACGAAAATAACTTAATTTATCCCTTCGACTACGTCTCACGTGCTAAAGGTGCTGTTGCTGGAGGTGCTGCTGTTGCTGAAGGTGCTGCTGCAGCTGAAGGTGCTGCTGCAGCTGAAGGTGCTGCTGCAGCTGAAGGTGCTGCTGCAGCTGAAGGTGCTGCTGTAGCTGGAGGTGCTGCTGTAGCTGGAGGTGCTGCTGCAGCTGAAGGTGCTGCTGCAGCTGAAGGTGCTGCTGCAGTTGAAGGTGCTGCTGAACAGGCGGTTGAAGGTGAAGTTGAACAGGCGGGGCTACAGGGATTTAACCCAGTGCCAGGGTTTGAAGAGGAGGAGGTGGCCGGTGATGCATTGTTTAATTTTGACTCGGACGTGTCGAATGCAAGCTCTGAGCTGACGGACCGAATTTCCGTAATTCGGCGAGGGTCGGTAGTCGCTCACCTTGTCCCTAAGGTAGAAACCACACGGAAATGGAGACGAAGCTCTCTAATGATCCGAGATCCGGCGTCTGACGACGACGAAGATCGAATAGAAGAAGATATCTCCCCAGAAGTTCCTTCCACTTCAGCTGATGGACAGCAGGAAGAGGAAGAGGTCTTCGATGGTGCTGACGACGACGAAGATCGAATAAAAGAAGATATCTCCCCAGAAATTCCTTCCACTTCAGCTGATGGACAGCAGGAAGAGGAAGAGGTCTTCGATGGTGCTTCCAGTTCAGGTGATGCTTCTACTGCCCCAGAAAAACTTTTGACTCGTAAAAGGAAGCGAGGTCATCACTTCACTAGAACAAAAGGGGGTAAAAAAGTCAAAGTCGACTATGCAGTAGGGGAAATTGTTATGGTAAAGTGGAGAAATTTCCCATTGTTGCCTGGCACAATTGAAACTAAAACAGCGCCTGGAAGGTACTTGGTAAGGTTGCCGGAGGACAATAATGATTATAATGTCACAAACACGTCTTTAATGAAGTTTGATCCCACGCTATTCCGCGCCTCGGTCCGAGGCAAACCTTACAAGTCCAAAGATAAGCAGCGTGCTATTAGAGCGGCAAACGCACTGAAGTTGGATTTTTGAAGATAAACTAACACTGGCTTTTGCCAGAAAACATTGTTAGTAGGTATTTGTATTTTTCGTAAATGCGTTTATTTTGGTTGTTTTTGAAAATAAACACTGGCTTTTGTCAGAAAACATTGTTAGTATTTTTCATAAATGTATTTTTTTTGTTATTTTTGAAAACATTGTTAGTATGTTTCCTAAATGTGTTTATTTTGGTTGTTTTTGAAAATAATAATCTAACCCTTGCTTTTGTCAGAAAACATTGTTAGTATTTTTCATAAATGTATTTATTTTTGTTGTTTTTGAAAACATTGTTAGTATTTTTCCTAAATGTGTTTATTTTGGTTGTTTTTGAAAATAATAATCTAACATTGGCTTGTGCCAGAAAACATTTGTATACAAGTATTTGTATTAAGTTTGTTCTTTCTTATTAAGTTCAGATACACGAATTAATATTCAGTGATCAGTGTTAATATGGCAGATGAAATGCTAACATTCAAAATTCGACACCACGATACAAAGTGGGTGAAGATGGCGGCCAGTGCATCATACGAAGACTATGTTGCTTTAGTGCACGGACATGTTGGAGCGTCGAGCTCAGCTACGACCTAAGCTATGACATAAGCATAGAGCAGTGAAAATAAAATAGTACATTGACTTGGATCGGGATGGCCATAGTGGAGAGCCAAGAGCTGAGTACTAGCGCGCTGCTCTAGGAGCCAAGCAGAGTACTAGAGTTTAGAAATGGACCTGAGTATTATTTTAGCACAGTTGTCGTAGGTCTATGTCGTTGATTCGAATCCATGTTATCACATATAAGTTTATTGAAATTTAAGACTGAATAAAAAGTCTCCATTTTATTAATAGTCCTAGCGGTACACAAAAAAAAACTGCAAATTGACTTACAAGCATGAAAATTGGTACACATGTTCTTTAGACTATTTTAAGCGATTTGGCCCGCAGCAGCTTTGTGCTGCCCCCCCTCAATCACCCCGGGGGAGGGGGAGCTTATTTTTTATAATTATTTTTTATATGGCTGAAAATATGTTATTTATGCAAATAATGATTCGATTCCATAAAAAAATGATAAAAGGAACTCACTAGTGAGGTCCTGGGTCTGACTTGACGAGACCTTGGACCTTTTATACCGCCATTTTGATTTTTTATCCGCTTTTGAAGTATGGCATGTGGGGTATCGATTTTGGTGGATTATTGCAAAATTAATTCAAAAAAATTAATAAAAAACTTGTTCTATAGCTTTTTGCCAATTTATACCTTCCTCCCCCCCCCCCCCTTTTCAGGAGTGGGGAGAGAAAAAAAACTGCAAATTGACTTACAAGCATGAAAATTGGTACACATGTTCTTTAGACTATTTTAAGCGATTTGGCCCGCAGCAGATTCCTGCTGCCCCCCCTCAAATGCCCCGGGGAGGGGGAGATTATTTTTTTACAATAATTTTTTATATGGTTAAAAATATATTATTTAGGTAAATAATGAGAGGATCCCATAAAAAAATGATCTAAGAAACTCAATTATGGTGCCGTGGGTCTCACTTGACGAGAACTTGGACCTTTTATGCCACCATTTTGATTTTTTTTTCGATTTTTTAAGTATGGTATGTGGGGTATCGATTTCAGTGGATTATTGGCCAATAGAATCAAAAAAACTCATAAAGAACTTGTTTTTTTAACTTTTAACGAACTTACACGCCCCCTTCCCTCTTCAGGAGTGGGAGAAGAGGTACTACATTTTTATAATTTTTTTTTCTTGGAATTGTCGCTTATACGCTACTAAATGTCGATTTTATGAGAAAATGATTAATGAAGCTTATATATGAGGCCTTAAAACTGACTTGACGTCATGTTGACATCATGTTGATCAATTCCCAAATGAACTGACTAAAAAACAAAGCTTTCAAATCAGAAGTAAATATCATTCTGTATGGCTGTACATGTGTTTCACTTACCGGTATAGTAGAAAAAAGGAGCAAATACTACGATGAATAATTGTCTTTACTGTAGGTTCGTCCAGAGTCACAAAAAAAACAAAAATATGCACTCACGAACCAATATTTATTTTATTGAATTTGAGAACAAAATAAAAAAATAATGAAAAATACGGTTACGTATAATATTAACGAAGGATCATGCGCTAAAACAGTAAAATCGTGGCTGTACGGTTACCATCGTGAGTAATCGACGCGATGCCACGGCAGCACAACGAGGATCAAGAATGTAAACTTTGAATCATGTACATATTCGGCCAAAATTAGTTAGTTGAAAATTAGATTAAAGCTATAAAACAAGTTTTTATGAGGTTTTTTCGCTTATTTGGCAATAATTGACCAAAATCTATGCTCCACATGCCATACTTCAAAAATGGATAAAAATCAAAATAGCGACATAAAAGAGCTAAGGGCACCTCAAGCCAGGCTCAGAACTGAGCACCTTTAATCATTTTTTTATTAAATCGACATATTAGTAATGTATACAAGACATTTTTGTGGACAAAAATATATATAAAAAATTAAGTTTCCCTTTCCACCTATATTTCTCCATGAGTGACGACAAGTAGGGGAAATGTATATTGGCTAAAAGCTATAAATCAGGTTTTTTATGAGGTTTTTCGAGTTCCTTGGGCAATAATTGACCGAAATCGATACCCCACATGGCATGCTTAAAAAATCGATAAAAAATCAAAATGGCGGTACAAAAGGTCTAAGATCACGTCAAGTCAGTTTTAAGGCCTCATAGTTAAGCTTCATTAATAATTTTCTCACGAAATCGACATTTTAGTGATGTACAACATTTCCAAGGAAAGAAAAATGTATAAAAGTTGAGTACTTCTCTCCCCACTCCTGAAAAGAAGGGGGGGAGGAAGGTATAAATTGGCAAAAAGCTATAGAACAAGTTTTTTATTAATTTTTTTGAATTAATTTTGCAATAATCCACCAAAATCGATACCCCACATGCCATACTTCAAAAGCGGATAAAAAATCAAAATGGCGGTATAAAAGGTCCAAGGTCTCGTCAAGTCAGACCCAGGACCTCACTACCCAAGTAGACATCAATATGGGCATTAGATGATATAAATACTGGTTCCATATAAATATATTGAACTTGTATTCAAACTATTTAGCCAATATATGCATAAAATAAATTTAATATTGGCTAATAATATGTAAAACAAATATTGTCTTAATATATTAGCAATATATATATTAGTAAAATAACTTATACAATATTGCCAAAATATTATTAATACATTTTTTAATTTAGATTTGTTTTGAACATTTGTATCATATTAAATAAATGTATAAATTGAATATATTTTTAAACCAATTTATTACAATATTGCCTAAATATTAAAAATTCATATTTTAATTCAGATTTGTTTTAAATATTTGTATCATATTAAAGGAATGTATAAATTGAATATATTTTTAAACCAATTTGGTTACGTTCATTAAATATTTGTATTATTGCTGCAGCAAATATATTTTTTAAATATTTTATATATATTTAATCAATATGCCAAGGGTATATTATTTAAATACATAATGATTTTTTTATTAAACATTTGCATAATACATACATATATAAATTTATGCGTATATGAATATATATGCAAATGTTAGGGTTGTTAGTTTACGGACTAATTTAGTAAAACATAATGATGATTAATGTAATGTTCTTTTTGTCTGCCGGATGTACGTTTTATAGTTAAATATTGTTAGTGTAGTTTAAATTATTATACATATCTGGTAAGTAAGATGTTTTTATTTTAGTTTTTTATACAATTTACAAAAAAAAAAATTGAAGGCTTATTACGAACATATTATTTTACAATATTATAGAATAAACAATACAACTATTGTACATAATGCTTGAATTGATTAACAACAATTGTTTACTAATTGGAATGATTGTGAGATAAATTTATTTATTTCAATTTACTGCCAAAGAATAGTAAAACAAAATAGCGTTTTGTCAATTACCAATGATTGGTAATTGACATAACGGCAATTAACGCATGACGTAACCATTAGAAATTGCTAATAGATTGTTCCAGTTTCCGCCACAGTATCGCTACGCCTCAACTCAGCACATGCTCAGTCTCATTTATCATGCGGGCCGTGGACCACATGCACGCCACGATTCTTCCATTTGCAAATCACATTGTTTCTGTTTGCACGTTTGCTGTTCTGCTTCTTATTTTTTACTGCTGCAATTTTTAAGGTAATAAACAGTTTTATTTCTGTGTACTGATAATTAAAATAATTAATTAAGTTCTTTTTAAATACTTGTATCTATTTTGCATCATTGTCTATCAAATACTTTATAAATATTTTTTTCTCATATTTAAGCAATATGCAATATTGGTGTTGATTGTTTTATTGTTAATAAAACTCTTAACAACAAAACAATTAATAAAGGTCTAAACAATTAATGATAAGGGGACAATACTGTTGTTTTAGTGATAATAATAAATCAAGCTGCTTTTTCTGTTTTTATGTTTTATTACGAAATGCAGGCAGTGCATTTCACAAATAAAAATCAGTTGATAAATTTTAAAACACTTAAGTCGTAAAAGAGTTCATAATTTTATTAGTAAACCTTATTGGTTGATACATTAAAACCGACAGACGCATTTAATTCAAGTACTGTAATTGCGTTCTGTTTCAATGAATCTGGTAATCTGGTAACTAAAATAATTTTTTGTTGCAGTTTGTTACAAGAAAGAGGAAAAAGACAAACATTTATAGTAACAGAAGAGTGCTGAAATGTATTTGTTTTTAAGATAAAAATAAATATTTGAATTCACTACCGAAGTAAAGTAGAACAAAATAGTACCAGATAAATACTCGTAAATACTACATTGTGCTCTTTGTCCCGCTGATCATCTACCACTTGCTTCCATTTACAACTTTGGGATTCTGGTGCTTTTACTTAGGCAGATAGGATTGTTTTAAGGTAATTAACAATTATATTTATGTAATGATTTTATTAATGATTATGTTAATTAAATTATTGTAGCATATCACATTGCATTTAATTGATTTAAATTAGTTTTGAATAAACTATTGTTTATATTTATAGATATTACTTTAACCACATTTATCTGCTAAATTTTAAAATGAATCGCAAACGATCAGCAAAATCAATGTATCTAAAACGATACGCAAAAAAACTTGCCACTGAAATTAGTACGGAAAATTCCACTAATACTATAAATATTAATAATATAAAGTCTAATAAAAATGATTTAGCTTGCATTAATGATAATAATAATATCAATAACATATCACAGTTAAATAAATCTTATGCAAATAACTCCAACAATATTGAAGAAACTTCTTTGAGTAGTTTTGATTCTGAATTGTCAGTGAGTGATAGTGACACTCCAAATGATTTAGAAACAATTACAGATTTAGAAAATGATACTATCATTTTGCCAGTTACAGAAAACTTAAATTATGAAAATAATTTAAAAGAAGAACTTAAAAATTGGGTCATAAATAATCATGTTAATCAACAACAAACAAATAATTTGTTAACTATTTTGAAAAAATACCATCAAGAGCTTCCTTGTAATGCAAAAACATTGTTGAAAACGCCACGAAAAAACAATGTAATTAATATTATAAGCAGCAAAAATACTATAGGAAAATATATTCATTTTGATTTGAAATTTAGCTTAACAAGTGAAATTAGAAAATTTGAATTATTTTTGAACAAAGAAGTCTATCTCATCATAAACATTGATGGAGTGCCATTGTATAAAAGTTCATCATCTCAATTTTGGCCAATTTTGGCCGCTGTATTTGTACCTAATGCTTCTAAACCTTTATCTCCATTTTGTGTGGGTATATATTTCGGAGACAGTAAACCTAAATGTGTAGATAATTTTTTAAATGAATTTATAAAAGATATTATTGATTTAAATAAAAACAATCTATGTGTTAACAACAAGTTTTATACTATTCAAATAAAATATTTTCTGTGTGATGCTCCAGCGCGATCATATGTAAAATGTATTAAAGGGCATAACGGTTATTTTGGTTGTGAAAAGTGTGTTGAAAAAGGGCAATATATTGAGAAAAGAATGACTTTTTGTAACATTCATACTCAGTTACGAACAAATTCTACATTTCGCAATCAAAGTCAAATTGAGCACCATACAGGAATCTCTCCTTTGATTAAAGTGCCTTACTTAAATATGATTGAATGTTTTATGTTGGATGGTATGCATTTAATTTATTTAGGAATTATGAAAAAGCTTCTGCATATTTGGGTTAAAGAACGGGGAACACAACACTGCCTCAGTCAAACAAATATATGGAAAATTTCAGATAATTTAATGAAATTTTCTAAAAATATTCCTTGTGAATTTCAAAGAAAACCAAGAATTTTACAAGAATTAGATAGATAGAAGGCAACTGAGTACCGATTGTTTTTATTGTATTTAGGTCCAGTTGTTATGAAATCTTTTTTATCAAATCGTATGTATAAACACTTTTTAAATTTACACTATGCAATTCGCATAATTTCTTCAGTTGAATTTATTAGCGATTTTAAAGATGCAGCTCTTCATAAAATTGAAAAATTTTGTTTAAATACACCAAATATATATAGCGCAAAAGAAATGGTTTATAATATGCATTCAGTTTATCACTTAGTACATGAAGCCATTGACAACCAACAAAATATAAACTATTTAAGTTGTTTTCCTTTTGAAAACTTTTTGGGTAAAATATTAAAAAAAGTTCACGGTCCTTCAAAGCCCTTAGAACAGGTAGCCAATAGAATGCAAGAAGATGCTTTAAATTATTGCACTAATAATAAAATTAAATCAGACTTATATTATGTTCACAAAAAAAATAATCAAATAGTATATGTCTTATACAACAATTTTAAATTATATGGTACTAAATCCATCAAAGATTCTTTCGTATTAATTAAAAGAAACAAGGTATTTGTAATTGATCATTTCTGTGAAACAAATAATGAAATTTATTGCGTTGGCCATGTTTTTCAAAATATAATTTTTTTTTATAAATTAAAATTAAATGTTTTTAAAATATCTAATCTCAGTACTCATTTATTCAAATATAAATTAACTTCAATCAAATCAAAATGCATGTGTTTGCCAATGGAAAATGGATACGACTTTATTGCAATTTCGTTAGTACATTAAAAAGAGTAATATTTTAAAATCAATTTAGCATCGTATTTTATTAATTATATCAAATTTATTTTAGAATTTATCAAGTACAAAAATGGTTGATTTAAATGCAAGACAAACTTTTTTTGACGTCGTTATCTGGGATTCGGACAAAACCGTCAGTTATATTCCTTCATCTTGGTCGAATCAGAATGGAACATATGTATTTCCTAAAAACTTAAAAGCAAGTAAATTAAAAAATTTAATCGACAATTGCGAGGAGCCTCCAGCCAATTTAGATTACCATGACTTAGGAGCTACTTTTAAAAAAAGAACTACTTCTGTAAAAAAAGCAAATAAATATGTTGAAAAATTTATGTATACTTCAAATGAAGAATCATCATCAGAATCATCAGAAAATAATGGTTTGTTAATTCTGTATTTTACAAATTGTTTTAATAGCGATATTTGTTTACTCTATAGATTTAGCACTAAACAAAAGTGCACCTGCGTCGACGACGTTTGAAGTATTTGATGATATGACTTTAGGTCAAATTGGTAATATAACATTTATTGTTTTATGCAAGGGGTTTATAAAAAAAAATGTCGGTTAAGAATGCTCTGGAAATGTAAAATCAAACTATAATATACCATATGTTTCAAACTTGTTAGTGCTTATTATTTTTAATGTACTCATTTACTATAAGCTTAAGCGAGTTATTATAGTCAAGTTTACACATTGTCACCATTATTTAAAAAAAAAGAACGCAACTAACTAGACATTTTATACTAGTTTGCTATAAAGAATGTAGTACAGTTGCGGCTATCTCAATGTGAACGATGATTTGTTGCTATAAGCAACTTTTCAAGTTTTTATTATATTGAATCAAACTTTCACTTTCTATCGGTTATGTAGCTTATATATATTATGTAGCTGTAATAACTAGACCTAATTAAAAAAAAATATTTGGTTTCGAAGCGATAAACCAAAATTTCTCTGATTGCATACTAATCTGAATATTGTTATATATATTTTTTTTTAACTATTAGTCACCATAATGTCTTAGTTGCTAGTATTTTTTTTAATTTTCATCTAGTTAGTGATGCTAGTGTTCACAGCACTATTTTAAAACGCTCAAACCTTACATTTAGTCAAGCCATGATTTAAAATTAGTATTACACAAGCAAAATTTTTATTCACATTGAGATGGCCGCAATTGAACTATGATAATAACAAAGAATTTTTTGTTAGTCCATTTTAGTAGGCCCTCAATCTGAATTTTTATCACGTTCTAAGCCGACTACATTTTAGAGATCCCTGTATTTTATTTAGTTATTGCATTTAATACTAATTACAATTTACTAATTGATTATATTTTTTAGATCTTCACTCAAGTGAATTAAATAATGCTTCTCAAATAGTTAATTCGACATTAATACAAGATATGGACAAAACACTTACAGCTTCAGCGTCATATATAACTAATATAGACGTTGATAAATTGTACAAAGTTATATCGAAAATTTCGTATGAAATAAAATCTATTTCAGTTAAAGTGCAAAAGTTAACTGATTTGGTAGAAAACTTGAACCATTCATCATCCAGTTTTTCAAATAACATTAGTCAACCAAAATTTAATTTGCCTTTAAACAGCGTTGAAGAGATAGAAGGACTGAATGCATCTTTGTCAAATGAAAGCGAACAAGTTTCGGAGTTGGTATGTGTATTACTTTTTTTAGTATGTACAGTTGCGGCCATCTCATTGTGAACGACAAGTAAATAAGATAAATTATCTATTGTTCATTTATGTACTCGTATTATTGAATATTACAACTTCAGCTAATATTATAGTTTATGAATATTATAGTATATATTATTGTTTTAAGAATTTAACTCTTAAGACAACGAAAATTATATTTTAAACATCTTAGCAACGCATTTAGTTTACAATGAGATAACAGCTACTTTATGTATATCAATTGATTGAAATATGCTTTCAAAAAGAAGTGAATTTTTGTGCTAAGATTCTTCCCACCTCTATACGTATTCGTATATCGGTATACGCATTCGTTTGACGTATTATTGTCATAATTATTTAAATAAGTCTATATGTTTTTTGTGCTAGGTTTATGAATATTGTAACGATCTATAATTCAGTTTTGAAATTTTTAATCCACTTTTGGCTTTTATAATAATACCACTATAAAAGAAGTACCTACAGCAAAATTACAAATATGTTTTTATTTAATTGTTTTAGGCTTCACAGTTGGCACTAGCTGGAGGAGATTCGCTGAACAAAAACGTCAATTATACCATAAAAAAACTTCTCAGCAAACAAGTTTGTTTGCAGTATTCGGGTCAAGGAAGAAAGAAAAAAAGAAGTTTTCAAGCAATGACCCATCTACACAAAGCATTTATAAGTATGATAAATACTCAGATTATATTACAGAAATGCTTTATTTTCTACGTTTTAGTGTCGATAAGAATACGATTTCCTAGAGCCACAGATCTAGAAATTAATAAACTTTTGAGTGCGAATCTTGCAACTTCTAAAGATTGGGACGGAGGTAAAATTGATAGAGGACATTAATTATTACATTTGATCAAGCACGACATGTTTCTGAAGTTTTTTATGTTTAACGTTAATTTTTGTTTAATTCATAAGGTTAAGCTTGTTTAATTTATAACAAAAGTGTTGTTATATTTTGTGTTAAAACTTCTTTTTTTTTAGTTTTAGAAGATTTTTTTTATTTTGTGTTGTTTGTTTTTATTATGCTTTTTTAAATGTTTAACAAATAAAAAAAATTAAAAATTAAGTTTTAGTTTTAATTTATTATTCAAATTTCATAAACAAATCCATTTTTAATATTAAATACATATTTCAAGTGAATATGGTAAGAATATAAACTTTATAATATTAATACAATATCAATTTATGATATTAACTTGAAATATATATGGTATATATGAATTAAATATCGATTAAACATTGAGAACAAATGTTGATAAAATATTGCTCATTGTTCACATTTGTATGTAATTTCAATATTAAATACCTATATAATAATTATATAAATTTTATATAAGGCGAATATTAAATGTCTACTTGGGTAGTGAGTTCCTTTTATCATTTTTTTATGGAATCGAATCATTATTTGCATAAATAACATATTTTCAGCCATATAAAAAATAATTATAAAAAATAAGCTCCCCCTCCCCCGGGGTGATTGAGGGGGGGCAGCACAAAGCTGCTGCGGGCCAAATCGCTTAAAATTGTCTAAAGAACAAGTGTACCAATTTTCATGCTTGTAAGTCAATTTGCAGTATTCTCCTTAATATACGGTTGTACCGCTAGGACTATAATTGCTAAAACCTTAATTGCTAGCGTGTTTAGCAAAGATCCATTGTGGAACAAATGTAATAAACAACATCACAATAATTTTGTTTTAAATAAGTTGTGGAATCAAGTGGCCAGTGAATGCAACACAACAGGTAGGTGAAACGTAAAATAGCGGTACTAAACTGAATATTTTGTATATACAATTTCTTTTGTTTATTAAATTGCTAATCAACTAATAAAAACTAATAACTAATAAAAACTAATAAAATCATTCATACGTCTACTGGATTGTTACACAAATAAAGTTTGAAAATATCTCGATTGTGCCTTGCAACTGAAGCTGGTCTTCCAATGGCATGTGATTTCTGTCCATTCTTTGAGCTGCCAGATTCAAATGTGTTAAATTATGCTCAATTCCTTCTTTATCTATTATTACATTATGTAATACGCAAATTGCTTTTATGATATCATCTGCAGTATTCTCGTCAGTTTCAATTGGTCTCGACAGAATTCGAAATTTTGCGTTTATTATACCAAACGCACATTCCACCGTTCTGCGAGCTCTTGACAAACGTTTATTAAAATATTCTTTGTCGGCATCTAATTCTTGTTTGGAATATGGTTTTAATACATTTTTCATCAAAGGGTATGCCTCATCACCCAACATCACATAAGGAACAACCAGATCACTTGCTGGTAAATTATTTGCCGCAGGAATAGGTAATTCATTCCTTTCAATTTGTTGAAACAAACGAGATGCTCGAAAAGTTCCTCCATCACTTTGCCTGCCATATCCTCCAACATCGATGTTGATAAATTTATAATTCGCGTCAACTAAAGCTTGTAGCACAATAGAAAAAAAAGATTTGTAGTTAAAGAAAGATGATCTAGAATTAGTTGGACATTTTATTCGCACATGTTTTCCATCTAGAGTACCAATGCAATGAGGAAAATTCCAGGTAGCATAATAATCGTCAGCAATTTTTTAAAAATCTTTTTCTGTTGGTACTTTCATATGCATTGGGTACAAGACATCCCACAGACTTTTAATGGTTTCTTTTACTATTAATGCTACTGTTGTTTTTCCCATGCGAAATGAAAAAGCTAAGCTTCTGAATGACGATCCAGTAGATAGAAACCTACAATAATTATATTGAAGTATTTATGTTTGCGGTTCACCTTAAATAGTATAATATTATTTTTAGTGTCGCAAGCGAAAACAAAATGGAAGAGACTGCGGGACACTTTTCGAAAGAAGATAAACACCATTATTCCAAAAAAGTCAGGAGATGCCAGAACTTGGGATAACACAGATGTCGATTGGATATATTTCAAGCCATTGTTGTTTTTAAAAGACCAATTTACACCAAGATCAACTTCTGGTAATATTGACAATGCTTCTGTAGAAAATGTGTCTGAAGCTGAACAGGAATATACAGTTGGAATTGAAGAGGAAGAAGGAAATGAACAAGATACAATTATCGAAGATGATATTGAACGTTCAGTCTCACCAATTGCAACTACTTCAACAAACATTTCGCATAACCGGAAAAAAAAGAAGGATGACGTAGCAGAAGCATTTTTTGAAGCTGAGCGAGAAAAATTAAAATATTTGAAAGCAAAACAAGCCACAAGAGAAGAAAGTCGAAGCACTGTTATTGATGATGATTTAGCGTTTTTTCAAAGTCTTTTACCTTACATGAAACAAATTCCTCAAAACAATAAATTGGCAGTACGTATAAAAATGATGAAGTTAGTGCAAGATGCAATAACACCATCTTCAATAATCAATCAACCAAGAAATGAGTGGCAACAATTCAATGAACCAATAGCAGAAAATTACACGGAAAATTATTTAGCACATGAAACTCAACATAATAATATCAGAGTTTGAGTTTTTCAATACGTTTAATAAATGTTCAAATAAAATGAGTATACTAATATACCTTATGGTAAGGACAAGACGTGCTTCTTCTTCAATTGGCATCTTATGGCAATTTTTCCATGATTTCTGCAAAGACGGCTTCAAGAGATTGACAATATAGTCAAAAGTTTCTATTGTCATTCGCATGTACTCTTAAAATCTAGGAGGGTATTTTCTCAAATCATTATAGAGATGATGAAATTCTCCATAAATTTTTCTTTTTGTTTATTGGATGAACACAATACTTTCTTTTATTTCTTAACTTGTACATAAACCACTCAGATGTTTCTAATGCCAATTCTTCGCCAGATGAAGATGACGAGCTATATGAAGCCATTTTTAACAAACTCTGAAAGTGTTCTGTCCAAGTTTTGCTAGAGAATCCCTGACTTCTTAAGTCGTAGCGTAGCTAATCTCGGTGCTCCTACATGACCACCCGCCGTAATGATGTACGCCTTGCGCTATGGTACTCAGCTAATAGCTAATGTCATAGCTTAGGTCGTAGCTGAGCTCGACGCTCCAACATGTCCGTGCACTTAGGTAGGTAACAAATTAAATTTTTTAATAATTTGCTTAACTATAGTGTTGTCCCCGGATGGAGTTTAGAATAGTGAAAACTTTTTTTAATATTGATAAGAGTTATGTTTGATTTATGCAAGTGATTTTAGTATTAGTATTAGTAATAACAATAATTTATGAGAGCAATAACATATTATGATAGCACATAATATTTTTTATACAAATGAAAACAAAACGTTTCTTTAATTATTATTAGAGTTAAAACAAACAAGTTTTGGGGTTTTAAAAAAATAACCACCGAAAAGTTGATTTTCTACATATAATCAATATTAAAATCATTTTTTGTATTGTAAATTCCATCCAAGTACATATATCATCCAATACACTGTATTTGTAAGTATAAAAATATTTTCTTTGAAAAACAGAAATTATACAAAATACCAGGAAACAATCATTTCACGTTCATAATATTCATATTCGATATTGTATTTTCAAAGATATAATGCTCATACAGTTTTAAATTTTGCAGTTGAATCGAAATTTGAAGTTCTTGTTAACTGCAATATAATTTTTTATGATATTGATGGTTGTGTACTAGATCAAGATTACCTAATGGAATATGTTAAGGATAATAAGAATGATTCATGCATAATAGTGGTAAAAGCAGATTATGAGGTCAAAAACCCAATTTCCAATCTTAGTGTGGTGTCATTATCAACTTTGACAAATTCAACTTTCACGGCATTACGGGATGATTTTATTTGAATCTATGTTTTTTATATAAGGACAGCTCAACATCTGTCAGAGAAACTCATGTTTCTGCATCCTGCATCTCATTGATGAAGTGACTATATTTGTTGATTTTTTTTAGGAATGAACAACTGTGGCAAGAAAAGATGTTACCCTACCTAACATCGTTTTATAGGCAATGTATTGCTCTTAAGATGGTACGTAATAATTTAGGCAAAGGTCGAATGTGTGTAAATCCTCGCAGTAATTTGGAAGCAATTACACACAAGAATGCCAGAAAACAGCTTAAGAGCATATTTTCTGATAATGGCTGAAGAAAATTTGCTCGAGAGGCCAGGCCTATGTATCATGGTTAAGACAGAAGAGAATTAATATGGAAGCCAGGCGAAAGTCTACCAAGGAGGCCAAAGAAGATTCAACGGGAAACGGACAAAAGACTTCAGGGCGAGAGAAAGAAGAATTCTGGTTTGAATTATCAAATATTTAATAATTATATAATTAATAGTAGTATTTAGATTGACAGATATATTGTTTATATCTAAGCCTACTGCATTGTGCAGGCTCTTGACTGTAGGGCAAAATACTAATCTAGAAGTTCCTGTAATATTAATTGGCGCTTTTAAACTAATTCTCGTGTTACTCAGCATATTTACTGAGAATGTCAAAATTTTATTAAATTTAATTCCTAGCTGCATGAAAATATCACAATTAAATATGAATAAGTATTTTAATTTATAGGTAAACCGACTCGAGAAGCAACATTATATTTACACTAAATAAAATGTATACATTAAAAAAAATAGCGATACAAATATAATAAAGTTCTGAAAAATACAATAAAAATGTGTTTTATTGCATTAAAATTAAAATAATCTTTTCGGTTTATCATAACATTTGCAAAAATGTACATATGTAATTGCTTCACATTCAGTTACATTTTATTTTATTTTTCTGTGATGTTTAAATTTGAGTTAATAATGAACGATTTCGAAAATTTCAAAATTGTATAAATACTTTTTTTAAAATGCAGAAAACCGAGTATCAGACTAGAAATTTACGCCGGATACTGGGTTACCTAGGGCGAATAATACTAAATACTCCATATTCAAATATTATAAATATCAAGATTAAAACTTGTTGCTGCTTATTCTCAGAATAAGCAGCAACCTCAAAACTCCAGAGGTGGTCGAAAAAACCGTGCCCAGCAATGGCGAGAGAAAACCAATGATAAGACTCTTGTTGAATTTGCTACAGCTAACTTAGATGCGCTAAAATCGAACTTATTTAGTGAATTTTCAAATTTAACAGACGCTTTAAAAAGTGCTAATGTTGAACCCCAATCCCAAGACATTCGAATTTCCTTTAATCCGGAACCCGGCCGGGTATAACATAACTATCCGTATATCTGACAAAATCCGGACGGGTACCAGATACATACCCGGTATCCGCTTGCAACGCTATTTTAAGTCGATTCCAAAACAATCCGTTAAATTATTGGCTTCGTGCATCTGAACTAGTGGCGCCGCCACGTTACGGATAGCGCAAACTTATGCCAGGTATCGCACTAGCTTATAAGTTTGTTATTATTTGAAAATTTGCGATTTTTGAGTCTAATTTGTGAATAAAACATTGAAGAGCTAATTGCTGGATAAAAATGTAAGTATTGATTTATCATTTTGATTTATATGCACAGACGCTGGCTTGAAAGCAGTTAAAGTTTACAGATAAACTCTTGTAGTCGACGTAATTTCATTTGTTTATTTTTTGTAAAAATGGATATGATTCTCGAAACTGGATTTTCGAAAATTTTCTTCGATATTGAATTTGATTCTTCGGCGATTCTAAAAGGAAAATCACTCGTTGCATCCGATCATGTCCAACGGGTGAGAGAAAACATAACTGCTTCAGCATCAATGATCCAGGCATTTGTTATCCGCCAAACTTCTGTTACGTCGCAACCTTACAACGTGAAATTAGACGTAAGAGGAATATGTAATGCTTGATTTAATGCATGGACAGAGTTTTGTGTTCAATTTCAGCTAAATGAAAATCGGCGAGTCACAAACGCCCGATGCTGTTGCGTCGCTAACGCGTTGGGAAAATGTAAACACATTTATGCTGTGCTTCATTTTATTAACAGTGATCGAAGCACTTCAAAAACGAGCTCCGTACCTGACTGGGGCCAATTTCCCTTGGGTCAGATGGGAAAGGAAAAATATTCCAAAGGAAAACGCATTACCGATTTATTTCCACCAAAACGGCCATGTAAAAATTCCATGGCGATAGTAGCTCGCGTTTTTCAGGTCCAAGATTTTGGAGAAATAAATTGCGGAGCCCGAAATATCGCAATAGCTGAAAACATGAGCACCGAAGAACGCGAAATAAGAGTTGCTGCGGAGCAATTGGCTATGGAAGAAGCTGAAAAAAATCGAGAGGACTGTGTTCGAGCCTGTGTCGAAAATTTTATTTTATTCAGTGAAAGCAATAAAATATACACCAAAAAAGCGAGTATTCCTGTGAATCAAAAATTGACGAACTACTATGACAATTTTGTTTGGTTGAGTCCGTCCAAAATATGTGATTTGTGCTGGAGAACTACGAGCCAAAGTCGTTCAACGGAATGGTTTGAATCACGAAAGCTCAGAATTACAGCTTCAAAGGGACACCGTGTTCTTCAATTAAAAAAGAAAGACCCCGAAAATTTGGCCAAAGAATTTATAGCACCTAAGCCATTTTCTAATAAAAACGTGGATTATGGCTTAAAAAATGAGGCGCAAGCAAGAAAATGTTATGCGAAATTATACAATGTTCAAGTTGTTGAACTTGGTATTTATGTGTGTCCTAGTCAGCCGTGGCTCAGTGCATCTGTAGATGGGGTGGCTGTACTAGAGGGCTGTGTTTTGAAACTCGTCGAAATAAAATGTCCAATCACATGTGCTAAACTTCCAATTTATGATAAAACAACTGGCAAATTGAATGTGAAATACTTGGAGGAAGTTAATGGCATAATTCAATTGAAAAATTCGCATGACTACTACACACAATGCCAAATTCAAATGTACGTTACTAGTCTGACTGTGTGCGATCTTTTTCTGTGGTCTCCAGTTGAGAGTTTCGTAGTAGAAGTTCACAGAAATGACAGTTTTCTTGAAAAGGCGATTCCAAAACTTGAAAATTTTTACTTTGAATTCATGTTAAAAAAATTGTGTGACGATTCAGAGAGAGACGCTTGAACATTTAAAAAAAACCCAGCTTTCAAAAAAACTCTTACTAACTTTAGAAAGTGTTTATGAAACTTGTACTATGAAACCAGAAATTATAAAAAAAACACAATATTGGAGGTAAAAATTTGTGAAAAATGTACACATTTATATAATTTTCTATCATTTATTTTTAAAGAAAAAAAAAACTAGTTTTTTTGAGTTAGGTACTATCTAATGTTATTTAAAAAAAAAAATCTTAAATAAATCATGTATATTTATTTATTATTGTCATTCTATTTTTAATATTAATAATAATTTTTAATAAAAGTCCCAAACTGCAAAACAATGCTTCTCTACCCAGTCCTAAAATAATTAAAAACCCAATTATTTTAGGTACAGGGAACTCTGCGCTAATAACAACTGATACTTCTGCTTTTACATCAGCTCCTCGCAGGCAATGGCTGTACATTGGAAGGGTTAATCCTGGTACGACTCCGCTAAACATCCTGGATTACGTCCGCGACTCGCTAAAGATTGATGATGCTAAATGCGAGCAACTTGTGAATAATGAAGACATCTGTTCCTTCAAACTCGGAGTGCGCGAAAACATACTGAAGTCACTTTTAGATCCTGGTAAATGGCCGTCTAACATTGCCATTAAGGAATTTATTCCCAGAAGAAGATCCAATCGTGCTTCTTTCTTTCGTGAATCAGGCCACTAGTAATTGCACCCAGTCTACTTCCACCAGGTCCATCAATAAACGTTCCAACATTACTTCTGTTTTTTACCAAAATATTCGCGGTCTTCGCACTAAAGTTGTCGAGTTTGCGTTGAAAGTCAGTGTTACTAACTTTGAAGTCATATTACTCACTGAAACTTGGCTCAATGACGGCATTAGCAACACAGAGCTTTTTGGTACAAGGTACTCAGTATTTCGGCACGACAGGCCATACCAAGCTTTAAATTGTACTAGAGGCGGTGGCGTTTTGATTGCTGTTCTTAATCATGTTCAAAGCTCCGTATTATCTCATTCTGGCAACTCGGCTTTTGAAGACATTTGGATCCGCACTAAACTTAACAACATGGATTTAATTTTTTGCGCCGTATATTTTCCTCCAAAATCAACTATATCTGCATATGAGTTATTTATTGTTACTCTTGAAAATTTCAAGAATGAGTTTCCCAGTACTAAATTTCTAATAACAGGTGATTTCAACCTGCCAGATATATCTTGGAATTCCGAAGATGGTCACTTTGTTCCAGTTAATTTCCCAAACCCAGCATCTGAAATTTTACTGGAAAACGTATACTTTATGGAGTTTTTTCAAGCCAACACTATTTTCAACTCGTCAGGCAGTCTACTCGACTTAGTTTTTGTTGATGATTCTCTTGATCTATCAGTTAATGTTTCAGATTTTCCCCTTGGTAGAGTAGACTCATACCACCCACCTCTAGAATTAGTACTTAATAGTTATAAAGCTGCGGCCACTTTTGATTCTACTGTAACTCAAAGATACGACTTCAACAACACAGATATTACTCGTTTAAATTCTTATTTACTCGATCAAGACTGGAATTTCCTCAATATTGCCACTGACGTTAATGCGGCTGTCGCTAACTTTTACGAAATCTTATTTTTTGGAATACACCAATTTACTCCAATTAAATTCAAGCGGTCCGAGAAATTTCCTTCTTGGTACAGTTTTGAGTGCATTAAGTTGATAAACAAGAAAAATAAGCTTTACCATAAATGGAAAAATTCTGGATCATCAGCTGATTACAGCTTATATGCCAGTGCTCGCAAGGAGTCTAAACTAAGTATTGACCTATGCTATCTACTGTTTGTTTCAAAAGCTGAACATTTAATTCCATCTGACGTTAAGCACTTTTGGTCATATATAAAAAACCTTAAAAAAGATTCGGGTATGCCTAAAGTTATGACTTTTAATAATGTCGCAATTGAAGATCCTCATGAGATAACGAATGCTTTTGCCAGTCACTTTCAATCGTGCTATTCTTCACATCAAACCGTCAATTTGAGTTCTTTCTCAGACAGTTGTTGGAATTCAAATAAACTGGTGAGGCATGTATTTACAGAGGAAGAAATCTTACAAAAATTAAGCACTCTTGAACCGAAAATGAGCGTTGGGCCGGATGGTCTGCCACCCGTCATTCTAAAACAGTGCTTTCCGAGTCTTGGCATACCACTAAAGAAAATTTTTCAGCTTTCTTTCGACAAAGGCTGTTTTCCCGATTATTGGAAAAATTCAAATGTACTTCCCATTTTTAAATCAGGCGACAAAAACAACATCAAAAACTACAGGGGTATTTCTATATTGTCCAGTATTCCTAAGTTATTTGAATCCATCATCACTGACGAATTATTTGAAGCTTTCAAACATACAATCTCCGAGCAACAACATGGGTTTTATAAAAGTCGCTCCACTGCAAGTAACCTCGCTGTTTACCAAACTTTTCTGTCTGCTTCTCTGGATCAAGGCCTACATGTTGACAGCATCTACACCGACCTAGAAAAAGCATTTGATAGTGTTTCTCACTGTCTTCTCGCCGCCAAACTTCGAGATCTTGGTGTTTGTGGCGTTTACCTAGAATGGATAGTGTCGTATCTCTCCAACCGCGTTCAGTGCGTTAAAATCAGTGATAGTGTCTCAGAACCATTTACTGTGTCAAGTGGCGTTCCCCAAGGTTCCCATATTGGTCCTATACTATTCCTACTTTTTTTTAACGATGTCACTGAGTGTTTTAAATATTGCAAATGTTTATTGTATGCCGATGACCTAAAACTCTTTTGTAAAATTTCTAACGTTTCTGATTGTATACGTGTTCAGAGTGATCTGAATCGCTTATCCCTATGGTGTAACGAGAACAGGATTAATTTAAACGTTAAAAAATGCAAAGTGTTACGTTTTTCAAAATCTCGTACCTACGTAGATTTTCAATACACCATCGATGGGTTGGCCCTAGATGAAGTTGAGCAATTCAAGGATTTAGGTATCATTTTCGACAAAAAACTATCTTTCGTTCCTCACATTGATTACATAACCCTGAAAAGCTTTAGGATGCTTGGTTTTCTTAAACGTCACACTTTGCATATTAACGACTCTAAGGCGATTCAAACATTGTATAATTCCCTCGTTCGTAGTAATCTTGAGTACTGCAGTTTTATTTGGTCGCCTCATTACATGTGTCATATTAATAGGTTGGAACGAGTACAAAACAAGTTTACTAAGTTTTTCTTAAGGAAATACAACTTTCCCTGCCTGGTCACCCCTTACAACACTAGGCTGTTACTAATTGGTATTTCATCGCTAGAGGCGCGGAGAAACATTGCAGCAATCTTATTCCTCAATAAAATTGTTAATGGAATTATTGACTCCCCGGAGTTGCTACAATTGGTTGACTTCCGTATTCCTAGCAGACAAACAAGGTCAATTCAACTGTTTAAAGTCTCCAATTGTCGCACTAGCTTCGGGCTCAATGGTTTCATTCCAAGAACCTTAACACTGTACAATGCTTCTTACCAGAATTATGATATGTTTCGCTTTTCCTATAAATCTTTCAAAGAAAAAATTGTTAGAGGCTTCATATGATCTATGTGCTTTGTTATGTGTTAATAATGTTTACAAATCATTTATTTGTTTTCCGCCTTTGCGCCTTTTGTTTCTTACATACTAATTAAAAAAAATTTTTTTTGCAATTTTCGATTAAAATGACATCTTTTTAGTTGCCATTTTTGATGTTGAAACGGCCTTCTTTTTTTTATTGTTCTAAAAAAGCGTAAAAAAAAGACTTTTTTTCACTCTTTTTCTACTTTTTTTCACTCCTTTTACTTTTTTTCATTATTTTAAAAATTGCTAAAAACGTGGCAAAAAGTTATAAAACCGCAATGTTTTATTTATTAACAATATTAATTGTACAATTAGTAAGAATATTTAACTAAACAGAAACATATAAGCAACATTTCCATTAAATTTGAGTTAGCAAACACTTCTGTTCGATTTGAATTATGTGAAGGAAGCTGTTTGATGTTTCGTTCCTAGGGGCGATTTCAATTGTTTTATCAATGCTTGCTCTAATTAATAACAAATTAAGCTTGAATCAAGCAACCGATTGTCATCTGATTATTAACTAATATTTAATATTTTTTATTTTAATTAAAAATTGCAAAAAATAGTGTATACAACACGAGCAAAATTAGTTATTTTTTCACTTCTCGTATTGTCCAACTCGGCTGACGCCTCGTTGGACAAATTTACGACTCGTGAAAAAATAACTTACATTTTGCTACTTGTTGTATAAATAACTATTGTAATGTATTATATCTAGTAAATAAATAAATAAATAAATAAATATTCTGCGATACTCAATTATTATCAGTTTGTATCTTCAACTTTAATAATTGGAGGTTGTAAATTTACCAGCGCGCCGCACATAAATATAATATTATCAGCATGTGGTAACAGTTTTATTGTAAATTTTGACAAAATGTTGTATGTGCGAAGCCGTTGCATCACTCTTTCAACGTGTATTCTGACTTTTGCAACTTTTTTGGTCCCTCTAACTTCATCAGCAGTGAACTGACCATTTTGTAAAAATGGGGGCATTACTAGTAAAATTCCTTTGCCAGAATTGTTTAGAACCGTTTTAATTTCAGGAAAACCCTTATCCGCCAAAACCGCATCGCCTGGTTCTAGTAGATGTAAAAATCCACTGAGGTTCGTAATTTGTGCGTCAGTCGTTCGACCCCCAAATGCTTTGGATATAAAAGAGACATAGCCACTCGGGGTACAACCTACTAAAATTTTGATTGTAAAACCTTTTTTGTAGTGCGAAAACATATAAACCCGCTGAGCAACTTCAGGTGGTTGTTCGACCTTGAATTCAGTGCAATCAATTATGACACGACAATTACTGTACGACTCCTTAAATACATCAGGCATTGTCATTTTAACCGTCTCTCGCGAGGGCCACAATACTAAATGTTTGCATGATTGGGACAAATGTTCCAATACAGAAACAAAAATGCGTGTCGCAGTAGTTCGATGCACATTGAACAAAACTCCCAAAGCAGACGAAGTTAAACCTAGTTTCATTTTGAGTAAAAAAAGAAGCAGGCGATTTTCTTTGGCCAATTTTTCCGCGTGTCCGTCTGGCAAAAGATTAAGCAAAAATTCAAACGTAGCTAAAGTAGTACCAGTTAAATCGAGCATCGCTCGATCGGACACAATAGATTCACGGCCATGAAAACCTATTGTGCATTTTAAGCGAGAAGCGTTATCAAAATCAGGACCATCACACTTGTCTGCATGTACAACGTGATTACCACATTGCTTATCGACTAAGTTTGTTTTTTTTGAAGTTTGCGCAGTGGAAAATACAGTTTGAGTTTCGGCTTCACACAAGTTACTGTTGCGATCAATGTATCGATTACAAATAAAAATAGTGCATTTTACATCCACTTCCAAGAAATCAACTTGAGTGCCCATTTCTTGAAAAGTTTTGAGTGGCATGTGAATTTCTTCATTGTTTGCATCAATCACGTCTTGTTCATTAGCTTCTTTCAACTTTTTGTTCATCGCACAACTTTCTTCGTTTCTCGATTTCTGTTTTTTGGAAAACCTGTTGAACCTTCTTAAAGCAGCCTCAGCCTCAGCACTTTTCTTCGACTCTTGTAAATACTGTGCCGGAAAAATCGTTGGAACAAAACTTGGGCTCAGAGGATGGTTAGATTTAGAATTACCCGCAAAATGACGACTGCAAATCCGTGATCTTTTGCTTGGCACCCAAGGTGATCCATCAGGACTGAAAAGTAATATATTAAATCATGTTTAAATAAAATAAAATACCTAAAATAACGAGAAAATTATAATAATAAATACCTAAAAAATTTCAACTTCTACTTACTTTACTCGTTTTACACTTCTAACCCATTTCTCGCGTTGTTCGAGTTTGTTTGGATTTGCGGGAAAAGTGTAGTAAGTTACACCAGGTGAATCTCGTTGGGTGTGGCTGCATCCAACCACACAACACACTTCTCCTATATTTTTTTTAGTTGGTTTTTGGTCACTAGCTTTGTCCATTTTTAAAAAATCACAAAAAACACAATTGGAAATTACACGTAAGCAGATAGCAACTGTCAGTTCTGCCTGGCAAAAGTTTGCGCTAGCGGCCACCGAGCGCGCTGTCGATTTTAAATGGCGAATCTCCGCCCACCTGCACGAAGTCAATAGTGGGATTACAGTTTTCTTTCAAAACAAAATTAAATAAATGTTTTACCACGTTTTACAACAGATGTCTATGGTTTTACTCCTAGATGTAGGTAATTTAAAATACACGCGGGTTGAGGGGAACTGATTAGGTACTGATTAGGTAGCGACGTAAAATTTGTCGCTAAATTTTACATTTAATATCACCTATTAGTTAGTTTAGTTTAGTTTTATTCGTTTTTTTTTTGTTTATTCGTTTAGTTTATTTAATAAATATAAATAAATATTTTTTAGGTAGGGTTTTGAAGTCCATTCCAACTGTATAGGAGTGACTAGCTGAGTTTGATTTTGTTGGTAGTGGTTTTATTATGAAGTTTTCATTAGGACATTTAAGTTTTAGATAATCAGTTAGGTGTTCGGAGGTGGTTTCTTTATTTATGTTGCCCACATATAGCCAGGTGTGCCTTTTAGCAGCGCCAAAAGGTACTGCTGATGAAGAACTTTCATCAATCTTTGCCGATCCCTTAATAATATTTCGTGATTTCGGTTTTACTAAAATGTTTGTGTTTACATTTTTTTTCATTTCAAGAATGTTATCAGGTCGCCGTAGGTCAGCGATTTTGTCCGTACATAAATTGCTTTGTACAACATCTGTGTAGGATTTAGTTGTAGATTTATTGGAATTTAAATAACTGATTTTAGTGTCGATTCTATAAGCAATCCGCTATATTTTGGCGGAGTGTTAAAATTTGTAATTTTAACTGAAATTGTTATTCCGTATCGGACACTTTTAACTTTTAGTTAAATATAGTTTATTTTAGCGGGCATGTTAAAATCTTCGGGACAAGTCGGAAATATTGTTAAAAGTAGGTGAAATCTACATATTTAGTTCAAATGTAACTAAATTCGCATGTTTATAGATACAAACATAACCAAAATATTTTAATTCTCTGAAACTATAAGTTTTAATAAATTATTTAAAATGACGACTAGATCAAAGCGAATGACAAAGATTCAAAACAAATTTTTAGTTTCGTTTCTAGAATCACACACATACTTATTAGAATCTAAAATCAGTGCTAATAATCTAAATGTATTTAATCAATCGTGGATTGATTTAACTGAAGCCCTAAATAAGATACCTGGTGGAGCAACAAAAGCCATTTTCCATCAAAAGCCATTTTCAAGTTATTTACGAATAAATTTGGTATAAAACTGGAAGCCAAATTTTAGAGGATACTCGTTGAGTACCCCTTAAAGTTAACCATTTACCGGGTAGATTTAGCGGCAGAAAATAAAACTTAACTAATAGCGTGTAGTATAGAATACAAATTAACTTTAACAACCCTCTAAAATTTTAACACCCGCCAAAAATAATTAGCGGATTACTTATAGAATCGACACTTTTGTCTTTTAATAATTCATTTTTTTCTTCCATTTCATTAACTAATTTTTTATAAATTTTGTTTTCACTTTGTATTGCTGCATTTTGCTGAAGCACATCAAACATTTTGTCAATAACAAATTCACTAGGAACACAATTTTTGCATATAAAGTGATCTCTTTTTACTGCACCATATTTAACTGCACAATTGTTATGATAGCTTTCACAACAAAAGTAACACTTATAACCATTTACCACCTTTTTCTTACAGTTTTTTAAAGCACAAATTACGTTTTCGTTTACACGATTGTTTAGCGCGTCTTCATCGTCTGAAGTCATGATGACCTGTGTCAAAAAAGAACATCTTGACACAATATACAAATTAAAAAACATCCTGAATCTCCTAGTTACAGTCACATCCTTTAAAGCCACAACCATCCCACAATATCATCGCTGTCAAAATTTCGGGCATAGTTCCGAACTATGCAATCGACAAATCAAGTGTGTTCGTTGCTCTGAACCACACAAAGTCGCCGACTGCACATATGAGCGCAATACGCACGTCCAGTGCGCTAACTGTGGAAGCGTCCATGTCGCAAGCTATCGCGGCTGTGAGTACCACAAAAAATTAGTCCAATCTCGCAGAAAGGCTATTAACCCTAACCCTATCCCCAACCTTAACCCTAATCCCAATAATAACAAAATCCCCAATCATCCTAGAGCCGGACACCCTAGTCTAAACCATGAAAACTTTCCCTCACTCCGCAACGTGAACCAAATTACCAACCAACCCAAAACCTGCTGTTACCGCACGGCTTGGCAAACACTCCCAAATTCATACTCAAACCCTTCAACCCAATGCAGCAACCGATAGTAATATGTTCAAAGACATCAAAGATCTGCTCACTCTCTCTCTCTTAAAATACCTAGACATCTTTAAACACATACCTAAAATCATATCAATCCTTAGAAACCTTAAAAACTGCCAAACCTCTGAAGAAAAAATGTCCGTTATCCTAGAAGCAATACTTGAATTTTTCAATTAAATATGATCGATTTAAAAGTCACCAAAATAACGTTTTGACAGTCTCATCTGCGAATAAATTCGAAATCAAACGTAAATTCAAATAAATCAACTATTTAATCAATAACACAGTCTAAACTTATTTGAAGTCGACTCTTAATCACCTCAGACTTTAAGTCAACATCTGTACAGAAATCATAACCGTTACTTTAGTGCTTCGGTCTCGCCCCAACGAGACCGAGACTCCCATCAGATTTGTTTTGACGCGCAAATTCCAGACAAAAAATAGACATTCCATATACTAATTATACAAAACCTGTATAGTATCTATAAAAATCGATGTATGTTACACATTGTTGTATTTTTATTTATGCTGTTAAAAACCAGTAATGAATGTTTGTCCTCGTTGGCAACATTATAAGGCACAGTTCACATTGCTCTCTGAACTTAAATTACCTCGGTTTATTTGTTCTATAGAAACGGTTACTTATACTTTGCACGGATTTTGGGATTCCTCGGAACTAGATTACGCCGCAGTGGTCTATGTGAAATTTGTATCTCCAAAAAACGGGGTGAATATTTATTTGATTAAGGCTAAATCTAAGGTATCGCCGTTAAAACGAATATCAATTCCCCGTTTAGAGTTATGTGCTGCTGTACTTTTGGTCTAGTTGCTGGATTTTACTATTCGCACCTATCACAACTTGATTTCAACAAAGTCTACGCTTGGTCAGATTCTATGATTGTACTGAATTGGCTAGCATCATCTCCACATAGGTGGAAAACATTTGTAGCTAATCGCGTTACTTTGATCCAGCAGCTTGTACCAGCTGCTTTATGGAACCATGTTCCTTCAGAACGAAATCCTGCATATTGTGCTTCTCGGGGCCTTTGTTCTGCTGATTTTATAGAACACTCACTCTGGTGGGCGGGAGGTCCCTTCGTGTCTACGTACCCGGAATTTAATCTTTCTTCCTCTGATGCAATTAACAAAGACGTCGTTGTCGAAGAGAAAAAGGTGGTTCTTTTAGTCAATCACAATTCTGATATGTTTGAATTGTTACTCGCTCGCTGTTCGTCGTTATCAAAAATTCAAAGAGTTTTAGCGTATTGTTTTAAATTCATTTCTTGTTGCAGAAATGAAATCCAACAAAGGAAAGTCGATCTCATTTTCTTTTAGTAGCTGAATTGGATAGGTCTCTTATTGTTTTGGTACGATACGTACAATCTACCAACTTTGCGTCAGAGATAGCTACACTCAATTCACGTCGACTTTCTAAAAGTTTTAGAAAACTCTCTCCGTATCTTGCCTCCGATGGTCTTCTTAGAGTAGATGGTCCTGATGGCAGCGACTATTACCACCAGGAGCAAACATAAGAATAAATTGGAATAGAACATTATCCCAAAAGATGGCTAAATTACTTATAAATTGCTGAACCAACGAACCAATCAAACGAAAAGAATCAACCGCAATAATGTAAAAATACGCGTTCACAAATTGTTCTTATTTACTAAACAGTGCACTCAGCATGTAAAGCGACTTGTCCAGCAAAGAATAGATTGGAATAGAACTTAGGGGTTGACCACTGTGAAAAAATGTGTACACCAAAATTACAATTGCAAAACAATTGCAGATAATTGCAGAAAATTGCAAAATTGCAAAATTGCAAAATTGCAAAAAATTGCACACATTTGCAGAAATTTGCAAACAATTGCAAAAATTGCAAACATTACCATAAAATTTCAAAAATTTGTAAACAGTTGCAACAATTGCAAAGTGTTTGCACATGCGTTTTGGGCTTGAACAAGTCGATGCACGTCGAATCTCATGTAGACTAGTGTGTTAAATATAAACAAACACGATCATTGCATTAGCATTAGCGTTACTACCTCGGTTACTACGTTCCGAGATACGTTGCATTTTTCGTTCTACCGCGATTATTATAGTTTCGATTATAGTCGTGAATATAGCGTTTAATCCTGTTTATTCGAATCGTTTTACTGACATTTATTGAATTATACGTGTACTTTTTAAAATCAATACGAGCTTAAAATGAGTGAAGAACTAGGTGCAGAAGATCTAGATGGCAACCCAGAAGATATATTCTTAACTAATTTAGAAAACTGCATAAAATCAACAATTCCAGTCTTTTTGAAAAATATTTTAAAATTTAATGGCTTGGCCAATCCAGTTTCGCTTAAAGCCTTAAATGAAGTAGATTTAAATACGTTGGAAGAGTTTGTCAGGACAGATTTCATAGAATTAATTGAAAAAGATGAGTATATCAAATATTTTGGCCCATTTCACAAAAAACCTGAAAAATTTCGCTTTTTGCTTGGACATCGAAAATTAATACAAGCTGCAAAAGATGCTGTGCCAAAACTCAATCGAGAATTCAATAACGACCGAGATAATGACTTAAACAAAAGTTGTAGACAAGCAACCAGGACTTCTGTTGGCCATGAAGAAAGTAGCAGCTCATCAAGCACCTCGACTACCACTTTTGAAATCGCAACAAATATGAATGATCATGTAAAATTTGTTCGAAATCTTATAATCAAATGGATTAAATCTACTTCAATATATAAAAAAAATAATTCCGCAGACCATGTGAACGATGTAATAGAGCACTTGCACAACATTAATATTCAGTGTTCCCCTGCTAGTGTTGGTATACAATGTTCAATTTTGTGCTATATTTGTAAAAAAAAAATTAAGGTAAGGCAATATAAAAACATTTGTTGGCAAAATTTGCATGAAAACGCTATTTTCTATAAAAATTTCGTGGCCGCAAACTGGCTTACTTTTGATTAGTATAAATCAGGGAAGAAAACAATTGAGCATGAGCATGTGGTGGCATCAACTCTGGCATCAACAGGTGGCATCAACTCTGTAGCCGTGGCGGCTACAGAGTTGATGCCACCCCCTCATATTTTATGAAAAAATAATAATAGTGTCTACTTTTTGTTGGATGACCCTGTATATAACAAACCTTCAAAATGAAATTTTCTGCCTGATCGGAAAAAAATAAATTATTTAATTTATTTCAAAATTATGCCTAAAATGGTTTTCATATTACAGGGACATCAAGTGCAACGAAACAATAAATGTCATTGGTCTTTATCAAACTTTTATTCGCATTTTTTAAAACACTTAGAAATTGGCATGAAAATTGAAAATAAACAATCAAACCTCGAATCAAACATCAACTCTAACATCAAGCAATCAAGTATTCTATCTTTTTGTGCATTGTCCGAACCTCGGTCTCTCGCTGAATCTGCTATCACCTCTAATCAAACATTCACAGAATCCGAGACAGCATCTTTACAAGATGTGGGGCTAGATGGAAAAGAGCCAGTAGAAGAGGCATGCCCTATTTTGATAGAATCGATGATTGAACAATTAGGTAATCCGCAAAGTTTCGACGCTGATAATTCCGATCCTCAGATAGAAAAAACCAAGGAAAAAATCTCGGGAAAAACCGGAGAACAATCTAAGAACAGAGCGAGCAAAAGAATTATTGAGGATTCATGTCTGTCTGACTCGTCTGAGTGTGAGTCAGAAAAGGAAAATCTTGAAGAGAATATTTCGCAAAGTTATGAAGAAACTTCGATTCTGAATTTGTCTTCGAAATTCGATACAAATTTAAATAAAAAATGCTCGAAAAAATGGACATCGGAAAAGTACTCTAGGTCATCAAGAAAGCAGCGAAAACGAGAAAATGTAACTGGACAACCTGTAATATCACACTATTTTAAACCTATAGATGAAATAGGTATGTTATTGCAAAAAAATACGGAACTGAGACAACAGTTATATGAACAACTTGATGAAAAAACTAAACAAAGATATTTTTTGAATGAAAATCTTGGTATAAATGAGAATCAAAAATATACAAACTTTTTGGAAATGTTGTATAAAACAGCTACAAATAATAATTTTGGAAACAAAAAATCTAAAAATGCAAATAGATACGACCAAGACTTGAAGCAATTTTGCCTTTATTTATTTATTATTGGAGGAAGACTTCTATACGAAACACTTTATTCAAATATGAACAATGCTTTACCCTGTATCAGTACGTTGGGTAGACTGCTTAAAAAGCAAAATTTAATAGTAGAAGGAGCATTAAGATTTAAGGAGCTTTGCCAATTTTTAGAACAGCGACGATTACCTAAAAAAGTGTGGATTAGTGAAGATGCCACCAAAATAACTGGAAGAATAGAGTATAATGCGGATAACAACAAGATTGTTGGTTTTGTTTTGCCATGGGAAGGAGGTCTTCCAAAAACTGAAAGTTTTTTGGCTGTGTCTGCTTCGGCAATTCAAGGTTATTTTATTAATGAAAGACGAGCAGATTATGCGTATGTGGTTATGGCTCAAGCTCCGGTTGACAAAAGTCCTTCTTTCTGTTTAACAGTATTTGGAACAGATAATCGTTTCTGTTGTGGTGATGTTATATCAAGGTAAGTTTTTTCTTAAAGTGCAAAGTAATTTGATATATAAATCAATTAATCCTACAGATGGAATAGTTTGAAAAAAGAAGCAAGTTTTCACGGCATAGAAATAATGGGATTTTCATCTGATGGTGACACTCGGCTACTGAAAACAATGAGAATTTTATCTACACTACAAGATTGCCAAGAACCAAAGTGGAATTGGTTTCATATGGATTTGATAAATGGAGACATTTGTGTCCAAGACACGGTTCATATAGGCACTAAATTGAGATCTCGTCTTCTGAAACCAAACATCGAGTTGACCATGGGAAATTTTCAGGCAAATCCAAAACACTTGGCAAGTTTGATGAATTGTGTATCTAAAGATAGACATTTACTCAATGAAAACTGCATACAAAGCACCGACAAAATGAATTTTAGAGCTGTAGAGCAAATATCCAATCCAGAAGTTTCTCAACTTCTGAATCAATATGTGCCAGAAAGTGATGGAACCATTTTGTACTTGAAAATTATGCATTCAGTATTAACAGCTTTTTTGAACAAAAATATAGACATAGAAAAAAGAATTTATTTGATGTGGTACTGTGTGTTTGTGCTTCGAATTTGGCGAGAATGGCTTAGAAAATCAAACTCTTGGTCAACAACAAAAAATTTCATTACACTAAACTGCTATTTGTGTATCGAAATTAATGCACATTCTATCATAAAACTGGTCCAAAAGTTTAGAGATAATGAAGAACTTCGCGAAGTTAATGATTTCACTACGTGGCTGTTCAGTTCACAGCCATGTGAGCAAGTTTTTCGATCTACCAGATCCATGACATCTACCTTTTCAACAGTAGTCAATTTCAGTCTTCAAGAAATTATGAACAGATTACACAAAATAGAAACATTGGTGAATACCACTAATGATTTGAGCCACAAATTTATTTTTCCTCGAGAAATAAATGGAAGACTAGGTTCGTCAAGAGACGGATTACAAGAGGGTCAAAAATCATTTCCGGACGATCGCCAAATAGAAGTGGTCTGTATGCAAGCTTTAGATGATGCAAAAAGAGATTGTTTGAATCTCGGCATAACATGTTATGAAACAAGCTGGATGAATATTAGCGTAGCTAATTACAACATCAACCAAGAGACTCGCGGAGGCATAAACACGCAATCAAGCTCACAGTATAATACGAGTCAAGATTCAAGCCGTTTTGTTAACGAAAATGATCTTGACAATGATTATTTAAACGATGATGATGAACAAGATGGTACTGAAAACATCATACATAACATTACATCCTCAATCGCATCTAATGACAACTCCTTGGACAACTCTAATATGATAACACTGCTAGAAGAAATCTCGGATGATCCCGAAGAAAACAGATGGCCTTCTAACTCTTCGGATATTCAACAAGAAGATCATAATATTCCTAAAGATTTAGATGGTATAGAATTAACTGGTTTCAGTGAAGAATTGAACATGAAAGATTGCGAGTTACCGAATGTAGATGTTGAAAGTCCATACGTTCGGCTAAAAGTCAAAGAAAAAATAATTACTTTAAGAAAGTCATCTCTCTGTTGGCTTTTAAACAATAAATGCAGCAGGTTTGTATGATGAAGTTATAATATTTTTTGAAATAATCTCTTATTATTTTAGATTAAGTTCGGATCGTCTGTTAAGAGTAAGAAGTCAACCCTCGAGTCAATCATACACACAGAAATCTTACACAGAAATAAATGAAGCACCTCGTGAAGCACAAACCGAGGCTCAGACCAGAGCACAGACGAATTCTCGTAGGCCATCTGATAAAGATTTAACAATTGCTGTTCCCATGCCACTAGAAATTATCAATGAATGTTATTATGCCGTTTATTATTCAGAAGGATGGTACATCGGAAAAATTTTAAAATCTTTATCCAAGAAAAAATTTCAGATCAAATTTCTCAAATCTTCGTTGAACGACTATACTTGGCCGAAGTCAAGTGATATTCAAATAGTGGATAAACATTTTATTTTTTTTGGTCCCATCAATATGAAAGGTGTGATGCCACTAAAAATTACTCAGAATGATAATGACACAATATGTTCGTACTACAAAATGCTCAAGCGGCAATATAATTAGTTTCTTGTTTGATTAAATTTATATAATTTTGAATTTTCAAAAGTCTATTTTACATAATAAATAGCATTACGTTTTCAGTTTACATTTGATTATTTTTATTGATGTTTCCATCTATTAAAATAAACCCACAAATCTGAAAAAATATGCAAAATTAAAACAATTTACAAATTATTTAAAAACAATTGCAAAATATTTACAAAAAATTACGCACTATTTCCAAATAATTGCAAAAATCACACACTATTTGCAAATAATTGCAAAAAATTGCAGATAATTGCAAAAAATTGCAGATAATTGCAAAAATTGCAAAATTGCATTACAATTTTAAAATTGCAGACAATTGCAAACAATTACAAACATTTTCGCGGTCTTGTACACCAAAATTGCAGAGTGGTCAGCCCTCGAATAGAACATTATCCCAAACGATAAACCTAACCGAAAGATTTAACAGCAATAAGTGGAAAATTATTATTGCTTTGCTAAAAAGTTCACTCAGCTTGTAAAGCGACTTTTCCAGCTAAGAATATATTATAATAACAGTATCCAAAACAATAACCCAATGACTTGTAAATTGATCATCCAATGGACCAATGAACCCAAAAAATGTAATAGCAATAAGTGAAAAAGTATGTGTTCACGAATTGTTCTAACTGTTTTGCTTTAGTGCACTCACTATGTAAAGCGACTATTTCAGCTAAGAGCAGATTGGAAACAGTATCCCAAAAAATGGTTTATTACTTGTAAATTGCTGACCCAACGAACCAATCAAACCAAAAGAATCAATAGCAATAACCAAAAAATAGGTGTTGACAAATTGTTCTTATTTACTAAAAAGTGCACTCAACATGTAAAGCGACTTTTCCAGCTAAGAATAGATTGAAATAGAACATTATCCCAAAAGATAACTCAATGACTTGCAAATTGCTGACCCAAAAGACCAATCAAACCAAAAAAATGAATATCAATAATGGAAAAATATGTATTCTCAAATTGTTCAAATTGCTTTGCTAAAAAATGCACTCAGCTTGTAAAGCGACTTTTCCAGCTAAGAATATATTATAATAGAACAGTATTCCAAACAATAACCCAATGACTTGTAAACTGATCACCCAATGGACCGATGAACCCAAAAAATGTAATAGCAATAAGTAAAAAAATATATGTTCACGAATTGTGCTAATTGTTTTGCTCTAGTGCACTCACTATGTAAAGCGACTATTTCAGCTAAGAACAGATTGGAATAGAACGTTATCCCAAAAGATGGTTTAATTACTTGTAAATGGCTGACCCAACGAACCAATCAAACCAAAAGAATCCATAGCAATAACGGAAAAATATGTGTTCACAAATTGTTCTTATTTACTAAAAAGTGCACTCAACATGTAAAGCGACTTTTCCAGGTACGAATAGATTGAAATAGAACATTATCCCAAAAGATGGCCCAATGACTTGCAAATTGCTGACCCAAAGAACCAATCAAACCAAAAAAATGAATATCAATAATGGAAAAATATGTATTCTCAAATTGTTCAAATTGCTTTGCTAAAAAATGCACTCAGCTTGTATAGCGACTTTTCCAGCTTGCTTAGCAATGTTGAGTCTGTAAAAAAATATTGAAATGATAATTAAACTATAGTGGTATTTATTCTGTTCTGAGCTGTGGGTTCTTAGCTGATTCCCCCTGAAGCAAATCAATTGAAGGCCATGTAAAATGTTTACCAGTAACGTAGAATATCTTTCAAGCAGCAGCGACACGCTAACACCAAAATAAAAGATTACATTCATACGATGACACTGAACGACAACAATACGAAAGACTACGTGTATGTAACTTTTTTGTCATTCACATTGGTTGTATCCATAAAATCTGTGAAGTCATGTCGCAGCGCTGGCAGACATACGTTCCTGTTAATGCTAGCATATACCAGTAATGCGCTGGCACAGCGTAGTACTTCTAGCGCATTCGATACAATAGGTCAGAACATAGTCGACTTTACTATACTTCTAAAGTGCTATTAATAATAGTTCCTCGAATAGTTCCATCATCAAGAAACAACATATACATACATAAAACGATAATGTTCTTACAATAACGTAGAGAAATGCAAAATGACTTGACGGTTCCGGATCACCCGGAATTTTCCGGACTATTAGGCAAACTATTAGGTCAAATTATAAATAATAGCTTCAAATGGAATCTTATTAATAGCATTGTAGTAATACAATATTTACATGGTCTTTAATGGCAAATAATATGTTTATAAATGTACAAACACAATCTTAAATTAGCAAATTAGATAATAAAATTAAATATTTAAACATTATTTATGTGGCTTATTTTCAAGAAGTGTACCTATTAAGTAAAAAAAAAAAATATTTATATACATCGTTATATTATTTGCAATATAAACTTTGCTAGTATCTTATAACAGAGCAGAGAAAAAATAATAAATAAAAATCAAAAAATGTTTTTACAAAAGAAAATTGAATTCGTATACATTTTTTTCAAGAATTCAAAACAATATTTAACAATAAATTCAGCTAATAAGCTCTCTAAGTATAATTCATACGAACTGCAGTTTGTATCACAGATTAAAAAAAATTTGGTGGGCTATAAAATGGTGTATAAATTCTTACCGCCTAGTTTTTACCTTCAAAACGCAACCGACATCAAGTGAATCCAGATTTTCAGAAAAATGAAAGATAAAATGCTGGTGGCATCAGCAAATCCAATGTACAAAAAAACGAAAATAAAACTAGCAGCAATTTTTGACAAAAATAAACTTATTTAAATAATTAATTAATATTGTATATATACCTATCAATAGTATGTCAATTATTGTTATTATTACATATATCGAGGTTTCTTTTGTTGCGTGGGGCTACCCATTGTGACATCTGATGGACTCGCCGGTCTTTTAGTGCAATGACGAGCCATTTCGCCAGTTATAAAAGCACACAGATCAGATCCCCGTGGCACACACGACAAAGGCGATCGGGCTAACAACGCCTCTCGAAATGTATGCAAATTTGAGTCAGTTTCTAATGATTCTGGAAGCGACACACCTGGAGGTGGTGATATGTTGCGTTGCCTTTTAACAAAAAGAAACAAAGATTACGATTTTGTTGGAATGGTTAAATTACATGTATGAAGTTTGAATGTGAGTAAAAATTAAAACCGACAATAAAATATTTTTAAATATATTTTTGGTTTGTATCTAATTAAATCCAAACTCAAACAATACTAGTAAACTTTCCAAACCTTATATATAATAAAAGAAAATAAATAAACTAATAAACCAAATTTGAAACAAAAATTAAATTTGAAGCAAGATTTAAAATTACCAATATAAATCAATGTATGAAGTAAATCCTACCACTATCAGTGTAAGAGGTGTGTTAATGGTTAAAAACATGAATTGAGGATTCTAGCCTATTTTTGAATAAACTAGTTAAATAGCTATTTGTGTATTAAGAGCGCAAAGTGATACTTTGTCGCGCGGGCCAGAATGTTGTCACAATGTCACGACAATCTGGCGAGAGCGACAAAAACACTTTGCGCTCGAAATACACACAAGATTTTTCCTACAATCGATTTTAAATTAAATTTTTGTTGCAAAAATGTAAAATTAATATTTTGACAACAAATAAAAATGTGATTATATCATCGGTAACCAAGAAACGCTCATTTCTAAAAACAAAAACTATTGTTTTACTGCATTGTTTTGATTTAGCGAGCGGGAAAATCAGCAAAAAGATCTAGAGCGGGAAAGTGACAACTCCTCGGAAAACGCCAACTTTTCGTTGTCAAATGGAAGCACAAAGGCTTACTTTTATATGCGATTGTAGGAAAAGTATATTTCAATTTATTATTAGAAAACAAATTTGAAAGAAATCTGACAAATCAAACTGTAAGGGGTGCATTAAAGGTTACAATTCAAATATGTGGGTTCTAGCCTAATTTCAATTTAATTAACAAACCAATGATAAGTTAAAAGAGTTAAAATTACCACTAGAATCCAAATCCTTACCACTAGAAAGAAATCCGAGCATTTCGACAGTAAAGGGTATATTAAGGGTTGAAGGTATAAAATAAGGGTCACATATTATTTATAATTAGATTATTCGTAATTTTGATTTAAATGTATAGTAGAAATCTAATATGAAGAAAATCCGATCCATATGTCTCAAACGGTAAACTTGGGGGGCAGGGGTGAGTGGTTGGGGTCGTAAATTATTTTTAATTTACCGATCAAATGAACTTACCTGAAGTTCGATCGTAATTATATGAGGCGTCCAGTCCGAATATATCATTTATGAACACACTGTAGTACGCGCTTTCTGCGTACCATGCACAAGGTTAAAAGATTAAAAAGAAGGGAGTTCACCCCACCACGCCCCACGCCTGACCGCAGTGCAAAGCCTCATTTTGTTCAAAGATTAGGTTTTACGACTTTGTGGCCGGGTGGGTGGGACATGATATATTCGGACTGGACGCCTCATATAATTACGATCGAACTTCAGGTAAGTTCATTTGATCGGTAAATTATATTTCGGCGTCCAGTCCGAATATATCATTTATGAACACACTGTAGTTGTTGAAAGATTTGTTGTCGTAAAACAGCTTTATCTTTAAGGAGATTTTATTTGAAATGTTAACATATTCGAAATTCAAAAAATTGATAATCAAAAGATTATGTTTCAAACACTGCTTCCATAAAGCAATTTCCCTCATGCAATGGTCTGTTATAATAGGTAGCAAACGTGGCTGAACGTTCTGTCCAGCCTGCTGATTTCCTGATCACATCCATTGACACATTTTTTCTTGAAGCCGCTGATGTGGAAGCATGTCGAGTAGAATGTGCTCCAAAGGTAGAAACATCTATTCCTGCCTGTTTAAGGGTGTCCTTGACCCAACGGCTAAGCGACTGCTTCGAAGCTGCACTATGCGGCTTTTTGTACGTCAAGAATAGGCTATCGCAACCTTCAGGTCTTAGCGGTTTTGTCAATTTTAAGTATGTCTTAACGATTGAAGCCACACACAATCCTGGATTTTGTACAAAATATGGTAAACTTAAATAGGGTTGTTTCTTACCAGGACCCGAGGTTTTTATAAGATCTGAAACTGGAATCCTGAGACCCCAGTCTGTAAATCTTAGGTTGGAACACTTGATCAAGGAAATCGTTTGAATTCTTTGACCTGTTGCCAAAGCTAGCAGAGTCACTAACTTTCCTGATAATAATTTCAAGTTATCGTCAGGAACATCTTGCAAGAATTCTAGCACCTGTTGTGGATCCCATGTTGTTTCATATCTAGGATTCGGAGGTCTTGTCCTTGAAATCCCTTTTAAAAACCGTTTGAGGTGAGGGTCCGTGCTTATTTGTTCTGATATAATCAATGCCAGAGCGGCTCTGTGAGAATTAAAAGAAGCATAAGCGTTATCCGTGGTTTCAAGTAAATGTTGAAGAAAAGACAACACATGTCGTTTATTTCCATTAAAAGGCGAAAACTGCTGTTCCTCACAAAATTTCCACCAGAGTTTAAACGTAACATTGTACTGTTTTATGGTGGAATCCGCTAAGGAGTTGATCATTGTATCTATGACCTTCACTGGAATATCCCTTAATCTGAAAGCCTCCCTGATAGTTTCGCGGCTACCAAGATAAGGCTTGCTGACAATGGATGTGGGTTCTGGCTGTAAGGCGAAAACAGAAGATTAGTGGCAGGACCAAAGTAAAGCGGTTCGCCTATAGATAATTTTCTAAAAAGGGGATACCAAGGTTGTGCTTGCCAGAATGGGACAACGAGAATCCCCGTGGCCTTGTCACTGACTATTTTTTGCAGTACTCTTAGCACAAGTGAAAAAGGGGGAAACGCGTAAACAAATAAATTGGTCCAATTTATTGTAAAGGCGTCAACGGTTTCTGCTCCCGGATCCCTTTGCCAAGAAATATATCGTTTGCATTTATGGGTATCCATTGAGGCAAATAGATCGATTTCTGGAATTCCAAAAACCCTGACAATCTGGTTATAATTATCTGTGTTCAGAGACCATTCAGTTTCGGAAACCAATTTGCGAGACGCTTTGTCTGCTTCCCGATTTTTTTCCGAACTTATGTAGGAAGCAAAAATCCACAAATTGTTTTGTTCACACCACTGCCATATCTCCCTAGCCAACTGATTCAGTTTTGGAAATTGAATACTACCCATTCTATTTATGTAAGAGAGGGCAGTAGTATTATCAGTCCGTATTAAAACACTGATTCCTCTTAAACCCTTAGCAAAGCATTTCAGGCCATAATAAATGGCTTGAAGCTCCAGATAATTGATATGATGTTTCTTGTCCGTCTCTGTCCACCACCCGTGCGTGCTAGAGTCCGCGCAAAATGCTCCCCAGCCCGATAGACTAGCGTCTGTGTAAATTTCCAAACAAAAATTTTCAATTTTTATGTCATGGTATGTTGTATTAATGATGTTACGCCACCAAAACATGTCTGCAAAGACATTCGGTTGCAAAACCATTTTTGCATTGTAATTGCCCTGGTTTTTAGTTAGGGCCCGAAATTTTTCCCGTTCAAATGACTTTGTATAAAGCCAGCCATATTTGACTGCTGGACAGGCTGAGGTAAGAATTCCAATAAACCGAGCAAATTTGCGAATTTTTACTGATCTATGTTTGCAAAGATCTACAATTTCACTTGCTATTCTCTTCTTCTTTTCCTTTGGTAATTCTATAGTCATTGTTATAGAATTAAAGACAAACCCAAGAAATCTACAACAGGTGTCAGGTGAAAGAACACTTTTTTCCCTATTGATTAGGAAACCCAAAGATTCGAGAAAGGTTACGGCTATCCGTACATTCGTAGCGCATTCCTCTCTTGATTTACCTAATAACAAAAAATCATCTAAGTAGTTCACGCATAAAACGCCTTTGCATCGTAGATGCTGGACTACCGGTTTCATTAGCTTTGTAAAAGCAAATGGGGCGGACGCTAAACCAAAAGGTAAACATTTAAATTCGTAAAGAATTTTGCGAAAAAAAGAATCGTAGATATTTTCTATGATTTGAGTTGACGGGAAGTAAAAGATAGGCATCTTTTAAATCAATAGTGGCGGCAAACCAACCTTGTTGGATTAATCTCTTTGCGGTTCTAGCGTCCTCCATTTTAAAGTGAGGAGCGTCAATGAAAATATTTAAGCGCTTGAGGTTTAGAATAAATCGTTTTTTCCCATTAGGCTTGTCAGCCAAAAATATACCTGAAACGAATTGATCCGGCAAAGAAATGCAGGTTTCGATTGCGCCTACCGTGAGCAGATGATCAATTTCATGTGATAACTGTTGTTCTTCTAGCGGCGATTTACTCGTGTTGAGAAATTGCGATTGAATCGGGATTTTATTAAAAGGTAATTTGTATCCCCGTACCCAATCCAGGACAACTGGATTGGTAGTCAATTTTTCCCATTCTTTATAAAATAATCCTAGGCGGCCAGCATAATTTTTACTTACCGAAATTAATCCTTCCACTGAGTCTTGCGAGTGTTGGAGCTCTGATTGTCCTTGCCCCTCCATCGCGATCCCTTCGACGTCTGCCCTTTGTATGGCTTCGTCGCGCCTTCTCGACGGGCCGGGCGTTGGTAGTTTAAAGTCGAATTTTGTGTTAAGACCCGTTGGTTACTTCCCCCCCCAAATTTCAGAGATTTCTGAGGAGGTTTTGAGTATCCACTAGGAGCGGTTAGCTTCAAGTCCTTGCTTATGTTTTCTAAGCCTTTAGCGATTTTGATTTTTTCCCCAAGATCAGGGCCAAAAAGAAATTCCGAAAAAGGACAATTCTCAACTTGTGCTTTAACGTTTTTGTTAAGCATGGGGTTTACCATATTCTTGCGTGTGACTGATTCGCGATGTAATAAATTCGTCAAGATTTTCCCAGATTCGCAAAAATACTTTAACATGTTATTTTTAATTGTCGCTGGGATGTTCTCGCCACTGTTTAAAATAACTTCGATGCCCCTGCCTAGGGCCAATGCACCCTTACCCAGTTGATTTTGAGCCTCAACATACGACCCATCTTTCGCTAAACTCTGCTTATCCAGAATTGGCAAAATTTCCGGATTAAGCTTTGGTGGAATTAATTCCGTTATGTTTGACGGGATGTCATACCTGTTTAAGAGGCTAGTAGCCTCGTCTTTCTTCAATCCGCTTGTTAAAATATGACGCCAGCGAGAGGCTAACGCTTCGTGTAATGGCGGAATGTTTGGTTTACTTTCTGGATCTTCCCCGAGTATTTCTATAATGTCTTCCGGCAAGGTTACATCGTTATTAATAAGCAAAGTGTCGTTATTGGGTGTCTCGCCGACGCTGCATGCGTCCGCTTCATACTGAGAGTCGTCTATTAAGGGTGACCGGCTGCAAGCCCGGTCCTCTGCATCGATTCCAGCAGCTGCACACTGCTGTGTCAATGGCGATTTTGAACGAGACCTAGACAGACTAGTACGCCTTGTAGAACGACTACGTCTTGTAGAACGACTACGTCTTGTAGAACGACTACGCCTTCTAGAGAGACTGCGACTCCTAGAACGGGTACGTCTTGTTGCAGAACTACGCCTTGTTGAACGCTTGTTCGATCGTGATGGCGAGCGTCTTTTGCTTACTTCGTTTTCCAACACTTTTAGACGTTTCAGAAGATCTCTGGTATCTACACGATCCCTAGAGTCTCTGCGAGGCCTTTGATGTCTTCTCTTACGCTTCTGTGATTTTTCCATGCTGTTAATGAACCCATAGGGAAAATTGTTATTAAAACCTGTAAAGGAATTACTTACTAGATCGTTCTTGCAAGGAAATATTTAGATTTTTATGTTCGACTAGCGAAATGTGAGAACCGAGCGCATGGAGCACAAAAGACACAATGAGGCTTTGCACTGCGGTCAGGCGTGGGGCGTGGTGGGGTGAACTCCCTTCTTTTTAATCTTTTAACCTTGTGCATGGTACGCAGAAAGCGCGTACTACAGTGTGTTCATAAATGATATATTCGGACTGGACGCCGAAATATAATCACTCATTTTGTAAATATATATAAAATTACGGATGGAAAATGGTGGGTTATGCTGACATATAAAAATCAAAACACCGTCAATTTTCGAACAATTAATTTAAAGAACCAACAGGCCACAAGGGCTTATTTTTAGGGAATGAAACTTTCAGCAGCATTTTCTTCAATGTATTCCTAATATGTATGCCAAATTTGGTTCAAATAAAATATTTCTGCTGGCAGGTATTCACGTTTAAAATTATGCATTTTTACAACTTTTTGACTCTTCAACCCTGAAAAAAACTCAAGATTTTTTGAAAGCATTCACCACTTGAGCTATACACGATACATATGTTCAATATTTGGTCAAAATCGTCCCGCAACTTTAAAAGATTAAGTGGATCCACCGATTTTGCCATTTTTAGCCTGTTTTTGGCCTATAACGCGCAGGTCTTTGAGAATTTTATAAACTTTTTTTCTTCGATATCATCTATGGGCAGGTAGAAAAAAAGAACGCAAATTATGTTCAAATTGGGTCAGTAGATTCCGAAATATAGTGGTTTAAAGACGAACAGACCGACAGGCGGAAATTAGTGACTATGATTTTCGGAATCTACGCATTCTATAAAGTAGAAAAAAGTAAAATTTTGAAGAAAAAAAATTATACAATACTTCCTCTACGAGTTAGTCGGGAATCTGAAGGCACAAATTCGATCATGGGGTGTGCACTTGATGATATATGGTTTTAAAAATATGCATATTATGTGAAATGATCTTCCGGATCTAAATATAGAGTAGGCCCGTTTGTTCAAGATTGCAAAAAGGCACAAAAAATTATTTTCACATTTTTTTTTGGTATTGAAAATTGTGAAATTTTATGTTTACACCGCTACAGCAGGAGTATTATTCATCTCATTGAAATGATTTTTAAACCAATAAAAAGCTAAATTCTTTTATATTCACACGCTGCAAATTGTTTATCAAAATTCTTAATAATAATTGCTACAGAAATTGTTTAAACAAACCGCGCACAAAAACTGCATTATAAACTTCAGCATCGAGGTATTTTAAAAACTATTATAGATAGATAGATACATAATTGGTATAAAATGTGCGAAAAAGTATGATGAAGTTTTTAGTGAAAAATTACATAGATCTATTCATTTGTGTAAAAGATATGATTTTTTTAACAACGCGCTTTGTTGTTTTCCGCTGAGCGTATGTACGACTTTAACACGAAGACGGTCTCGCACACATTATTTGATCAGTTCCTTCGAAATTCAGCGCGATATTTTTTCAAAGTTTTGTATGGTCGACCATTATTTATTGGAGATTTGAATAAATTACGTGCACATTTATTTCATACTTGTAAATCTGATACCACCGACCGAGGATTCTTTTTATCAACACATTCTGAGAGCTGCATTTCAAATAATTATTTGGAAAAAAGCTACGGCCTTAAATCCAAAAATTCCGAATTCAACTAACTTTGGATGGAATTTAAAAGACAATGGTCTTATACCGACGTTGATAACTATAAATGCTCGTCCAAATTTATCATCTGAAAATATTGTTTTGTAAATGTAAATTTAAAAAATGTACCAAAAATTGCAGGTGTAACAAAGTTGGATTACAGTGTATAATAGGTTGCTATTGTGAGGGTCAATGTCGTAAATTTAATATTTAATAAATTTTCAAGTTTATGTATAATTTGAAATTATTACAAAAGATAGAATTTATTTATTCATATAATTAGTAATGTGCAATGGTAACGCAACTGATCAAATAATGTGTGCGAGACCGTCTTCGTGTTAAAGTCGTGCATTCGCTCAGCGGAAAACAACAAAGCGCGTTGTTAAAAAAATCATATATTTTACACAAATGAATCGATCTATGTAATTTTTTCACTAAAAACTTCTTCATTCTTTTTTGCACATTTTATACCTTATATTTATATTTTGCACATATTATGTATGCATCTATCTATAATAGTTTTTAAAATACCTCGATGCTAAAGTTTATAATGCAGTTTTTGTGCGCGGTTTGTTTAAACAATTTCTGTAGCAATTATTATTAAGAATTTTGATAAACAATTTACAGCGTGTGAACGTGAAAGAATTTAGCTTTTTTTTGGTTTAAAAATCATTTCAATGAGATGAAAAATACTCCTGCTGCAGCGGTGTAAACATAAAATTTCACAATTTTCATTATCAAAAAAAAAATGTAAAAATATTTTTTGCGCCCTTTTGCAATCTTGAAAAAACGGGCCTACCTCATATTCAGATCCGGAAAATCATTCTACATATTATGCATATTTTTTAAATCATATATCTCCCGAGTGCACACTTCGACTTTTAAACAGCGTCTTTTCTGAGTCTAGATTCCCGACTAAGTACTACGTATTCGTAATACAATACTTCCTCTATGAGACAAGTAAAAATGGTTTTACAAAATCAACTTTGAAGCCCAATAATAATTCATTTTTGACTTTTGAGTTTTCGAAAAACTTAAGGACCTTAGGGCATTAAGACGGGGGAATTCAGCAGTAATAACAACTTGCGGATGTTTTGGCGAAGATGGTGTGCCGATTCAAAGATACGTGTGCTATCGCAGTTTTGCAAAGATAAGAAATATGCAAACGCTGTGGGAACAGTCGACCAAAAAAAAAAAAAAAAAAGTCCTACGAGCCAACAAAGTACGGATCGGCAGATGTGCAAGATGTAATGGTGTTTTTTTTGAGTAAGAAAAGAAGCTTGACTTTTTGCAGAAGTTAAAAACAAAGAAGTCCATCGCATTTTGAAGAGCGAGCGAGCGATCCAGCCGGAAGGGGCAAAACAAATCCCGCGCGGAAACCATCCAACAGCCTCAAAAGTTGTGAAACCTTAGTGATTATAAAAGAGAACAGTGCAAAAACGCGAACGGGGTAAAATTTGTGGGTTGTTTTGTCGAAATAGAATCGTGCGCCTTTCATCTACGTGTTTATATTCCCGATTACAATTCTATTCGCGATAGGATGTAATTTCATGATTTCCTGGTGGGTCTTTGGGTTAGGGTATTTTAAAGTAGTGTTTAGCAATAGTTTAGATGTAATTTGTAATTTTAGCTAAAACTTTAGATTAAAAAACTAAAAAATTTAGATTATATAAATAAGTGTGTGTCAAAATTGGCGGAGAAAAGTAACGAAACATTGCCACCCCCGCAATCAATCCCCTTTTGCTATAAGAAATTAGTCTCCATTTCAACCTCCCTCGAATAAAAATCAAATGCGGAGTTGTAACAGTTTTATTAAAACATGAGTACAGTGGCGGCCAAAAAAAACGCAACACCTTTAAACAAATAGTAGGCGTAATTTTAAAAGTTTTAGTGTTGTAAAATTACTTTATATTAAAATTGAAAAACAAAATTAAAAAACATTGATATTTAAAAAAAATATATATTTTTTTTTTCCTGCAGCAACTTCTCGCAATGAGCAACCGTCTTCTAATTTGGCAATGGCTCTGGATTTTTGAAATGTGTTTAATTGAGGCATTTATTTGAAGGATTTAAGTCTTTTGTGATAATTTATTATAAAATTATTTTGACACTGACAACAAATATGTGACTAATATCAAGTATGCGAAAAAGTTGTATTTACAAAGGGCAATATTAGGTGTTGCGTTTTTTTTGGCCGCCACTGTACCTATTGCTTTCGATACATAAATAGACGTTTAATGAAATAATTTTTTTTAACAATGTGAAAGATGGTTTCAGATAATACCCATGATCTTCAAATACGTAAAAAGAATACACAACACCACATTATATTAGATTCGGTCTTGTGATAAAGATTATTCATTATATTGTGATAAATCACCCGGTATATGCAAAAATGCAAGATTTTGACCGGTACCAAATGATGAAAGGGCGATGTAGAGACATAAACAAAATAGGTGCTGATAGCGTGGAGCGGCGAGACTCAAAGTGATATCGTATACGACATACATGAACGCTATTGATAATACTTTCGCTGATGCTGTGGGAACCTAGAGCAGTATGAGCTATGTTAAAATCATGGGAAACCAATTAACGAAAAATCAGCAAAAAGAAAGAGATGTCGACAAAGTGGAGCTAAAAAAGAGAGTCAACGGTAGTCAGTCTTCGAGAGTGGTCAAGGGTCGTAAGACGCAGAAAAGTCGAAATCATCTAAGAGCGGGAGTGAATACCTACATGTAAGAAAACGGGCTAACAGTGCCAAAACAGCTACGACTAATGGATAACACGACAAGAGGGTGAGCCAGGAAGAAATTAGCGGTGTCGGGTACGAGGGATGCAAATTTCAATCCTATCTTCAGCAACTTGTGTAGTGACTGTGGGACTTGACCGGCGTTGTCAAAACTGCGGAATTTAAACAATAGACATGAAGTGAACGCTACGCCGACAGCTACAAGATTTACAGGACTTTTGGAAATTACATCGACAGGGTGAGTCCACTTACGCGGGGTAATTCAAATAAGCAACAGCACATTTCGCTCAATTCGTCATCGGTGTGATCTGTCGAGTTTAATTTGAATCACGTTTTTTTTTTAAATCATTCATACTTGGGAGGGGGGTTTCCTCGCCCTAATGTTACATTGTTAGTATTTTGCTGGTAGAAGTAGACCGATAGGATAATTTTAGTAAGTAATTTAATTGTTGTATGGTTTTAAATAAAGATAGAATTAGCTACCGAGAATCTGTCGTTTATGATTGACGATAAAGTTGAAATGTTTCTATGAAGAGATGGAAAAGTGAAAATGTGTTGTAGGTACTCTACTTTAATGAAACCATTTGCAGCAAGATTTAAAATTACCAATATAAAACAATGTTTGAAGTAAATTCTAGCACTATTAGTGTAAGGGGTATGTTAAGGGTTAAAAACATGAATTGAAGATTCTAGAACATTTTTGATTGAACTAGTTGTAAAAATGCATAACTTGTAACGTGAATACCTGCCAGGAAGAATATTCGATTATAACCAAATTTTGAATAGATATTAAGAATATATTGAAGAAAATGCTGGTAAAAGTTTCATCCCTTAAAAATAAGCCCTTGGGGCTCATTTGCCCTTTAAGTTAATTGTTCCAAAATTGACGGTGTTGTGATTTATTATATGGCAGCATTACCCAGAATTTCACATCAGTTATCTTAGTAATATTTACATAAAGAGTGATTAAAAATAGGTTGCAATCCTTACCACACACCCCCTTCCCCAATTATACCGTTTGAGTCATATAGTTCAGATTTTTTTCATATCTTGTTTCTACTATACATTCTAAACATATTTACGAATAACCAAATTAAAAATAGTGTGCGACCCTTATTTTACACTTTCAACCCTTAATATACCCTTTAAGTTCAAAATGCTTTGATTTCTTTCAAATTTGGATTCGAGTAGTAATTTTAACTGATTTAACTTATCATTACTTAGTTAATTTAATTGAAATTAGACTAGGACCCACATTTTACAATTGTAACCCCTAATACACCCCTCGTAGTTTGAATTGTCAGATTTCTTTAAAATATGTTTTCAATTAATAAATTTAAATATAATTTCAACTAGTGTAATCCAAATGGGCTAGAATCCTCAATTCAGGTTTTTATCTTTTAAGACACCCCTTACACTAATAGTTCTAAAATTTACTTCAATCATTGTTTTATATTGGTAATTTTAAAATTCCTTTTATCGCTTCCTATAGTTTCATTAAAGTAGAGTACCTACAACACATTTTTCACTTTTCATCTCTTTATACACACGTTTCAACTTCATCGCTTAGATTTGTTTCAAATTTGGTTCCTAGTTAAAATTTTAAAAACATTTTTAAATAACCCGATAAAATGTTTTTCACAAAAAATCCCTCAAAATTACAAAAAATTAAATAAACCTTAGTATATCAACGAGAGAAGTACTGTGGAATCTCATTTCCAGCGAATTTTTCTTTGACATAATCCATGGGCGTGTAGAAAAAAAGAACGCGAATTATGCTTTAAGGGGATTTCGACAAACATCATTTCGAATGAAATTGTATGTACAGAGTGAGTAGCCTACGTCCTGTCGGTTGTCTGAATGCTGCGGTAAGCGAGCATGAGAAAGAACGTGATGCAAAATATCACACAATATTCAATTCTTAATTTTGAAATTGTGCGGTAATTAATAAACTTTGAAAAACAATTTTTACATATTTATGATGGTAATTAATCAATGAACCTGGGATGTGAACTTAAAATACGAAAAGATTGGTTTAATTAGTGAAAATAAATTAAAAACTGACTGATTGTGTTCATTTCAAAAATTTGTCAAAAATTTGTCAAAAACTTGTGTAAAATCACAGATAAGGTTATATACAGATGTGCCATCGTATAGGGCAAAGTGTTTCGCATTTTTGATATTGCCAACGCCCCACCAGAGAGGGCTTTTTTTAGTACAACGCCGGCCACGGAGAGGCGCTGTTCCTGTTGAATGGAATGTCTATCCTATGGTAGATGGCGTTGCAAAATAATATAATACTCTAATAACGTAATATGAAATCATCGTCATATGGCCCAAACCACACCCAACCAACAATTACAACAGTTGCAACCCCACGTCCAGACAATTTAACAGTTACAATTTAACAGTTCCAACCCCACGTCCAGACACAGTTTCTAAAACCATCCGTTAAATTATAATGTGATTACAGTTTTCTTTCAAAACAAAATTAAATAAACTATAATGTAGGCAATATAATAGGCATACTCCTAGATGTAGGCAATATAAAATACACGTGGGTTGAGGGGAACTGAATAGGTAGCGAAACAAATAACATCGTTGAACAGCCTATCTGTATACTTATCTGTGGTAAAATTAAAAAATAAAAGGTTTTTACTCTTGTAGTTTTTTGGAAAAAAATCAAAAATAAAGTTTAAATTCGTCAAATACTATCGGTATTCCGAGCTGTATTCTAATTTTGATATAGTATTGGGCTATTGACTGGCGTACTGCAAGCTCACAGCAGCGGTTTTGTATACAAAACACAATCAGAATTCAATAAATATGAAACTTAAGTTGAGAAGGGTTTTTCTATCTCATGCTCGCTTACCGCAGCATTCAGAAAACCGATAGGACGTAGGCTACTCACTCTGTACATACAATTTCATTCGAAATGATGTTTGTCGAAAACCCCTTAATCGGGTCAGTAGATTCCGAAATATACTGGTTTAAAGAAACGAACAGACCGACAGACGGAAATTAGTGAATATGATTTTCGTAATCTACGCATTCTATAAAGTAGAAAAAAATGAAATTTGGAAACAAAATCTTGAATACAATACTTCCTGTACGAGAGAAGTAATACATTATACATCCATTACAGGAAATTAACCGTTTATCAAAATTTTAGATTTTTTTGCAGCGTTTGCGTCTTGGTGGTATGCCTTTCAAGTGACTGTTAATTACAAAATTATGTCATACAAGCAAAAATTGTACAATTTAAACTAGGATTCTTTTGTCTAAAAATAGGTCAATAGATGGCAGTACAATTCAAATTTAATTGTTACTATTTATTTATAAATATACCCACTTAAATAACTTTTATTTGTTATATGAAGAAATTTAAAGACTAATTAATTTTTCTTAGTTGTTATTAATTCTATTTAAATAAAAATAGGTAAGATGCATAAGATTTTTTTTATTTATTTGCATCTATAATAAAAATATATAGTTTATTTTATTGATGAGTGAGTTTTTTTGAAAAAAAGAGCAGTAGATTTTCTAATAATAATTTTACAAATTTGCGATATTTTAATTGTCTAAAAACGCTTTCTAGCGCAATATGAATAGTGACGTCACAAATAGCCTCATAGCAAGAGGCGTTTTTATCTCACCTCTATCTTGTTAGTTAAAAGAAGTGGGATAAAAACACTCCTTGCTAGAAGGCAGTATGTGACGTCACTACTCGTATTGCGCTAAAAACAGTATGCAGAAATATAAAATATTGCAAATTTCTAAAATCATTGTTACAAAATCTACTGCATCTTTTCAAAAAAAAAAAACTTTCACACATCAATTAAATAAAATATGTACTTCCATTTTAAATAAAAAAAATAATTGTGTACAACTACCCTATTGTCACTTTTATAGTAAACTGTTGGTGGATCTGACAAATACTTCGTCTACGAGAGAAGTAAAAATCAGACCGACCACTCTTCAAACGAGCCAACTTCCGGGATCCCGACAGATCAAGCCTGACCTATAAAGACGGGCTCGATCGAGGGCCCAAATTCGTCATTTATGCGCAATTCCCACATATCGAACATGCACGATCTTTCTCGATTTGCGTTTAAAATTTAACATTTACAGCTTAGGCGGTATTTACATTTAGCGATTTACTTGAAGCAAAATAATTAAACTTAATCACATTAATGATGTTGATAAATGTAAATAATCTTTAAATTGTTTCATTAGTCAGTTAAAACAACTTTAGAGCGAGTTTTTTTATTTAAATTGGGTTTTAAATAAAGTTATGAATGCAGACGCTGCTTAAGATTTTACATGACAATTGAAATAAATTTGAGGTTATCCAACACAGCGACACGTGTTTACATTCAAACATCTTAGAATTCGCGGGTAAATGTTCGGTAGGTGCTCGGTTAAGTTCGTAATGTGTGAGACAAATTTCAAATGGCATTAAATTCCCGCGTGCGTAGACTCGGGCTTCGAGCCAACCTATCTATATTGAATCATGGGTGTATGGGCTTTTATTCAAATAAATTCCAAAGCAAAAGTGTTCTAGGCATTTTTTTTTTCTGAACAAGCTAATTAGATGTGAATTTAAAGCATATTTGACGGCTCCAGGAAAATCGTCAACAACACCACGCGAAGGTATCAAGATAGTTCTAAACATGTATTCAAATTTGCAACGTACACTGGCGGCCATCTCAAAGTGAACGATTTGTCATTTATAGTTTTCTTTTTTCTGGATTATTAACTTTTATTAGATACATTTATATAGTCTGGACAGACGTCACCATTTGTTGCTGTTTTCTTTGACATTTCACTAATATATTGTCTAGTTCTAAACACGTATCGGATCAGTACAAACTGTAGGTAGCGCTACAGTCGCTTTTCAGCTATGACGTATTTAATGCCGACGTGTGCTCTCTTAGCGATGTAAAAAGATGTAAATAGTTTGAAAAAAAGATGTAAATAAAGATGATTCGACAAAGATGTAAATAGTTTGCGGAACTTTGTTTCACAACGATCTAGACTTGTCAACCAAAAGCGTCTCTCTGGGTTTTTGTAGTTTTATTCGTTTTATACTTTTGTGTTTTTGATTCGTTATATGATTCAAGTGTTTCTAACTGTTCGTTGTTTGTTGTTGTAACTATAAAGTGTTGATTAGTGAAGTAAAAATTGTGTTGTAAAAGATTTTGATTGTTGTATTGCCAAAATGCCGTGATAAAGTTTAGATTCGACCCACCAGCAATTTGTGGTGAATCTAATAGAATATTTCCAAAAGGAACTTGCGAATGGGGCTCCTTAATTCAAACTGTTTTCATGAGGTAAGTTTCTTTTAATTTCTTTAAAAAAAAGCATTGTTGACTATAACATAAGCACACTTTCTGGTTCTAGCGAGTGGCAAATGGCTTGGGAATCGTCGCCGAGCTGAATTGTCTGAGAATTGTCGGCGAACTGAATTTTTGCGGAAATATCGGCAAAACTCATTATCAGCCTATAAACGAGAAGTCGTCTATTTGCATGAGACGAATGAAATGAAACTAGCCGACAACAGTCCACTATGGTTCTCAAAAATATTCCCACAAATAAATATTAAGCTTGATTGTTTTTACATTCAAAAATATATTAAATAAGTAATGTATTAAATAAATATATTAAATAATGTAATAATGATTAGAATAAATAGTTTAAGTGTTACTCTCTTCTTTGATTTGACATTTGTGAGAATACTTTTGCCATAATATAAAAATATAGATCGACGCCTGACAACTAAGCAACTTGCAATACAAGTGAGACCCCTTTAAAATGATACGTCTATGGCAACTGTTTTAGTAAAGTCTGTTCGTTTATGATAGGCTATTACGTCATCAATTGTATATGACGCAATCTAAAGGTATATTCCGATTAACGCGTTTAGCGTGTTTGTTATTGTCAATAGGCAACATTGAAGGTCTTTGTTTTTGGCAGCAGCCACTCTATTAACACTCGATAAACTTATTTTAAGTGCATTCGCCACCCGCTCTCGAACTGCAGTTAATGGAAGCGTGGTTCCACCGTTTTCAAGCTTGTTATAAAAGTACTCGAGTAAATTTACAACCATGTTTTTCACATCACTAGATTTTAATAATGAACACTAAACGAAACAACACTAAACGAAACAACACTAAACGAAACAACACTAAACGAAACAACAATAAGAATCAACTAAAGAATCAACCTCACTTTTGACGCGTGTATAAACAAAACTGTCAAAATTGTTAATGTGAATTATACTTTATGCGTGACCAACAAAACGTTGGTAATAAACTAAATGTCACTAAAAATAAAATCTTTCTCGCCCATTTTCTCAGTTAATACCTCATATTATCGCCTAATTTTTATAGCAATATTAATATTATTAATTACTAACAGATTTATGCCTAAAATTAATTGGATTCTGTCGTTTTAATTTTTATTTTAGCAGTTGGTATTAACTACGTCATAACTGCTAAGCAGTGACGTAATAACCTATCATAAACGGACAGCATTTACCGGTTTGATTCAGACGCTCTTATTGATGACGCAATGGAACATATTCAGCGTCCAGACTATAGCTTCATCCCTTAATCAAATTATTTACTCCAGATGTCAAGTTGTCAATAAAGATATTAAAAAACAAAATGAAAGTACTGAGCATGGCACCATCTTTTGACATTTATTACGAAGTAATAAAAAATAAAATTGTATTAGAACCCAAGTGCGGATGTAGTGAGGATCACACAAAAATCGACCAATAATTATATTTTAATTAGGTTTTGCGGGTCTTGCTTCCAAGCAATAATGTTTTATAGCTATTCAATTCAACGAGTGGCCAGTGTACGTACATGAATTTATAGCCTAACTTTTTAGTTCTGAGCTACGGGATGAAGCCGCACTACAAAAGTAAAATGTTTACTACTGTCGGAGTAATAAGTTTTGACCCTCTTTTTTAAAGTATCATATTATGAAAAGTATTGGCCACATTTTGATAATTTAAAAAAAAACTGAAATTGTGTTGTGTTGTGCATGTATGTAATTTTTTTTTAAATTTTCACATTCTTAATTTTCCAGCAATGTATGAATATATCTAAAAAAGCACGGATTTTTTGTACCTTTTTCGATATTATTAACTTTAAATGTAGGTTTTATAAAAAAAAATTACATCTGATGACTTTAGATTTTAAATACAAATAAAGTATATATTTCTGTACAATATACAAAAAAAAAATTGAATCAATTTGATCAGTAGTTTTTTTTTAAATAAATAAATTATGACCCTATGTTTTCTCAGCTATTCATAGAGCTATCAACTTGAACTTTTCGAATAGTTTTGCAGATAAACTTATAGAACAATAATCAATAAAAATAAATTCTAAAAATTCTAAATTATGGCCACAATACTAAATTACATTTACTAAAAAAGGAAAACTGCAATTGTTATTTGCGGGGCAGCGGAGCGATGAAACGGCATATGATTAAATGCCCTGTCCAAGGCGCAGCCTTTATCAAGACGAAGCGGCATAGTTGAAGCATGTTTTGCAAACTCAAATAATATAAACAAGCCGCAAGCGCGCTATTGTGTACGGCGCTATAGGTTGCTATCTTTCTCACATCGCACCGTAAAATTAAATCTACAATCACTCGATTAATTAAACAAATTTTTGATTTATTTTTTTAGAAACGTTTTGATAATATAGTGTACTTCAATTACACACAAGAAATTTTGAAATCGGAAATCTAATAAGAAATATAACAATAATGCATTTAATAGTACTTCATTAAAAATATACACATACTAGTAGAAAAAATTTTTTTGAACAAATATAAATATAAAGATTTTGTTTTCATATGTTTGAAGTTTCGTGAATACAATGCTATTTTTAACAAAAATACAGTGAATTAAAAAACTGCAATTTTTTACGGCTGTTAAATTAGGTACTTTTTTGCACATTTTAATTTTTAAAAAACAAACTATAACAGTAAGATGTTTGATTTTTTATACGACATTTATGAATAGTTTATGCAAATCATATAAAAATTTCATAAAATTTTGGCTCCTACGTTTAGAAATATAACTGTTTAAAAAGGAGGGTCAAAACTTATTACTCCGATAGTAGTAGCGTACCGTTATTTTAATTAAATCTTTATTGTCACAAAAAACAATCGGCTATAGACTTTCGTCTTTATGTCAGATTATCTGAATATTTTTTGAAATAATTTTAATTTTTAAAATAACCTTTGGGGGCGTTTTTTAAAGTTTTTAAATATGTTGTTCAGAATGCGGATTTTTATGCCGTATGTTAATTGCCCGGTTAGTATAAAGTTTCGACAAATGCGCAATTTTTTGCAAAAAAGTGGTACGCCACTGACATTTTTTTTATTAGACGGGTTAATTCTACATGAAAAATGCTTCTTGAGATTTTCTCGTCAGACGCACCGTTCTTGTTTAAAACCATTGGATTAAAATTATGGTTGGGTTAGGTAGAATAGCTCTGCTAGATAAATAGCCTTTCTAATTAACATATGTGGTATTATATTCTATTAACAATTTAACACGTACAAAAATTGAAAATAATATCTACAGTAGGTTCGCAGATAATGAACAACTTTAAAAAAAAATTAACACCTTGTAGCAAAAAATTTAAGCCGTTGCGGACATATGTTCTTATGAACTTTTCTTTATGAAATTACCTGAGGAATCATACCCTGAATTATTAGCACGTCATTAAGGAACACCTTCTATTTTAAATCATAAAAAAATTAAAATCACAAAATTCTATTTTCTTTAAAGAAATAATTAAATACAATAAGTTCAGATTAAATAATATTCAAAATTTTAACTATTTACAAAAGACTTACAAAAAAATATCTAAATATTTAATATAAAACTTCTCGTTAAATTTAGATGAACTTGTGGTAGAATCGTTATGGTATTAATAGTAGTTTATTTTCCAAGGTTTATTTATATATTGAACTAATTTTGTATTATTGTTTCAAAATTTAAATGTACAAATTAAATTTAATAATAAAATTAAATTAAATAATTTTAATAATTTTTTTTTTTTAATTTTTTTTTTTTTTTTAATTTTATAATTTTAATTGTACTCGTAAATGTTAAAATTTAAAATTTATAATTTAAATTTATAAATTGCTATTGAATAGCATTTTTTGTTGCTAAATAAAGTTATTTATTAATTTATTTATAAATTTACCACTATATGCTGTATTCGTGATTAAGATGCAACGGCATTTTTGTTGGAGTAAATCTGACTTTTGAGTCCAACAAACAACTGTAAAATGTAAATAGTATCAACCTACAACGAACATTCATATTATTGTTTTAAAAAAGTTTGTTTAGTTTAAAGGTAATTGCTTGCTAAATTTCCATAAGGTAAGTGAGCCAATTGATATTGACTGTTTGGTTAATGATTTTATCCGCGTGTTTATTTTGAATTTTAATTTTTGTCAGATGCAGATCGAAGGTAGATGGATTCGACGTAGGTCGATTTTCGATACAGATGTTTGTTTGACCCAGTAGTTAGATTTACTCCAATAAAAATACGACACACTAATAGTGTGTATTGTTTTAGAATAAAAATAAATAAACTGTAAGATTACTATTACTGTGATTCCCGAATCAAGGTGTATGTTTAGTTGCATACTCCATTTCTAAAACCTAGAGTTGTAAACAAGGCTCATCTTATGAGCGCCGTGGATGTAGTGGGGGGTTCTGGTTTAATCATATTTTACATTACTATTAAATAAATTACATGATTTGTCAAAAGATGGCTCCAGGCACAATATTTTCATTTATGTTTTCGATATTGACAAATAGAGTAAATCTTTTGGATAAAGGATGGATCCACCGACAAAGGCAAATTTATAGTTTGGCCATCCATAGACAAAAAAAAATTTGCCGCCCCTAGTAGTCAAAAATTCTCTTAAAATTACGTGGCAGCCAAATTTTTGCGGACTATTGTCGAATTCCCTTATAATACAGTAACCCTAAGAAGTGTCGTGTAGCAGTGACATCTATATCCTAGTAGGCAAACTAAACTCAATATATTAGTAGATCAGCTGTTTTGGTTGTTCAATAATTAAAAACAAAAAGCCATAAGAAAAGCGTTATGAACAAATACCAATTATTTTAATTATTCAGAATTATTTAAATTTATCGTATATAGATCAGGTAAATGTTTCGGAGCATTTTGTTAAATTAATTTTTGAAAAAATTCGCTGGAAATGAGATTCCACAGTACTTCTCTCGTTTATATACTAAAATTTAAATAAATCTGACAATTCTAACTATGAGGGGGGTATTAGGGGTTACAATTGTAAAATGTAGGTCTAGCCTAATTTCAATTAAATTAACTAAGTAATGATAAGTTAAATATGTTAAAATTACTACTACCAAATTTGAAAGAAATCCGAGCATTTTGACTGTAAAGGGTATGTTAAGGGTTGAAGTTGTAAAATAAGGGTCGCATGTTATTTTTAATTAGATTATTCGTAAATCTGTTTTAAATGTATAGTAGAAATCTAATATGAAGAAAATCCGATCCATATAACTCAAACTGTATATTTGGGGGTGGGGGGTGTGTAGGTAGGGTCGTAAATTATTTTTAGTCACTCAATATGTGAAAATATATAAAATTACTGACGGAAAATGGTGAGTTATGCTGACATATAAGAATAAAAACACTGCCAATTTTTGAACAATTAATTTAAAGACCCAACAGGCCACTAGGGTTCATTTTTAGGGGATGAAACTTTTACCAGCATTTTCTTCAATGTATTCCTAATATGTATGCCAAATTTGGTTCAAATAAAATATTTCTCCTGGCAGGTATTTACGTTACAACTTATGCATTTTTACAACTTTTTGACCCTTCAACCCTTAATAAAAAGTCAACCCTTAAAAAAACTACAGATTTTTTGAAAGCATTCACCACTTGGGGTATACACGAAACATATGTTCAATATTTGGTCAAAATCGGTCTGCAACTTTAGAAGATTAAGTGGATGCACCGATTTTGCTGTTTTTGGCATGTTTTTGGTCAATAATGCGCAGGTCCTTGAGAATTTCCTAACTTTTTTTTCTTTGACCTAATCAATGGGCAGGTAGAAAAAAAGGACGCAAATTTTGCTTTAATCGGTTCAGTAGATTCCGAAATATAGCGGTTTAAAGAAACGAACAGACCGACAGACAGACCGACAGACGGAAATTAGTGAATATGATTTTCGTAATCTACGCATTCTATAAAGTAGAAAAAAGTGAAATTTGGAGAAATTTTTTTTTTCATGAATACAATACTTCCTCTACGAGAGAAGTAAAAAAAGGTTATTTTATTATATTTTCGACATCCTTTAGTTAATTTATAGCAAAATTGTTGTAATACCTAAGTTGAACATTTATTACTTCTCTCGTAGAGGGAAGTATTGTATTCATAAAAAAAAATTCCGAATTTCGCTTTTTTCGACCTTATAAAATGCGTAGATTACGAAACTCATAGTAACTAATTTCCGTCTGTCGGTCGGTCTGTTCGTTTCTTTAAACCACTATATTTCAGAATCTACTGACCCGATTTAAACATAAGTTGCGTCCTTTTTTTCTACCCGTCCATAGACGATATAGAAGTAACACCGTTAAAAAAAATTTCAAAGACATGCGCGTTATAGGCCAAAAACATGCTAAAAATGGCAAAATCGGTGGATCCCCTTAATCTTCTAAAGTTGTGGGCCGATTTTGACCAAATATTAAACATATGTATCGTGAATAGCCCAAGTGCAGTGGTAAATGCTTTCAAAAAATCTGGAGATTTTTACAGGGTTGAATTTTTATTAAGGGTTGAAGGATCAAAAAGTTGTAAAAATGTATAAGTTGTAACGTGAATATCTGCCAGGAGGAATATTTGATTTGAACCAAATTTGGAACACATATTAAGAATACATTGAAGAAAATATTGGTAAAAGTTTCATCCCTTAAAAATAAGTTCTTGTAGCCACTTTGCCCTTTAATTTAATTTTTCAAAAATTGACCGTGTTTTGGCTCTTATATGTCAGCATAATCCACCATTTTCCATGAGCTATTTTATATATATTTACATGATGAGTGATTACAAATAATTTAAGACCCTTACCACACACCCCCGCCCCTCGTAATATACCGTTTGACTCATATAGATCGAATATTTTCATAATATTTAATTTCCACTATAGATTTAAAACAGATTTACAAATAATCTAATTAAAAATAATATGCAACCCCTTATTTTACAACTTCAACCCTTAATATACCCTTTACAGTAAAAATGCTCGGATTTCTTTCAAAGCATTTTTAAATAACCGGTTACATTTTTTTCCACAAAAAATGCCCCAAAATTCTAAAAATTTAAAACAGAAATTTTAACAAAGCAAGGAGCGAAGTATTGTGGAATCTCATTTCCAACGAATTTTTAAAATTGTATTAAGTTTTGGGCAAAATTTTACGTAAAACCGCTGTCTTATGTCCACAAAATTAACCCTACAATCTGACTCGTGAGACATCTGTTGGTTCAAGAAAATTCACGGCGCCCTTAAAGCTCCCTGAGTGGAGGTTTGCAACCAATAATGCACCATAAATTTAATGTGAAATAAATTTGTGCTAACGCTTGTCCATCTTTTGTTACCAAAAGGAAAGATATACTTAGTGCGCACTAGTGTAACCTATTGAAAATGACTATTACAGTTTATCGCATGCAGGAATTTTCACTAAAAAAGTCATCAGTTTTGCTTTTATTTTTTAACCAATTTTGATTTATGATACAATACAAAAAGTATTTACAAAATATGTGCCTTTAAATGAAAAACAGAAAGAAAAAACCTTTAAAATGATATATATTTAATAAGAAATACTTGACGTGTAATATATCAAGTTCATTATGTAATTAAAATTTCAACGATTTCTTAATATAAATTCATTAATATTCAAATATAAATTCATTAATAGCTATTTCTGTATTAAGAGCGCAAAGTGATACTTTGTCGCGCGAGCCAGAATGTTGTCGTGCGACGCGATAGCGGAGCACGACAATCTGGCGAGAGCGACAAAAACACTTTGCGCTCGAAATACACACAAGATTTTTCCTACAATCGATTTTAAATTAAATTTTTGTTGCAAAAATGTAAAATTAATATTTTGACAACAAATAAAAATGTGATTATATCATCGGTAACCAAGAAACGCTCATTTCTAAAAACAAAAACTATTGTTTTACTGCATTGTTTTGATTTAGCGAGCGGGAAAATCAGCAAAAAGATCTAGAGCGGGAAAGTGACAACTCCTCGGAAAACGCCAACTTTTCGTTGTCAAATGGAAGCACAAAGGCTTACTTTTATATGCGATTGTAGGAAAAGTATTTTAAAAAGGCACACGTCTGTTATTTTAAAGACACATGTTTTCTGAACCCATTGATCACACATCCAAATCGGATAAAAAAGTAAAAGTGAAATAGAAGCCAAATGATAAATTTGTAGCGAATTGAAAATTCCTTACTCCTGCACGCGATAAACTATAATGACGATTTTCAATAGTTCAGCATATTTCTATAACAAAAGACCGACAAACAATAGCACAAATTTATTTCACGTTAAATTTTATGGTGCATTACTGGTTGCAAACAGTCGACTAAGAGGGAGCCTTAACATGATTTACTACACAATTTATATCTCAAGGTAAAAAAATCAAGTGTAATTAAATTGATTAGAAAACAATAAATAAAAATGTAATTAAAAAATGGATAAGATTGATTTGTTACTTGGGTAACAATAAATAACAAAAAGTAATAATAATAAAATATTGAAATATACATATTGCCACCTACTGACCTATTTTGGAACAAAAACATTAAAAACTGCGCATTTTGTAAATGCAAATTTTGCGGGTACGATTTTATCAAGATTCCACAAAACGTGGACATTTTGTATATCAAATTCGAAACGTATTGCACTCTACTGGTCCACATATTTTGAAACAACACAGCCTCATTCACATTACACTTTTTGCTCATTCTTATCACACGTTTCTGTTACAAATACATTATCGCATAAGCGAAGTAATGAACTATGATACTAGACTGCTACTAGCTATTATTTAATACGAGGGATACGCATATTGTTAAAAAATCTCACCTGTGCAGCGTGTGATGGTGATGATTTTGCCGACTCGGGGGTGGTGGTTTGCCAGCAAGGTACGTCAACAAATCTTCTCGTCTGATAAACCGTCGTTTCCTTTTCGCCCAATTGTAAAGTTCATTGTTTCGCTTCTGATAGCCAGATTGTTTGGCTAATTCAGCAGATCGTTTCAAACTTTCACATGATTCTAGTAACATATTGCCGAAATTAGGGGGATTCTTAATTAACTGCAATCTAATTAATTACCTTTGTATAAGGATGTGACAGTCCCAGCTGCAGTTTGAAATTGTAACCAAAGAGTTGTTGGTTCACCAGCATAGCGATCTGCGAACCGACAAAATCACCTTATTAAACACTACTAATTAGCGGTATGCTGCATTATAAACATATTAGTAAATCAATAGCGAGTAAAATGTCAACAACACAAGATGTCGGACAGTGTAACAATAAAACGCCCACTTTGCACTTTTCCTTCGAGAAACTGGAACCGTGTAATTGACTCACCTCTGTACAATTGTGCTATAGCCGTAGCAGAGTCCTGAAAGGAAGTCCAGATTTTCGTATGGGAATTGTCGCTTTCCGATATAAGCGATTGCTCGTAGTCGGGCTGTTCTTCAATACCGTCCGAGCATTGTTGTTCCCAGCTCGTCAACCAATTCTCATCGCCACCTTCACTGTTGTTCATTGCACACCGATTATCTGGATTCCTCTCAACTATTTCGTTAAATCGTCACAGTTTTTTCGCTACTTTTTCGCTACGGAACTGTTAAAAATCACCACTGCTTGTCTTCAGCTGAGGACGGCCATTTTGATTGTGACTTGGGGAATTTGACGTGATTTTGTGGTGGCACTGTACGGACGTTCGACAAGTGAGTCAACGAGTTATCGATATTTTTGAGAATTTAGAATGTAATATAAAACTTATGTAAGTTTGTAAAGTTAAATGCACAAAAATGTAAACTTAAATTTAGTTTTTGCTCTAGAATATAAATCTTGTGTTGTTACAGTTACGCCATCTAGCGGCAACAGAATAGAAAATTTTAAAATATTTTGTGAAAGACACAAAATTTATTTAATAGGCCACATCCAATTTTGTATAACTAAAATTAATTTAATTGATTAATTTTATAGGTTTTTTTGATTTAGTATTTAAATATTAATTACATACTTGAAACTGTAAATTTAGTATTTGCGATTACAGCGAGATGTCACTAATTTGAACGATATGGCAGTTGCGCGTACCGAAACCTAACCACAAATTTTCATGTTTCAAATCCTAAAAGATACTGAATGATTATTAAACAACTGATTAGTTGTTTTCGAAAAAACTTAAGTATGTCGGGTGAATTGCCGATCACGTTAACGCCAAAAGATGACTGTGCTCAATCGGTGAGTGAGGAACTGATGAAACCATGGGGTCGATTGTTAGCTTACATACCTGGTCTTTCTTCTATTGGTATTTACATTGTAATACATTTATTTTCTCTTATAATGATGAATTTTCTTATGTTTAAGATCTGGTAAAGCGTACTTTATCAGTTGGCCGTTCACCATGCAACAACGTTGTAATACATAAAGCAAAGTTTAATCGGAACCATACTATGAGTGTAAGTCAGTTTCACTTCGTAATCGAAAAGGACGACGATGATTTAATTTACATATCTGACCTGAGCAAGAATGGCACTTTTGTTAATGGGCAGTTAATTGGTAAGGGAAAGAGGCATATAATGCAAAACAACGACGAAATATCAGTGGCCCATTCGAATATAAAAAGTTAGTATTTCGTACGGTATTCATACGGCTTTTGTATTATTATGTGGCTTTGTAGTTTATGTTTTCAAGTCAATGTATGACGAAGACACGTATCTGCCTTTAGAATTACGCAAAACTTACAAAGTTTCGCATGTCATTGGCCGTGGAGCAGCTGGGGAAGTGAGATTGGCATACGAAACTGTAAGTACAAATTAAATTATGGATCTGCTATTGAAATTATTGTGCGTTTTGTTTAGGCCACCTGTAAAATGTTTGCTATGAAAAAGATTATCAAAGGCAAGTGTTCTAATTCTAGACTTCACCAGTTGAATCACCCTCAAAAAATTCAGAACGAAGTAAATATATTGAAATCTTTGTCGCATGTAAGTACATTTTACTTTTCTCGTAGTAAGCAAAAAGAAAATATATAATTTTATTTTGTTAAATGTTGAGTTCTTGGCGACTCGGTTAGAGATATCGAAAAAAGTTACCAAAAGAAATTGTTTAGAATCAAATTTTAACTCAGACTATCGAGTTTCCACGCAATATTTTTTTAAGTCTGAATTTTGTTATCACAGGAATGGAAACAATAGCTATTTTTAATACAAGTGAGTAAAGTTTGTCATTTAAGGCTCCCTTAGTCGAGACTTTGCAACCAGTAATGCACCAAAAAATTTAATGTGAAATAAATTTATGTTAGCGTTTGTCGATCTTTTGTTATTAAAACATGTTGAAAAAAATACAGATATACTTAGGGCGCACTAGTACAACCTATTGAAAATCTGCATTCTAGTTTATCGCGGGCAGGAGCGAGGAATTTCTATTTCAGTTTTATTTTTTATCCGATTTTGATATGTGATACATCAATGGATTCCTAAAACATAATTCCTAAAACACCTTATCTGTGGTATAGAGAAAGAAAAAACTTCTTTAACATAATATATATTTAATAAGAAATGATTGAAATTTTAATAACAATGAACTTCAATTAAACTTCAACTAGTTTTTATCAAATATTTGCCTTAATAATTAGTCTGAAAGTTTGGCAAATATTGCGAATCTAACAAAGTACTTTTAATTCGAATAAAACATACTATTTTTTCTCCTAGTCTAGATAATTTAAAAATTATCTAGACATTCTGTACTGTAATTATTTGATTTGTCAATTCAAATCATCATTCGCACTGCAATTATTAACGCAATGTCCGATCTCGATGACGAAGAACTACCAAATACGCCGCCTGAAGTGGCTCTAATAGAAAAAGAAGTGGTTTCAAATCTTTTACTAATACAGTAGGTACTTGTTTGTCATAGGAGAACAAGTACATTTTTTCCTAGGTGAAAAAGTATTGATGTTGCCTAGGAACAAATTAATTTTTTTACTGTATAAAAATTGGCCACTTTTATGACAGATATTAGTATTAAAATTGAGCTCTTTTTGACGCTTGGAGAAAATAATATTAATAATTTGTTTGTTAAAATCAATGTCAAAAAAAAATAGGGTCTCTATAGCAACCGTTAATGTAAACTTCGCCAAATAAAGTAATGCATATTTTAATATAATAGCTATTTATGATATTAGTGTTAAAAGTGAGATTTTATATTGTGAGTGGAGAAGATTACGGAACGAGCGCAGCGAGTGGAGTTACTCCACGAACCAAAAAAAATATTTTACACATAAAAAATCATAAAAAATACCAACTTAATTTGTCTTTTATGGCATTGAGAATGATTATATTAAATAATCGAAATTAGTCTGCCACAATATAAAGATTTTTAGTAGAACTTTGTGTCTGATTATTATATTTATAACAATATTTTAAATTTTATATCTTTACAAACAACCAGACTGCAACATCATTTTAAACATCACAAACCAGAATCAAAATTTATTTTACTGTCAAATCAGTTATTTAGCATAGATAAACGTTAGAGATAAGAAAGCGAGCGCCATCTGGTAGTATAATCTAGTTTCTTAAATATTATTCTACTATTATTCAAATTGAAAATCAACAAATAATTATATAACTAGAAAGATTAAAAAATAAAATAAGTCGACACTTTAGCTGAATCCTATTTACTTAAGACTTCTGAGGTGGCTGGCGCAGCAGCCAGAGATGGCCAACAAACGCAAAATTTCCAAATATGAAAATTTATGTAGTAGTTCAAATTACATTTTTAAAGGTTTGGCTTTAGAAACCTTTGGTCCATGGTGTAAAGAAACGGTTTCCTTTATAAATATTTTGGCAAAACAGTTACAAAAAGAAACGGGAGAGATAAGATCAAAACAATATTTGTAATAACGGATTTCACTTTCGGTTCAAAGAGGAAACGCTATGAGTGTTCGCGGGACTTTACCCGACTCGAATTTGCTGACTGAAATTTATGCTCTATGATAAGGAATTTCATTTAAATTTTACATGTTAAACTATAAATAACTTGTTTTGTTTACAATAAATATTATTATTATTAAAATAAAATAAAATAAATCAATATAAAAATGTTAAATAATAGAAACAAAAACTAAACTTTATTTACTTTAATCTTAATCTGTTTTTCTTATTATTACTTCTCTCGTAGAGGATGTATTGTAATCATGAAAATTTTACTTTTTGAGGTTTTTAGTGTTCTGGATAGCCCAGGCAACGTAGATTACAAAAACTATAGTCACTAATTTCCGTCGGTCTGTCTGCCTGTCTGTTGGTTTTGATTTAACCACTATATCTCAAAAACTACTCAGCCGAACAAAACCAAATTTGCATCCTTTTTTGTTGTCATTAGACGAACCTAACGGTAAAAAAAAGTTTCAATTTTTAAAAGACATGCGCACTAGATGCCGGTACTTCACAAAAAAAGTGAGTATAGGTAATCTTTTGAACCGCCATACCGATTACGACCAAACTTTGCACAGTGATTACGTACACCCTGAAGTTGTAAACGCTGCAAAAAAGTGTAATTTTTTTGGAGGGGTGGTGTTTTATTAAGGGTTGAAGGGAGAAAAATTAGGAAAATTTGTTATTTTGTATCGCATATATCTTTAACAATATTCAAGATGCATCATGCAAACTTTGCACTCTTATTAAAAATAAATTGAAAAATATGGTGGTGAAATTTTCATTCCTTAAAATTTAACCCTTATGGCTTTTTAACCCTTTTAATTTACGTCAAAAATTGAGTTTATGTTAACCGGTATTTGAAAGCTTTCAACCATTTTCTGTTAGTAGTTTTAGCATTATTCAAAAATAGTCCTAAAGATGTCAAATGTCAAAATTGACAGCTGTCACCAAATTTTAACGAACATCAAATTTTAGACCAAAAAGTGACAAATATTAATAACATTAATTAAATTTTACCAATAATAACTAAAATGTCAAATTTTGCCACAAACTGACATTTCTCAACTAAAAATGACAAATATCGATAAAATCAATTGAATTTGACAGATGTAAACTAAGAATGAAATATGACACATACACACATACAAGAAAAATCAATCTGACAAATAATAATAAATATATAAATTTTGTAAAAAATGACATATCACAAAAAAGTAACAAATGTCAATAATTTTTTTCATTTCAATAATTTGTTTTGTTTCTTATGCTATTTGGTCCGCGGTGACTATTTTATTTCATTTTTGTTTTCTAATATCAATAACGAGAGAAGTACTGCGAAAATGCATTTCCAGTTTTTTTTTTATTTGAAACTACATTTTTTACTATGCGAGAAAACAGCTGAATGTTGATTACAGTCTAAGAATTAAACATTTGCAAAGCCAAATAATTAATTTCTAATTTTTATTTAAAAATTTATATTTTAGCCTTGCGTTATTTCAATGAAAGAAATCGTCGAAACCAACGACGAAGTTTTCATTGTATTAGATTTCATGAAAGGTGGAGAACTCACCAATCGAATTTTAAGTATTCAACCATTAACGGAATCAAACATTAAGTTTCTATTTTACCAAATGATTCTTGCGCTTAAATATTTACACTCGCAAGGTATTTCTCATCGTGATTTGAAGGTAACTAGAGCTGTTTTATTTATTTGTTAAAATTTCCAATAAATTCAAATCACATCCGTAGCCAGAAAACGTTCTATTATCAGACGACTCTCCAGAAACTCTTGTCAAACTTGCTGATTTTGGTTTGAGTAAAGTGCTGACCGACGAAGATCAAATGCAGACCCTCTGTGGTACTATGAATTACATTGCTCCAGAAATTTTGGATCCGCGTCAAAAAGTGTACGATAAAATCGTAGATGTATGGAGTCTTGGTGTGATCTTGTATTACATGTTTGCTAAAGTGTTGCCGTTTCAGTAAGTGCAATCAGTGCGTTAATTAACAATACTATAGTTCGCTAATTGTAGATCGGATGATCGTACAGCTTTAGCCCGACTAATTTTGAAGGGGGCTTACGATTTAGAAAAGCGCCACTTTAACGGTGTTTCACTGCAAGCTCAAGACTTAGTGCGCAAAATGTTGACAGTTGATCCTGAAAAGCGCATTAAGGTCGATGCTATTCTCAGACATCCATGGATTGCTCGAGTATGGAAAAGTTTTTGTTTTTTTCTAGTATTTTATTTTAATGTATTTTTAGGACCTCGCCATGCAATACAAAGTTAAATCTTTAATCGAAGCTAATCAAGAGAATCGAGTGGAAGCTGAAGACGAGGAAGAAATCTCTGAACCAAAGCGTAGGCGATTAGATCTTTAGGATAAAAGTATTAAGTAAGTTTACGATTTAAAGAAATCGTGTCCAGATGTGATAGTTTTTATAATGTAAAATAATAATAATTAGGATTTAAGGGTCCTTCACCGGCTGTCTCGAAGTTGTCTGCAACCAACATTGCATCATAAGGAAAAGAGCGCGAATGATTGGCGAGAGCTTAGGAGAAAGTGAGAAAAATATATAATATACACGCGTATTGTTATAATTAGTGTATTTCGGTTATGCGTTGATGGTTTTTGATGAAAATCATGTCAAAATATTCTCAAACACATTTTCTAGGGCAAGAAGCTTACTAAATTTGAATAATTTTTAATAATCATTGTTAATTATGTTAATTTATTTTTGTTTGTCAAATATGTCCTTAATTATCCACTATTTAAAAAAAAAGCTTCAGTAAACAGATTAATGTTTTCTGAATATTTTGACATGATTTTCATCAAAAACCATCAACGCATGACCGAAATACACTACTTATAAATACTCGTGTTTATTATATATTTTTCTCACTCTCTCCTAAGCTCTCGCCAATCATTCGCGCTCTTTTCTGTATGGTGCAATGCTGGTTGCAGACAACTTTGAGACAGCCGGTGAAGGACCCTTATAGTTTATTAGCCCTTAAGCCTTAATTTATATTGTGAAAAAAAGTTCCTTGCATTGCAATTTACACTTAATGTTTTGTATGTTATTATGGTAAAGAAATGTTCAAAGGAAAACTTTCCTTTTTATAGTCTATTGACAACCTGTTTGATGTTATATTTCTTATATGTATACTTTGTTGTTTAACTTTATTATTGTGTATTTTTAAGATTTTTTTGAATGATGTATACTTAGGCTTACAAATTCAAAACTTTTCTACTTTTATAGTTCTAAGATCTGTTGAAATATCGCTCCTCGGACCGCCAGCAAACTGTTAAAGCCAGTTTGCCAAACACAAATCATGACAAAATACATATACACGCAACCACCAACATTTAGACTGGCTGATCAATTTTGACTGTTTGCTGACTGTCTGGGAACGTAGTTAAAATAGACCTTACCTATATATTTTTGTTTTTTGTTAGTGCTATATTTTTGTACTTTGTTTAACTATTCTTTATAGACATTATACTTACTCAAGCATTCAATGGTGTTTCAGTTAAGCGTTTGCGGTTTTTGTAATAGTAACTAAAAATGCGCACTCGTTAAAAACAATTTTTTTTTCCATTCTAGAAGCTTGGTTTATATTATTATATATCGACAAATGGTTCCATTTTATGGATTAAAATTTACTGGTTAAATCGTATGTTTTTTACATTTTAAATAAAGCGCCACCTTGCGTTTTGTAAGACACACTTAGATATAGGCAACCAGTAAAACACATTTACAAATATATTTATTATTTAATATTAAAAAAACATTAAACGTGTTTATGATATACAATGCATAAAGCAATATATGGTAATTAATATAAATAATTATTTTAATAGTTCTGTATTTTAAAATAAAAATATGGATATTTTTTAGGGATATTTCGATTTCATATTTGTCAAACGTCAACTTGACAAAAAATCGCTTATTGCATTTTACAATTTCGCCATCTTTGATACAAAGTTTACATAAAATAGGTGTAGTTAAAAATAGTGATAAATCTAAATAAAACACATATTTAATAATAATTAAATGGTTAATAACAATCTGTGATTTTTGTATATACTTCACACATACACATTTAAAGGAAAACAAAGAAATGGGTCGTAAAAAGAAGAAGCTGTCGAAACCATGGTGCTGGTATCCTTTTTAACATTTATCGTTGTTGCACTTGAACCACTCGTGTTTGCTTGCCCAATTCGTAATTACATCCCGCATTCACATTAGTTGGTGGGTTTTCAGAAAGTAATACAGTTCGTTTGCACGAACACCCTGTAGAATTGCAGCTAAACTGAAACCGACCTAAATTTAGAGCGCCAAACATCATAACACTCTATTTATAGCTAGATTTGCGTAGGTAGATCGATGTGTTGGTGTAATTTTTCTTAACCAGATATTTAGGTATTGCAATCGCGAGTTCGAAGACGAGAAAATTCTGATTCAACATCAAAAGGCGAAGCATTTCAAGTGCCACATTTGCCACAAAAAGCTTTACACTGGACCTGGCCTTTCAATACACTGCATGCAAGTGCACAAGGAAACCATTGACAAAGTCCCGAACTCAATGCCCAACCGATCCAACATTGAAATTGAAATCTACGGCATGGAAGGTACATTTACTTGATCATTTCATTCTAAACAGCTATAATATTACGATTTTTAACAACGCCTTATATTGTAGTAAGAATGTGTCAGATTTAACCTTTTCGTTTATTAATATTATCGTACGCTTGGCTCTGAAATCAGAATTCATGGATTCGGGCTAGTATTTCACTCATTGGCTGGCTTCTATCGTGTGTAAATATACATTCGATTCATTTTAGATTTATTACAAATACAATTTTTATTACATACAGTAGCACAAGTTTTATGATTTTTGTAAGGCATGTGCGACTGTCGTGTGAAATATAAAATGAATAAGAGTGTTTCTATTTTTAAATTCGATTTGTTTTATACAAATTTATAGTGCGATTATTTTGCGTTGTTACTTTCACGTTTATTTACTTTTATTTATTTTGTTTAGGAATACCATCAACGGATCTAAAAGAGCACGAACGTCAAAAACAAGGCAGTCGAGGTCCAAGCATCGATTCCGGTTCAGATGATGACGAGCCGAGTGCAAAACGACCCAAGCCGGAAGGATTACTTGGAACAGCTCCCGGAATGATGCAAACCGTTCCAGGCTTAATGCCTGGCATGATGGCACCGCCTGGTATGCCACCAGGCTTACAAATGGGACATATGATGCATATGGGGCCTCCTTTTATGCATCCCGGGTATTAGTGTTTATTGCGATTAAAACTGAGTGGTATTTTGTTAATATTATTTTTGATTATAGCATGCACATGATGCCGCCACATATGGCTGCAATGATGCAAGCGCAAGGTGGACCGGCTAAGCCATTGTTTCCGAGTGCCATTCCCACATCGTCGCCAGGTGGCGCCATTGTCGGCACGGATTTTAAACCGATTTCTTCCGGTAAGTTTTTCCTTATCAAAAATTGAATCACATTTTTACAATCGAATTTTTGGAAAATGTGTAACTTTTTCAAGGAGCTACAATAAGCGCTCCCCCTACAACCAACACGCCAGGCAGCAGCAGCAGTAGCGACAATAATGGCAAAGTAGCAACAATCGCTACAACTGGGGCTTCAAGTAAAATCATTCATCCGTCCGAAGATATTTCACTGGAAGAAATTCGCTCAAGGCGTGGCAAATATGCACGGACCATTCCTATGAAATCCGACGATGGAGCGTCTTCTTCTAGTACGAGTGCATCAGAGGTACGTGTCAAAAGCATTCCGTTTTAAACTGTTCAACATACTAATAATATGAATTGAATTATATTTTCAGCAATTAGCGATAGCGGTTTCGGCGGCACAACAAGCAGCCGCGGTGCAGCAGGCAAAACAAGCTGAAGCAATGAACCAGGCGATGATGCAAAGGTTCCCCGTACGAGTATCCGGACCTCCAATTACCATGGCAATACCAGGACAACCAGTGATGGCGCCCATGCGACACACAATGATTCAAGGACCGCCGACGCTTATCGGTGGACATTTAATGCGACCGCCGCCTATAAGTATGCCACCAGGTAGGTTTCTGCTTTAATTAGACGGGGGATTTTGATTCTCATTTTTTTTAGATACAAGAATTTATTTTCAAACTTAAAGTTTCTTTTCTTTTCATTTACTACAGTATATTTTTGTTGTAATTATTATTGTTTTTAACACTTAATGCCACATTCTAGCATTGTGTAAATATGATTTTATTAATGCGTTTTGAATTAGCATTCGGTAATCTTCGTAACTGATCGGTCTTGATGGTTTTGAAGATTGGTGAATGAGTGAGTACTAACTAAAAGAGAGAACTAGAGTGTGGCTCGAATAGTGTTCTAAAACTATGTAAAATAATATGCATAGGAAACAAAAATGTAAACACATAAACCACTGACATACTGGTTGTTTTTTGAAGATGATACAAGGTGGGCCGAAACGTCGCACGCCCAGGTACTAATCAAAAGCACTAAGTGTTGGCATGCTGCATCAAATTATTATATATATATATATACTGTCACTCGCTTAGTTTTTTGCCCAATGGTTGATTATTATTGACTGCATTATTATTATTATCATCATCTGACTGCGTATTTGATAAATATTTGCGATAAAACTTATCACTACCTTATTTTTTTTTGAATATTGGCATTTCTCCAATTTACAGTTTTTGTATATAAATACTACTACTCTTATTTGTTAGGTTTTCTGGAAATTTCTGTTGTAAGTTGCTTTAAGGTTGAAGTCTTCCTCCTCAAAAAAATAATTAAAATCAGAAAATTGTCACTATAATTTGATTGTGATATTGTTGAGCGCCTGTCACTACAGTATACACAATCAGTTTTCAGTGAAGTTTTTTTATTAATTCCACTCACATTTTCGATTTTTTTTTTAAACTAATTGTAAAAAATATTTGTATTTATTTTTTTTACTGGGCTACAATGGAATTTTTGTGAATTTTATGATTTGGAAAATCAAATAAATTGAAAATTTGATTTTTTTTTATTGTAACTTAAAAGTTATTAAAAAGTACCGAAGTTATTATTTCAAACTTGATACATTTTTTAAATAAATAATTAAAAACGTAATAAAATATACAAGTAGACATACTGTTGGAACGCCCTTGATGTATGCAACACGGTGCTTTTTCAATTTTTGAAAAATACTAATTTGCATAAATTGTATAAAATATTAAAATAATGATATTAAAATACAAAGTTAGTTTAATATTTTGAAAAGCAATGTGACAATAGATTTTTGCTTTTATAGCACAGTTGATAGCCTTTTAAGGAAGTGTTAAGGTGGCGAAACCGCTACATATATAGCCGCTCTGGTAGCTAGCGAATCTACATACATAGTTTTGCTTATTTAAATTCACTGCAAATTTCGCGACATCTGATAAAGAATAGATGGACCAAGATCTGACTTATTTGCCACGTGCTTTTGCCGAAAACATTAGAAAAGATCGAGAGTGTGGAAAATTCTCAAAAACTGGTAAAGCAGTTTGCGACTTTGTTATAACCAAGCTACCGAAAATTAGAGAAAACAAATACTTATATTTTGACGAAAGATTTGTTTGAATAGCTATTAATTAAGTAAAATATGAATAAAAGAACCTTGATCAAATATTAACCACTCGCTTGCTAATTAGCGGAAAAAGATAAAAAAAAAACTTTCTGTCCATTTATTGCTACATCTGTTCTCTCTCTAAATCTACCATTAGATATTTTCTAGGATAATTAATAGTGTCTGAAACTGTTTTTCCGCGTTAAATTCCCTGAGCTGCTAAGCAACATTTCACGCACAAATTTGCAAATTTATGCGTGAAATCTTGGTCCGTCTATTCTTCATCAGATGCCGCGAAATTTGCAGTGAATTTAGATAAGTAAAACTATGTAGATTTGCTAGTGACCGAGCGGCTATATATGTAGCGGTTTCGCCCCCTTAAGGAAACCCTTTTTACGGGATTTTAATCGAATATTTTTTTTTTTTGAACTTTGCACTTAAAAAAGCATCAATTCACATTTTGATTCTAATATTTGAAAAAATTAACGATTTTATTGCTGATTTGAACAAATTATGCAATTTAAATGCAAGCAAGCACTTTCTTCCCAAATTGAAAACCAGACTAGCGATTTTTATAAAAAAAATTAGAAAAGCATTATTTATTACTAGTTTTAGAGGGACAGGAATTTTTTGAAAAAGTTTACCTTCGATTTTTTTTTTGAGGTCGTAGACTTTCACCTTAGTTTTTGAAGGAACATTTTTTCAAAGTGAGCCCAACTTACACGAATTTTCCATCTTGCAATTGAAATAGTTAGACGAATCAGAAATCTATTAGTTTTTAAAAATTCATTATTATTATTATTGAGACAACACTTTTGTATTGTGTGGTTTTTTTGTAGTTTTTTTACTTAGCTGTGTGTCATTTGCTAGGCTTGAATTAAAACCAATACTAATTTTTGTAATACAATTAAAACGAATTTAATATAAATGGTTTGTAATTGTAAGGTAAGTGGATTAATGTTAGATTTGTATTATTTTTTTCTTTTAGTGAGTGCAAAAAGTACGCAACGAGCATTACGTTGTTTATGTTTATTGCAGAAAAATTGTACTTGGTCAGAATGTTTTGTTAGCGAAAATTTTATAAAGGGAACGAAAATTCTCTTACATATTTTTATGATTTTCATATTGTTTTTGAGAACGCAGAAATGACAATATTCAAAAAAAAAACTTTCTAAAATAATGTTGTAAAAATGAAACAAAGTTGCTTAGATTTGAGTGTTTGGATATTTTTTCTTCCGCCAGGTATGATCGGAATGCCACCCGGAATGGTTTACGGGGCGCCAATGTTTCCAACTGGACCTGTACTGATGCAGCCCAGGTTCAGATGATCTCCAATCTATCTGGTTTATCATCCGCAAGTCTAAATTTCATTTTCTTTTATTTTTGATTTTTTTTTATTCAATTTTTTAAGTTTAAAATCAGACAATACAAACAAAAAAAAATACTATAAAAATTAAAAAACGACGCATGCCTCCTCCTATTCTGATTGTAATTAATTGTAATTTTATTTTTAACAGGTTTGCACAAATAATTTGTTTAAAACAAACCCTTAAAAATATCACTCTGCCAAAACTTGGTATGTAATTTTTTTTTTGTTATTTTTAATTTGTTTATGCAGGAGGTTAGTTGTGTTATTTGTTGTGATTAATTTAAATTAAAACTCCCTGTATAATGCAAATACATTGACTAAACTTGGCAGTATTTTTCAATATCGTTAGCTGAAATTGAAAACTACTGTCCGGTGTTTTATTTATAATTTCCACACACAAGGTTTGTTCACACCTCGAAAGATTTCATTTTTTTTCGGAGGCAATTTATTTACTTTTCTTTTACCAAGCACGAAACTAAAAAAAAACACACGTAACGTTTTATTTATTTGATTAATTTTTTTGTCAAACAAAATAAAAGAACGTTTCTCTCAGGTTTGTACCATAATCACATATTATTATTTATTTTGTGAAAGGTAAGAATTGTAAAGATTTTTATAGAAGCAAAAAAAATCAAAAAAAAAATACCAAAAATTGTTTGTCTGTTGTCTGAAAATTTTCTTTGGCTGCGGTGCAAAAAATTCTCCAGGTAGGTTCGTTTTTAATTTTTCCTTTTTTATTTTTCGTCATAGTTAGCATCGTCTCGTTTAGCTAACAGAATTTTGAAATAATTTTGTATTAAAAAAGGTCTGTTTGAAATATTGATAAAAAAACAAAGGTACGGAGATTTTATTTTTTTTTTCTACCACTCTTTCGCTCACTGGTGTCAGGAGGATTGAAATGTAGTGAACGAAGCAATTTTCTTATTTAAATTGTATTGAAATTTCGAATTGAAGGAAATTTGAAAAGTGGTTCAGTTCACATTGATTTAAGGATTAATATAAATTGTAGATGGCAGGCGATACCAGTCACAGCAAATTGAACTTTGCTGTTGGACTGATGTCACCCCCTGTGTCTGTGTTAAATCACGACGACTATTTTTGATAAGCAGGAGATGTCGTGATGTAAAGGCAGAAACAGGTGATTTCAAATCTTTTAAGTTGGTCACAGCAAATGTTATTTTTCATATAAATAATAATTAGTATTTTGCTGTTGGGTCATCAGTCCCCTGCCAAAAATATGTGGCTTCACAGGCGATTGATTTTGCACGCTTTTGAGCTGCAATCAATCATAAGATTGTTGCATTTTTTATTAAAATATTTATGAAGAATGCAACTCTTGTTGGATTAATTGGAATTGATTGCTTAAGTATCTTTTACTTCGTGCTTAGATAATTTCAAATTCAAGTTTTACTTAAGTGATTAATGGCTGATTAGGCCCCTGTCGTGTTTCTGCAGTAAATGTAATTTTATGTTCAGAGTAGTTCTATACATAGGTAATAAATATGATATATATAATATATAATCAAATGTAAAATTTGTTTTTTTATAAATAAAGGTTTATTTGGAAAGCAATTCTGATTTAACGACTATCCCAATTTTTTTCTTCTAACGTTAGGGTTTCCTCGAGAAATTCTACAGTAATATTTTTATCCAATTTTATTGAAAAAAGTGGCACCCAACTTTCAGATTAAAAATGACAAACTTTACTTTCTGGTACTAAAAGTTGCAATTTTGGAGGACTAATACAGAAAATGTGCATTTCGAGCAGTCAGTTTAATATAGAAAAGTAGCTTTTTACATTTAAAAAATAAAATTGCTGGAAATGAGATTCCACAGTACTTCTCTCGTTCAAAATTTCTGATTTAAATTTTTAGAATTTTGAGGCATCTTTTGTGGAAAAATATGTATCGGGTTATTTCAAAATGCTTTTTAAGTTTTAACTAGGAACCAAATTTGAAACAAATCTAAGCGATAAAGTTGAAACGTGTGTATGAAGAGATTAAAAAGTGAAAAATGTGTTGTAGGAACTCTATTTTAATGAAACTATTTGAAGCAAGATTTAAAATTATAAAACAATGTTTGAAGTAAATCCTAGCACTATTAGTGTAAGGGGTGTGTTAAGGATTAAAACATGAATTAAGGATTCTGTCCTATTTTTGAATAAACTAGTTGAAATTATATTTAAATTTATTAATAGAAAACAAATTTGAAAGAAATCTGACAAATCAAACTATAAGGAATGCTTTAAGGGTTACAATTGTGATATGTGGGTTCTAGCCTAATTTCAATTTAATTAACTAAATAATGATAACTTAAATAAGTTAAAATTACTACTTGAATCCAAATTTGAAAGAAATCCGAGCATTTTTACTGTAAAGGGTATATAAAGGGTTGAAGTTGTAAAATAAAGGTGGCATATTATTACTTCTCTCGTAGAGGAAGTATTGTATTCATGAAAAAAAAAATTTCTCCAAATTTCACTTTTTTCTACATTATAGAATGCGTAGATTACGAAAATCATATTCACTAATTTCCGTCTGTCGGTCGGTCTGTGCATTTCTTTAAAACACTATATTTCGGAATCTACTGACCCGATTAAAGCAAAATTTGCGTCCTTTTATTCTACCTGCCCATAGATAATATCGAAGAAAAAAAGTTTATAAAATTCTCAAAGACCTGCGCGTTATAGGCCAAAAACATGCTAAAAATGGCAAAATCGGTAGATCCACTTAATCTTCTAAAGTTGCTAACCGATTTTAACCAAATATTAAACATATGTTTCGTGTATACCCCAAGTGGTGAATGCTTTTAAAAAATCTGGAGTTTTTCAAAGGGTTGATTTTTTATTAAGGGTTGAAGGGTCAAAAAGTTGTAAAAATGAATAAGTTGTAACGTGAATACCTGCCAGGAGGAATATTTGATTTGGACCAAATTTGGTATACATATTTAGGATACATTGAAGAAAATACAGGTAAAAGTTTTATCCCCTAAAAATAAGCCCCTACGACCCATTTGCCATTTAAGTTAATTGTTCATAAATTGCCGGTGTTGTGATTCTTATATGGCAGCATTACCCACACTTTTCCATCAGTTATTTTAGTAATATTTACATAAAGAGTGAGAAAAAATAATTTTCGACCCTTACCACACACCCCCACCACTCCAATATAGAGTTTGAGTCATATGGTTCGGATTTTCTTCATATTCGATTTCTACCATACATCTTAAACATATTTACGAATAATATAATTTAAAATAGTATGCGACCCTTATTTTGCAATTTCAACCCTTAACATACATGTACAACCAAAACGCTCAGATTTCTTTCAAATTTGGATCCTAGTAGTAATTTAACTTACTTAACTTATCATTATTTAGTTAATTAAATTAAAACTAGGGTAGGACCTACATATTACAATTGTAACCCCTAATGCACCCCTTTGATTTGTCAGATTTTGTCAGATTTTATTTAAATTTGTTTTCTAATAATAAATTGAAATATAATTTAAACTAGTTTGATCAAAAATGTCCTAGAATCCTCAATTCATGTTTTTAGCCCTTAACACACCCCTTACACTGATAGTGCTAGGATTTACTTCAAACATTGATTTATATTGGTAATTTTAAATCTAGTTTCAAATAGTTTCATTAAATTAGAGTACCTACAACAAATTTTTTACTTTTTAATCTTTTTATACACACGTTTCAACTTTATCGCTTAAATTTGTTTAAAATTTAGTTCCTGGTTAAAATTTAAAAAGCATTTTTAAATAACCCGATAAATGTTTTTCAGTAAAAGATGCTTCAAAATTCTATAAATTTGAATAACAAATTTTAATATAGCAACGAGAGAAGTACTGTGGAATCTCATTTCCAGCGAATTTTTAATTAGATTATTTGTAAATCTGTTTTAAATGTATAGTAGAAATATAATATGAAGAAAATCCGATCCATATAACTCAAACTGTATATTTGGCGAGTGGGGGTGTGTAGTTATAGGGTTGTAAATTATTTTGAATCACTAATTATAAATAAATATAAAATTACTGATGGAAAATGGTGGGTTATGCTGACATATAAGATTCAAAACACCGTCAATTTTTGAATGAAACTTTCACCAGCATTTTCTTCAATGTAATCCTAATATGTATGCCAAATTTGGTTCAAATAAAATATTCCTCCTGGCAGGTATTCACGAAACAAATTATGCATTTTTACAACTTTTTGACCTTCCAACCCTTGATAAAAATTCAACCCTATAAAAAACTCCAGATTTTGGAAAGCATTTTATAATTTTTTTTCTTCGCTATCATCTATGGGCAGGTACAAAAAAAGACGCAAATTATCTTTAAATCGGGTCAGTAGATTCCGAAATATAGTGGTTTAAAGAAACGAACAGACCAACCGACAGACGGAAATTAGTGAATATGATTTTCGTAATCTACGCATTCTATAAAGTAGAAAAAAGTGAAATTTGGAAAAAAAAATCATTAATACAATACTTCCTCTACGAGAGAAGTAATTGTCCACTTTTTTGGCAAATATTAGTATTAAAATTGAGCTCTTTTTTGACGGTTGGAGAAAAAAACATTTTTTTAGTAGGTATTTTGTATTTAATTTATTAATCCAAGATTCAGTAGTTGTTGCATAATAGGAACATACTTCTCTAAAAATGCATTTCTAAATTTATCTATAACATAATCAAATACTCTAATAGGACTAGACACATACTTGACACACTCGGGCAATATCACAGCCAAACAGTTGTTCTTGTAATGGTTCATTTGTACATAATCTGAAGACAAGACGTGCCTTTTTCGCACGCCTGGCAATAAAACATCAAAGGCGTAATGATTGAATACAGTTAAGGTATTCTTGGTGGCAATAAAACTTTTCCCGGATTCACCGCGAACGCTCAATTCACTTCTAGTTCGATCACGCAAGAAGAAAACTGGTTCTTTTTCATCATCAATGTGCTGCTGCACAAATTCCCGTAAATAGTATGCATTTTGAACGGTAAACGATGCAAAATTTTCCTGTAAATCTTCTGCGGAAGTAAATGTATCATTTAGTAATTGCTGCCAGGAATTAGCCTGACGTGGTACGATTATCTCATCAATGTCTAATGGAATAATGTACTCGGACACTGATAGATTCTCGTAAAAGCAATCATTGTACGTCACCAGCTCATAACGACGCTTTTGCCAAATGTGGTGATGGAAATTCAAATCGGAATTCTTTTTGACTTCCACGAACTTTTTGACCACTACCACTTCATTACTCGAATTCGCGTACCTAAAAATCTCCAAAATATAGAGTCAATTTTACCAAATAATTTCAGTTACCATAAAAGTGTTTCCAACGTCTTTTTGGGAACCTTCTTCACATAGAAGACAATTCTTCCAGCACCTAAAACTCGATTAATCTCAATCCATTGCGCCAAATGCTTCGAAATATCTTCGTTGAAATTTAACGGTTTCACGCAGACGGTGAACATCGTTTTCCTGGTGGTCGTTGGCAAATTTGGTATTGAAAGGTTGTTGAATTGATTTACATGACATGGTTTCGCATTTAACGTAAGACTAGTAGGTGGTGTGAAAAGATGGCTTGGAATTTTGCAAGAGACCAAAACTGGGCGATAATACACGCTTGTCTTTGTGTCGGAGTCCCATTGTTTCGACCATATGTGGCTGATGGTCGCTTTTGTTATGTGGACCGATTGGTTCGATTGGACTTGGCAATACAATATTGGAAGAGGTTGATGGTTCCATTTGTCTGTAAGTTGGAAAAACAATTAAAAACTTTTAATGGCGGTAATTTAAATTAAAATTGTGTTTTATTGTACCCACTACGTATGCATTAATGGATTTTATGACTTGGCAGTAAATTATTGCATTTATATACCATTCATTTAATAGCTACTATTCATAGGTGCTACAAGAAATGAACGATAAAAACTTTAATTAAAACCTACGTTTGTTATTCATCAAATGTATAAAGTATTCAAGAAAGGAAGCAATATGTTCAACGTCCTGTAGGCTTTCGTTAAGGGGGCGAAGCCGCTACATATATAGCCGCTCTGGTCGCTAGCGAATCTACATAGTTTTGCTTATCTAAATTCACTGCAAATTTCGCGACATCTGATAAAGAACAGATGAACCAAGATTTCACGCATAAATTTGCAAATTTATGCGTGAAACGTTGCTTAGCAGCTCAGGGAATTTAACGCGGAAAAACAGTTTCAGACAATATTAATTATCCTAGAAAATATCTAATAGTAGATTTAGAGAGAGAACAGATGTAGCAATAAATGGTCAGAAAGTTTTTTTTTAATCTCTTTCCGTTAATTAGCAAGCGAGTGGTTAATATTTGATCGAGGTTTTTTTTATTAATATTTTACTTAATTAATGGCTATTCGAACAAATGTTTCGTCAAAATATAAGTATTTTTTTTTGACTAATTTTTGGTGGCTTTGGAAATTTTCTAGAGGTTATAACAAAACCGCAAACTGCTTTACCAGTTTTTGAGAATTTTCCACACCTCTCGATCTTTTGTAATGTTCTCGGCTAAAGCACGTGGCAAATAAGTCTGATCTTGGTCCATCTATTCTTTATCAGATGTCGCAAAATTTGCAGTGAATTTATATAAGCAAACTATGTAGATTCGCTAGCGACCAGAGCGGCTATATATGTAGCGGTTTCGCCCCCTTCAAATTAAGTCATTTGGTGATCAAAAAATTGTTTTTTCGTGTTTTTTTCTAATAAATAAGTTTCGTTTGTTCGTCATACTAGCACAAAAAAGTGGCCATTAAATTAATTTCCTTTCATATTGATGATGGTTTATCACGTATTTATATCATTATATTTTTGTGATGTTAATAATTAAGATGATTATTTTTCAATTTTGCTAGCAATTCTTATGAGATAATAATTGCCTTGTGTTTAACATAATAACCATGAATTATATTGGACATTATTGTGTTTTCACATCCTTAAATAAAATAATTTAAATCACCTTTGATTCTCATTCGGTATACCTACATAGTACTTCGTTTCGAATAAATGTAGCATTAGTAATAGAAGTCTACTAATGTCCAAGTACAGCTATTTGTATGATAATTTCTTGTAATATTAATGGTTTCCTTATTGCCTTTAGCATCTACTCAATAACATTAATTTGTAATAGTTTCTGCAAGAATTATTTCTATGGGGTGTTTATTTCTAACAAAAGTTATCATCTATATTTAAATTGGTAATTTATAAATATTAATAATAATAATAACAAATCTAAGTCGAATACCAGGATACCGCATGCTTACTATTAAGAGGAGGACTTTTTAAAGCTAACGGTAAACGCAAATTGTGGATGCGACAAACGATACCCTTCATCTCTTTTATTAGAGTTTGGACACAAATATTAGCATGATACTAGAATTGGAGTATATTTGCATGTGTTAAAATGAGACGCAACAAGCCATCTTCGAAGCCATCTATCGTGCACTAGAACAAGCACTCTAACGATGATTCTCGTTTAAAATATGTTAAAAAAATTCAAATCGGGTGTAGGGCAATCTTAAAAACTAAAGAATTAATTTTCAATATTTAAACTGATATATAATCTGAATTGATTTATCTGCGATTACAATGGACAAAGTGTCATTTATGTTATTTTGTATTTGAAATATGAACTATATTAACTTTGAGTAGCTGTATCTTTTTTTTACAATGAACTATAAAAACTTTGTTCCATTAAAAGAGTAGATTAATGTTTCTAGAATGTATATCACTTTAAATATTTAAAATTGATTCAGTAGTTTTCCTGTGGGCTTTACACCGTGTGGCAGTGAGTTTTCCATAAGAATAGCATGCGCTTCCAGCTAGAGGCGCTGAAATGGGAGCTCCACCGAAATACTCCTCTTAACCAGTGGCGCCTTCAAATTTTGACGTCATAGCATTGGTATTAATTAAATTTCAACCCCTTTCGCGCTCCAAAAAAATCGCACAAAATTATTTTGATAAGTAACTTTTTACAATCTATGATAAAATTAAATTTAAAAACATGACTAAAGAAATTTGTACAATTTTCGTTTAGATTATTATTACATCAAAACTTACATTTATATGAATATTCATAAATGAGACGCGCGAATGTAATAAAATATCGACCGCAAATTTGTTTAATTAAAAATGTATAAAATATAACCAGTTCTAGATAGATACTTAAATTTATTGCCCATTTAAGCAGGAATAGTTTAAATAAAATCACTTTTTTACATTTAATATAATGGGGCTTTTAGTGCGGTGCCAATAAGATTATCGCGGTTTATCAACACTATTATATTTTTTCTAATTAAATTTAATATACTTTATTAATAATTCTGCGGATATATATAAATACAAAATGATGTCATTTTAATGCTATTTTATACAACTGAATTGAATTGATTTGAACATATAGTGGACTAGTGAGTACTGGAGGAACATAGTTGGAGGACTAAATTGCATTCATAAACAAAGCGGTAACTATTCCTTTTGTGAATAAATCGACATTTATGTTTTAAAGTATTTTAGCTGTAAAAAATAAAAAAATTAATGAAAAAAACTGTTTTTGTAAATTCACTGCAAATTTTGCGACATCTGATAAAGAAAAGATGGACCAAGATCTGACTTGTTGACCACGTGCTTTAGCCGAGAACATAAGGAAAGATCGAGAGGTGTGGAAAATTTGCAAAAACTGGTAAAGCAGTTTGCGGCTTTGTTATAACCCCTAGAAAATTTCCAAAACTACCGAAAATTAGAGAACAAATATACTTATATTTTGACGATTTGTTCGAATAGCCATTAATTAAGTAAAATATGAATAAAAAACTTCGATCAAATATTAACCACTCGCTTGCTAATTAGCGGAAAAGGATAAAAAAAAACTTTCTGTCCATTTATTGCTACATCTGTTCTCACTCTAAATCTACCATTAGATATTTTCTAGGATAATTAATAATGTCTGAAACTGTATTTCCGCGTTAAATTCCCTGAGCTGCTAAGCAACGTTTCACGCATAAATTTATAAATTTTTGGGTAAAATCTTGGTCCATATGTTCTTTATCAGATGTCGCGAAATCTGCAGTGAACTTAGATAAGTAACTATGTAGATTTGCTAGCAACCAAAGCGGCTATGTATGTAGCGGGTTCGCCCCCTTAATAACTTTAATACTTTTTTTTTTTTATTTGAATGGTGCGGATTTAGATTATATTTGGTAACAAAATTTTCAAACTGAAGTTTCTATTTCTCAAAGATGTGTCCAATGCAAACAATGATGAGATTTTTTTTATGCAGTAGATTTACATTTTACTTAAATTAATATTTATAAAAATTTGAATAAAAATTAAGAGAAAAAAGATAAACATCATTTTGAAATTCCAGTAAAATCTATGCTTAGATAAAATGCGACTCAAGCTATCGCAATTCGCAAATGATCATTTTCATTGCCTACTAAGTACTAACTTCGCTCTGAGACCTGAACTTACTACATTTCATGATTATTTCTAATTATACAAAATCAATTGAAGTTTAGTGCAAGTTGCATGATAACATTACGTTTGCATGAATAAATAATGCTGAGAAACTTAATTTTTTTTAAGCAAACAGTAGAATACACTTAGAAATTAGCATATCTTTTGCATTAATCAGCATTCACAGATTGTGAATTGTTATATCCTTATTAAAAAAATCGACGTGAAACATTTTGTTCAAACTCTAGAATTATACATGTATGAGGCAACAGGAATGCCTCATTAAAATTGTAACTTTGAAACTAAAATGAAGTGTTATTCGAAACAAAATCATTCAAAGTCCGAATTTACCAATCACAGGTGCGCCCTCTTAAGAGGAGTATTTCGGCTGAGCTCTCATTTCAGCCCGTCTAACTGGAACGCATGCTATTCTTATGGAAAAATCACTGCCACTCGGTATAAGGCCCACGGGAAAACTACTGAATCAATTTGAAATATTTAAAGTGATATACATTCTAGAAACATTAATCTACTCTTTTAATTGAACAAAGTTTTTATAGTTCATTGTAAAAAATGATACAGCTACTCAAAGTTAATATAGTTAATATTTCAAATACAAAATAACATAAATGACACTTTGTCCATTGTAATCACAGATAAATCACTTCAGATTATATATCAGTTTAAATATTGAAAATTGTTTCTTTAGTTTTTAAGATAGCCCTACACCCGATTTGATTTTTTTATCAAAATTTAAGCGAACAACATCTTTAGAGTGCCTGTTCTAGTGCTCGGTAGATGGCTATACGGACGCTCAAACGCAAGATAGCTTCGAAGATGGCTGGTTGCGTCTCATTTCAACACATGCAAATATACTCCAATTCTAGTCTCATGCTAATATTTGTGTCCTAACTCTAATAAAAGAGGTGAAGGGTATCGTTTGTCGCTTCTACAATTTGCGTTTACCGTTAGCTTTAAAAAGTCCTCCTCTTAAGATATGTGTGCAATACCTTTCCGACCAGGACACCCTGTATTAGATAATCAGCATTATATTTAATTTTTAATACAATAGTATCCAGAATATATTTTGTGTAAAACTGCAGAAATTTAAGGGAGCGAGTTCACTGCACTATACGCAAAACATAGCTTAAATGCTCAGAGAGCGCATTTTTAAAGTGCCTAAATCTTTGCTTTTAACTAATTTAAACGCCATCTAATGATATTTTAGAAAGGACAATATAAAGATTGTCGATTACATCTTTCTATTGGTTCCAAAAAAATTAAAACTTATTTTTAAAATTACGTTTATTAATTAGGATTTTGTCATATTCATATTATTTTTTTGAATTATAATTTAATAAAACGCAGGAAGTGCCTGATTAACTATATATTTCGACCATTTTTTAGGTCAGTTTTTCTAAAAACACGAACAAAAACGGCAAATAACATAAAACAAACTTAAAATTATTCTTTTAAGAACAAATTTGCATTTTTATCCAATTAATACTCAATATAATTACGTATACAAAATTATAAACAAATTATTTGAATTCCTCTAAGTCAACAACAATTTTGTACGATTTATCATACACCTAGTAATAATTTCTAATTAGAAAGATGATTTGAAAAAAAGGTAATTATCAATAATTAAATAAATTAATTAATAGACACACACCTTTCACAACTCCAATTATACGGACATAATGATCCGGATGTAATCTCGCATCGAAATGCACAGAATAAACAAACAGATTGCTGCCAATTACTTTTCTCCAACTATCATTAGTTTGATTAGTGTTGGTTTCGAAAATTCGCGCACATTTCACACTAGCACTGTCCAATTCAATTTGCTTTTTCAGCGAAAACGCGACGATTTTTCGCACTTTTTCCGGCACCGCCGGATTCCCCTTGTTCAGTTCCTCAGTGGTGATGATGTTGATTAGGGTGAGGTAGAGGGTGAGAATGAGGGTCAGGGTGGGTACAAGGGTCCAAAATCGAGGGACTGGCATAACACCAGCAACTTTGCGCGATGTGACTTCTTCGTCGGCCGATCATTTGATATTGTGCTTTTCTCTGGCGCTTCGCTTCCTCTACCTACTTTTTCAAATCGCTTTGTGACTCTCTACGAGTACTCAGTGTGGGAGTAATTGAGTAGTACAGCGTTTGATTTTTATCTCTGGTTTTACTATTTTAACAGCTTCTACTTGCTGATTTATATTAAATTTTTAATTTGATAATTTTAAATAATTTAATAATTTAAAAAAAAATAATTTTAAATAATTTAATTATTTAAAATAATAATTTAATTGTTAAAATTTGTTAAGGGCATGAAATCACTGTGCAAATTTATGCGTGAAACGTTGCTTAGCAACTCAAGAAATTTAACGCGGAAAAACAGTTTCAGACACTATTAATTATCCTGGAAAATATCTAATGGTAGATTTAGAGAGAGAACAGATGTAACAATAAATGGACAAAAAGTTTTTTCTTTTATCTTTTTCCGCTAATTAGCAAGCAAGTGGTTAATATTTAATGGAAGTTTTTTTATTCATATTATACTTAATTAATGGCTATTCGAACAAATCTTTCGGCAAAATATAAGTATTTTTTTCTCTAATTTTTGGTAGCTTTGGAAATTTTCTAGGGGTTATAACAAAGCCTCAAACTGCTTTACCAGTTTTTGAGAATTTTCCACACCTCTCGATCATTCCTAATGTTTTTGGCTAAAGCACGTGGCAAATAAGTCACATTTTGGTCCATCTATTCTTTATCAGATGTCGCGAAATTTGCAGTGAATTTAGATAAGCAAAACTATGTAGATTCGCTAGCGACCAGAGCGGCTATATATGTAGCGGTTTCGCCCCCTTAAAACCGTAATCTAAATGTTAAAGTTTTAATAAAAACATATATTGCAATCGCAAATAGACCAAATTAACGTTGTTATTAAATAAGGGTGACCGATATAGTCCATTTAATCCACTAAGTGAGTAAATGATGTACTTTACTCACTCGTTTTAGTGGATGAAAGTACACTTTTTTCACACAAATAGTATTTTTTACAAATTTTCCAAAAAAATATAACACACAGAATGTGAAACAATTCTAAGAACAAAAAATATAATCAGTTGAACTTTATTTTTAAATTCTCAAATAGGTATGTTCTACAAATTTAAATTATATTTTAATTACCCTAAATTGAAACAATTTATTTAAATGCTCAATTCACAGAATTAAACATGATTTTTTTTCAATGTAACAAAATGTAAATTCCGTTTAAAGCTCATTACACGGTATAATTAAATTGAATCTCAAGTATTCTTTTCGAAGGCATTGCATGTGAACATTGAATAAATATTTGTTGACATACCTTGTTTGGATATTATTACATAATGCAAATGCTTGTCTAGTTAATTTCTTTCAGGACGTTTATATTATTATGACAATGTGAAATTCAAAACAACTCTTCTAAAACGCCTTTGCACTAATCTCCTATACGCCTTCAAAAGACATTTCACATTTTGTTAAACTTGTTTCTTCATTGCTTGTTGTAGGCAGCAGCAGCTTCACTTATTTACAATCACCATAAGTAACGCTCTTTGGAAATTTGCATAATCTACTCTACTGAGTGTTTCGCTTCTTTGGATCAGCAACTTTAAATTTTGTGACTAAAAAAAATCATGCATGTTTAGCACACTTTTCCATACGTCTGATTGGGGCTCACTATTGATGCCCAGCTCAATAGTGAGCTGAACAAACCTACTCATTGTTGCGCGGCGACCGGCTGAAACTATGACGTCATTACGCTGGTTTAAATTGAATTTCAACCCTTTCCGCGCTCCAAAAAAATTGCATAAAATTATATTCGTAAGTAACTTTATGTTATATATATATATATAAGTATATATAATTTTTACTTTTTTTCGTAGAGGAAGTATAGTATTCATAAAAAAAAAATTCTTCCAAATTTCAATTTTTTCTACTTTATAAAATGTGTAGATTCGTTCGTTTTTTTGATCTACTATATTTCGGAATTCTACTGACCCGATTTAAACATATAATTTGCGTTCTTTTTTTTTGTACCTGCCTTTAGATGTTATCGAAGAAAAAAAGTTTATAAAATTCTCAAAGATCTACGCGTTATAGGCCAAAAACATGCTAAAAATGGCAAAATCGGTAGATCCACTTAATCTTCTAAAGTTGGGGGGCGGATTTTGACTAAATATTGAACATATGTATCCTGTATAGCCCAAGTGGTGAATGCTTCAAAACAAATCTGGAGTTTTTTACAGGGTTGAATTTTTATTAAGGGTTGTAGAGTCAAAAAGTTGTAAAAGTTTCATTAAAATAGCGTACCTACAACACATTTTTCACTTTTTCATCTCTTTCTTACACACGTTTCAACTTTATCGCTTAGATTTGTTTCAATTTTGGTTCCTAGTTAAAATTTAAAAAGCATTTTTTAATAACCCGATAATTTTTTTCCACAAAAGATGCCTCAAAATTCAAAAAAATTAAAAAAAAATTTTTTGATATAGCAACGAGAGAAGTACTGTGGAATCTCATTTTCAGCGAATGTTTTCTACTTTTTAAAAAATAATATTTTAGCAAGTTTTAAATAATTTATATAAAGTTATTACGACGCATTTCCATAACAAACAATTCCATTCTGTACAGTTATAAAGCAGCAATTTAAGTTATTTGTTTTTAATGCGATGCATATTTAACTGTATTTGTTCATTCTACGCGAAAACCGTAATTGCTGGAATTATAACCGACAGTATTGATATTGAATATCGATGAAGGCTTATAGCTGCTGCATATGCAATTTCGATTTGAATTTAAATTAGCCGGTTCGGTCTTCAACTTGCGCTTTGTTTGGCCTTCAAACGTTGTTCAATTTTCGAATTTTGTTTCTCCTAATAAGCTTTCGCTATGTAGTTAATTCAGATTATAATTAATGGATAAATTGAACTTGTCGTACGCTTTTCGAAAATTTTTAACTCATTTATCTTTATTCGAAGTACAGAATAAAATAAACATTAATTACATATTGATTCCACATGTTGTTGCACGTCTCTTCCCATCGATGAAATAAATTGATTCAAAAGCGTACGGCTGGATTTTTAAATGGATTAAATGTTTTTTAAATAAGGAATCAACCTATAATTAACATAAAATAATTTCAAAAGCTAGACTTTGGTTTAATTTTTAATTGTTATACCTACTACTATCGGAGTAATAAGTTTTGACCCTCGTTTTTAAAATGTCCTATTTTGAAAAGTACTTGGCATATTTTGATAAATTAAAAAAAAACTGAAATCGAGTTGTGTTGTGCATGTATGCAATTTTTTTTATAATTTTCACATTGTTAATTTTCCAGTGATGTGTTAATATATCTAAAAAAACATGGATTTTTTGTACGTTTTTCGATACCATCAACTTTAAATGTACGTTTTATAAAAATTATTGCATCTGATGATTTTAAATTTTAAACACAAATAAAATACATATTTCTGTACAAGATATAAAAGAAAAAAGAATCAATTTGATCAGAAGTTTTTTTTTTCATAAATAATTTATAACATAATTTCTCAGCTATTTATAGAGTTATCAACTTGAACTTTTTGGATAGTTTTGCAAATAAAATTATGGAACAATAATCAATAAAAACAAATCCTAATAATTCTAAATTATGGCTGCAATACTAAATTACATTTATTAAAAAAGGAAATCTGCACTTGTTAATCCTACAATCTACAATTACTGGTTTAATTAGAAGAATTTTTGATTTATTTTTTTAGAAACATTTTACTAATATAGTGTTCTTCAATTACACACAAGAAATTTTTAAATCGGAAATCTAATAATAAAGAATATAACAAAAATTCATTTAATATTAATTTATTAAAAAAAATCACAAAGCACAATTTTTTTTTTGAGCAAATCAAAATATAAATATTTTGTTTTTATATGTTTCAAATTTTGTGAATACAATACTCTTTTTGAATAAAAATACAGTGAATTGAAAATCTGCAATTTTTACGGCTGTACTTTTTATGTACATTTTTGCACATTTTAAATAATAAACTATAAGAGCAAGATTTTGATTTTTTTATATGACATTTATAAATAGTTTATACAAATCATATCAAAATTTAATTTCCTAGTTTTGGAAATATAAATTTTTAAAAAACAGGGTCAAAACTTATTACTTCGATAGTATATTTATTTTTCAGTTCATTTAAGTAAATATTTGGCTATTAGTTTAGTAATTAGCGATTTGTCGGTATAGTCAAAGGATTAACGAAGATACACTTCCTCAATGTCAGCAGGTCGCCCAGAATGATGGCATTGATTTAAAAAAAAAATAGTGGCGCAATTTATTTTATAATTTAATACCAATTTTTGAAAAGGTTAGAACCCCTTTAATTATGTGTTTCAAAAAGTATGATCAATATGAAGGAAATGCACAACTTTTTTGGGTCCGAAACTAGTTATAAAACATGATATATGAATTAAACACAATGTACTGGGTGACATTCACATTTGATGGCGAGAATCTTATTTTTTCGAACTGGTTCTCTTGCCAAATTTCAAATCCGATCTAGAGCACTATCGGATTTGAAAAATACCCATTTGTTCCATTGGTACCTATATAAGACTTGATTTTCGAATGAAAGAGCATCATATACTTAACTACCACAATAAGTAAAGCAACAGCAACTTATCTCAATATGTACAAGGTAATATTAATAACATTATTAATTAGTCTCTAATTAATTGAAATATTTATTACAGTTCATCGTATTGGTCGCCACTTTGGCTGTAGCTAACGCTGGATACTTATCTGCTCCACAAACTTACGCAGCTCCAGTTCTTTCTTACGGCGTAGCAGCTGGCCCAGCAGTATCCTACTCATCCAGCCACGTTTCGTCAGTTCATCCATCTCCAGCCATCTCCTACGCCGCTCCAGCAGTCTCTTATGCTGCTCCAGCTCTCTCCTACGCTGCTCCAGCTCAGGCCTACTCTTATGCCGCACCAGTTTTGAGAACTGCATCTTACGCTCCAGCATTGAAAGTAGCCAGTCCAGCTTTGTCCTATGCTGCACCAGCTCTTTCCTACTCAGCTCCAGCTGTATCCTATGCCGCTCCAGCTTTAAGAGTTGCTAGCCCTGCAGTGTCCGTACATCCCGCACCAGCATTGAGAGTTGCTGCTCCAGCTTTATCTTATGGTGCTCAAGCTTTATCTTACGGAGCTTCTCACATTGCCGCTCCAGCTTTGTCTTATGGAGCATCACACATTTCTGCTCCAGCATTATCTTACGGAGCTTACTCTGCTCCAGCCCATATTGGAGCTTATGGTGCAAATTATGGATGGTAAACGTTGAAATTAGTTTATTGATAAATTGTGATTAAAGGTGTGTAATATATTTACATTTGTAATTAGTTCGTTTAACTTTAATATATTATATTTAAAAAAAATCAGATTTTTCAGATCCTAGAGGGGAGCTAATAAAAACACTTTTGGCTAAGATACTGGTGCTCTACTATAAAATTGCAGTCTAAATTTTAAATTACAACAATCGATTGTTTAAAGATTTCCGTTCATTGTTATAAATGTAAATGTAATTTATTATTATTATTATTATAATTTTTTTTTTACTTTAGTCAGTAATAAAAAAATCGTAAATATATAATTTTTGGTTTTTATGGTCTAAAACAGTTGAAACATACTGGCTAATGAACTATTCATGTTTGAAATAAGTATTTTTAATGGTACTAGGAATGTATGGAAGAGGACAGTTGCATTGGTTGGTATGGCAGTAAAGTAAGATTTTTATGGACTTGACTGCAGTTGTTGTTGGGTTGTTTTATATTTTTGTGTTTATACATGAGTCGGTTGCATACAAATATGAATTTAAGATCATATAATTGTCGAGAATTTAATTCCAGTCATTGGCAGTTTTGGAAATAAAATTTAATATTGTATTCAAATATTTAATACCTTAAAAATTAAATAACCGACTTTTTCAAGATTATTGCTTATATTGCAATACATCAGGTAATTAAGAGGAGGACTTTTTAAAGTTAACGGTAAACGCAAATTGTGGAAGCGACAAACGATACCCTTTATCTTTTTTATTAGAGTTAGGACACAAATATTAGCATGAGACTAGAATTGGAGTATATTTGAATGTGCTGAAATGAGACGCAACAAGCCATCTTCGAAGCTATCTTGCGGAACGTCCGTATAGCCATCTACCGAGCTCTAGAACAGGCACTCTAACGATGAATCTCGTTCAGAATATGATAAAAAACATTTAAATCGGGTGTAGGGCACTCTTAGAAACTAAATAATCAATTTACAATATTTAAACTGATATATAATCTGAATTGATTTATCTACGATTGCAATGGACAAAGTGTAATTTATGTTATTTTGTATTCAAAATATCAACTATATTAACTGTGAGTAGCTGCATCTTTTTTTTTACAATGAACTATAAAAACTTTGTTCCATTATAAGAGTAGATTAATGTTTCTATAATCACTTTAAATATTTAAAATTGATTCAGTAGTTTTCATGTGGGCCTGACAGTGAGTGGCAGTGATTTTTGCATTAGAATAGCATGGATTCCAGTTAGACGCGCTGAAATGGGAGCTCAGCCGAAGTACTCCTCTTAATTCAAACAATTGTATTGATCAAAATATGCTAAAGTTATATTTTTGGGTTAGCAATTTAAATTTTATAAATTATGGCGAAGTTATTGCTTGTGAAACCGGCTTTTATATGCACGCGCATGAGTTTAAATTTAGGGGCGATTTTGCGGTACGTTGGTTCACCCAAATAGAGTATAGTGGAAAAGGAGTGAAAATGTATGTTAATGTGAAAATGTAAATTATTTTAACAAATAATTTGATTGTATTCAATTATACCAAAATTATCTACAAAGAATCTTTTATCTAATAATATTAAACAAATATACATTTATTTAAATTTGCGTCAACTACTATTATTTAAATACTTAAAACTACCGAAAATATATCTCAATTTTCATGTACCCGTGCACAAATAAACACCCAAAATGAAGCTGTTTAGTTTACACAGTCTTCTAAATAAAGACGATTCCAAACAAACTTCCCAATACGTCGCTGTTATTACAGGTAACAAAAATATACAAATTCTACAAAAGCACACAAAATAAAATATTTTCGTTATTATTAGCGACAATCACAATTTTCATTTCTGGTATACATGGAGGCTGGCCAAGTCCTTCTTTGGAAAAAGTGATGTCCAGCGAGTACCCATTCCACGTATCCGAAGACGAAGCTTCTTATATAGCAATTGCAGGCCCAGCCGGTGACATCATTGGTGGCTTAGTGGGTGCTAACCTAGTAGATTTTCTTGGCCGAAAAATGTCAATCCTCCTGCTAGCTGGACCGCATTTATTGGTCCAAATACTTTTTTATTTCTCGTATTACGGCAAGTACTATTTGTATTTAGCTCGGGTTTTGGGTGGCATTGCTGAAGGTGCAACTCTAATCATCATTCCTCAATACATCGCTGAAGTGGCCCAACCGAAAATTCGAGGCATCCTCGGAACAATGAACTCCATTATGTACCTGGCCGGCTGTTTGTATATAAACATTATTGGATCTTTTCTGGATATACACACAGTTGCACTTATTTCCTGCATTTTTCCGTTTCTTTTCTTGATACTATTCAACAGCATGCCAGAAACTCCGTATTATTTACTAATGAAAAATCAAAGCGATAAAGCCAGAGCATCGCTGCAGTTTCTCAGAAGATCTAAAAATGTGGAAAAGGAACTTGGTGATTTGACGGCGGATGTTAGAAGACAAATGAGTGAATCTGGGACGTATAATGATTTGTTCCGCATCGATTCCAATAGAAAAGCTTTGCTGCTTGTAGTTACCACTAGGATCTTTCAGCAATTTTCAGGATCTACTGCGTTTTCCATGTACATTCAAATCTTACTCAAAGAAGCTACGGACATTTCGCCAGTTATTGGGTCTTCATTTGTGATTTTAACTCGCCTTTTGACGTTCATCTGCTGTAGTTTCTTCGTTGATCGCTTTGGTCGGAAACCTCTTCTCACAGCTTCTTGTGGCACTTGCTTCTTGGTGCTTCTAGCACAAGCTATCTTCTTCACGTTGCGCGATTATACCAGTGTTGATATGAGTGCTTTGGCTTGGTTTCCACTTTTAGTGATGGTTCTTTTCAATATTTGCTTTGGATTTGGTTTGGGAGTGGGTGCCAACATCATCACCAGTGAGTACTTTTCCACTAGCATCAAACCAAAAGCGCTATCTATTTGTAGTGTGGTATTTGCGGGCGGAATGCTGCTCAGTACGAAGTTTTATCAAGTGACTGCTGATAATTTGGGTCTGGCAGTACCATTTTACTCATTTAGCTTCATTAGCTTTATTGGCTCTTTGTTCTTTCTTTTCGTTCTGCCAGAAACTAGAGGTAAAACTTTAGAGTGCATCCAGCAACAATTTAAAGGGAATGTTAAAACTGTGAAAAAAGTATCGCTGAGTGATTAAATTCTGTTTTGGCGAGCATTTGGCTGTGTATGTAAATGACAATGACAAACTGCTTATTGCACTTTATATTATCCGATATTACCTGAAGTAATAAAATTGGTATTATGTTATCGAAAAAAAATGTCGCATCTTTTAAATAGAACGCTCAAATAAATATTGTTATCCAGATGTCTAAAGTATTAGATAAATATTTTTTCTACGACACAGAAAGTGTGCTTTTGGATCAGTTAGGTTATAATGCAAAGATAAAAAATTCTGATAAAATAATTTCCATAGAAATGTTGGAAAAAAATAAAAAATGGGGAGTAGGTACAATTTGTAGCATAAAAATGGAAAGTCTTGATTCTAGGAATTTTGTAAAATTATAAAATTTACTGTTTTCGAGTAATAAACCTTTCTCAGTTCTTATCACAACCTCTCTCATATTGCGCGGTGTGTTTTTCGTCTTCTCTATGCGACCACATTTTTATTGTAATATAATGTTAGACGCGTTAAAAATGCAACAACTGTATTATATTTTTTGCACGACTAGTTTTTTTTTGTCAATTTACCATGTCATTTTGTTTGACGGTATGTTGATTTTACGGTTTCCATGCCTAACAATTGTTCTTACCGTTCTAGGACAGTAAGTAACTTTTTCGCGCACATTAGTGGACGTGATTTACGTATGTTTGTTGGCCGTATCGAGTGTAGTTCATTTTGTTATTTAGTATTTAGAATAAAAATGAGACAATCTATATTTACAATTGCTTGTTATGTAAATTAGTGTTTTAATTGTTTAAATAATAATGTGTTGGATTGATATATTTTTTTTAAGATTTAAATTATTTATTTAAGAATTATCAGTAGTAAATTAATATTTTTATTTACTAAAATTATACTGCAAGTTGCATAATCTTACATAAAGACATAAAGTAATGAAATTATAGATTCCATTAAATGTTAAAAACCATTTAAAAAAGACCTATCTATTAGACCACCTTACTTTATTTCTTCTTACAATATTGCTCAAACTTTTTATAATTCAATCAATTGTTGCTCAGAATGGATGAAATCATATTTCCAAATTTGAGTTTATTTAAATTAATGCCCATTTGCATTTATTTAATTTTATCAATATTTTTTGTGTGCTTGTGAATTAATTCCGTGCATGTATCGAGATTTCAAAAATTATCTTGATCAGAACGGAGGTTCTGGATTGAAAAACGTCTGTTTTAGGTTACATCAACATTTTGAAAATATTTTTGTGATCTAAAATTCAAAAATACTTGGCAAGTTTAAGTAAAGTTTTTTTTTTGTTAAGTTAACTTTTTTTAATAAGTTCTTAACAATTTGGTTATTTAGATAAAACGATACTTGGAAACAACAATCATTAAAAAATAGCTATTATTAGTACAAGTGAGCAATGAGTATCTTTTTCTCATAATACGAGTAGATCTAGTTGACCACACGAGCGAGGCGAGGGCGCCAACTGGATGAATGAGAAAAAGATTTTGCTCACGTGTGCTAAACATTATTTTATCCAAAACTGTCAGATAATGTGTTTGTTATTGATTAGAATTTAAATTATAAAGTAGGCCATAACTCACTAGTGGACAAAAGTAGTGATTTAAAGTATACTTTATCTCACTAGTGAGTGAAAATGCACTGATACTCACTATTTATTAAAAGTTGTTTTAAAGGTACTTTTAGTTACTACAGAGATATTAAAGAACGCAAAGAATTCACTAAACTAAAATAATACAACCAATATATAAACCACCATTACAAACTAAGACTTATTTATATTTATATTAACATTAATTGTAAAACTTGACTTTTCAGTTTTCTGACAACCAGCCTTCTGTGATCAAAATTATCAATTTTCAAATAATGACGTTTTTCTAATTTAATTTATTATTTTAAAAATACGATTTAATAAAAGTTTTAGATAAAATTTTGTATTAAACACGTGAGTAATTACATATAAGTCACTCAAGAGAATTAGCCCACTCGCCCTTCGGGCTTGTGGGCTAAACTTTTCATTCGTGACTTATATGTAATATTACTCACTAGTCTAATAAATAACTATTAATGTTGGTTTGACGATTCAAAACTTCAAAACTTTAAATTTATTATCACTTATTTTCGGTTTTATACATATATGATTATAAATAAAATATTATACAAACCAGGGTGGAAAATTTTATTACTGTCTTGAGATGTAGTTGACCTTGGCGCTTCGCGCCTCGGTCAACTATCTCATCTCTCGACAGAAATGAAATACTTTCAACCTCGGTTTGTAATATACTATTTTTAAATTGAAAACAGAGGATGATCATCTGTTATCGAAAGAAATGCCGTAAAATGCAATGTGATCGCGATATTTGAGCATAAGAAAAAAATTAACTCCGAAAAATTGTTAATATGAAAAACTGAACGATTGTCGAAGAAACAAAATTCCGATCAATATCAAGTTGGTAATTTTATTTTTTTTTGTGTGTTGGTCCTATGGAAATTCAAGGTTGGAAAGTGTTCTCAGGGTGGAAAGTAAACACTTTCCACCCTAGGGAGAAAAAAAAGTCAACAATGTCAAACTTTCAAAAATACAGAAATTGCGTCATTCTATATATATATATATATTGTAAATTAAACTTATTATTTTATATATTTTGTTCAAATTATTGTAATATTAAATTCAAAAAATTTTGGAGTGTTCAAAAAGAGCCACTTAATAAAGGCTTATGATAAATAGATTACTTATTTTCACATTTTATTACAATGATAAGTACTTACATCATCAATATTTTAAAATATGAATGATATGACATTTTAAGAAAAATAATAACATAAATCAACCTATTACTAATTGCGTGAATATCAAACATTCATTAAATCAAGTCACTTTTCAAGTTTGAAACTAATTTGAATAGTTAAAAACCAGATGAACACACCCCTTTCACACCTCCCTTGATTATAATAAAGTAATCGAACAGGCATTTGTAAACAAATCTCGACTCTTGCATAACTCATCGAGATATTATAAGTATTAAAATGCAAAGCCTGTTTGAAAAGTAGAAATAAATCACACATAATAATTTATTTAACATTCAAATTTGCAATGATAACGAGAATCTCATTCTTTCTTAAACTGGTTTTTTACTGAATCGAACATTTGATCTAGAACAGTGAATTATGGAAAAAGCATTTCAAAATTTATATAAAAGACCCGATTGGAATTTTATAAAGCATCATTTACTTAACTACCACAAGTAAAGCAACTTATCTCAACATGTACAAGGTAATATTAATAACGTTATAAATAAATCTCTGTATTTAATTTAATTATTGATTACAGTTCATCGTATTGGTTGCCACTTTGGCTGTAGCTAACGCTGGATACTTATCTGCTCCACAAACTTACGCCGCCCCAGCTCTTTCTTACGGCGTATCAGCTGGCCCAGGAGTATCCTACTCATCCAGCCACGTTTCGTCAGTTCATCCATCTCCAGCCATCTCCTACGCCGCTCCAGCAGTCTCTTATGCTGCTCCAGCTCTCTCCTATGCTGCTCCAGCTCAAGCCATCTCTTATGCCGCACCAGTTTTGAGAACTGCATCTTACGCTCCAGCATTGAAAGTAGCCAGTCCAGCTTTGTCTTACGCTGCACCAGCTCTTTCCTACTCAGCTCCAGCTGTATCCTATGCCGCTCCAGCTTTAAGAGTGGCTAGTCCAGCTGTGTCCGTACATCCAGCACCAGCATTGAGAGTTGCTGCACCAGCTTTATCTTATGGTGCACAAGCTTTCTCTTACGGAGCTTCTCACATTGCCGCTCCAGCTTTGTCTTATGGAGCATCACACATTTCTGCTCCAGCATTAACTTATGGAGCTTACTCTGCTCCAGCCCAAATTGGAGCTTATGGTGCAAATTATGGATGGTAAACGTTGAAAGTAGTTTATTGATAAATTGTGATTAAGGATGTGTAATTGTAATTTAATTACTTTTGAAATTATTTCGTTTAATTTTAATAAAAATATATTTAAAAAACATTTATAATTTTTTATTTTATGGCTTATTATGAATATTTAAGTTGTTACTAATAAGTGCACTATTTAAGTAAAGGTGCAAAGTCGCATTTTTTAAAATGCAAATTTTGTTGCTGAAAAAAATTACTCGTCCTGTGGACTCGTCATTTTTGCATTGTCAGTATTTTTCGTCGTATTGCCAAGCAACAAAATTCTTATTAAAAATTACAACTTTACGTTCGACAATAAAAAAATGAGCGACCATTGTTTGTAATTAAAAATTGAATATAGTTTTTTAAATTTTTTAACAACCTTATCTATTCTATCAAATAATAAAATAAATATATATTTTATGTAAATTAAACTTTTACCTGTGATATAATCAACACTTAAAAATACGATGAACTATTTACTATTTTAATTCGATTGAGCATTGCCAATATAATTTAGTTTAAGGAAGAATGTCAAAAAATATGGTCATTAACAAACATAGCTAAATTCCCGCGAAAACAAAAATTAAAGTCTTGGCGATAATTTCTTCTCAATTTTAACATTTCCTTTAAATTGTTGCTGTATGCCCTCTAATGTCTTACCTTTAGTTTCTGGCAGAACGAAAAGAAAGAACAAAGAGCCAATAAAGCTAATGAAGCTAAATGAGTAAAATGGTACTGCCAGACCCAAATTATCAGCAGTCACTTGATAAAACTTTGTACTTAGCAGCATCCCGCCAGAAAATACAACACTACAAATTGATAGCGCTTTTGGTTTGATGCTAGTCGAGAAGTACTCACTAGTAATGATGTTGGCACCCGCTCCCAAACCAAAACCAAAGCAAATATTGAAGAGAATCATCACCAAAAGTGGGAACCAAGCCAAGGCACTCATATCAACACTAGTATAATCGCGCAACGTGAAGAAGATTGCTTGAGCTAGAAGCACCAAGAAGCAAGTGCCACAAGAAGCTGTGAGAAGAGGTTTCCGACCAAAGCGATCAATGAAGAAACCGCAGCAAACAAACGTCAAAAGGCGAGTTAAAATCACAAGTGAAGACCCAATAACTGGCGAAATGTTCGTAGCTTCTTTGAGTAGGATTTGAATGTACATTGAAAACGCAGTAGATCCGGAAAATTGCTGGAAGATCCTAGTAGTAACTACAAGCAGCAATGCTTTTCTGTTGGAATAGATGCGGAACAAATCAGAATACGTTCCAGATTCACTCATCTGTCTCCTAACATCCGTCGTCAATTCACAAAGTTCATTTTCCACATGTTTAGATCTTCTGAAAAACTGCAGCGATGCTCTGGCTTTATCGGTTTGATTTTTCATTAGTAAATAATACGGAGTTTCTGGCATGCTGTTGAATAGAATCAAAAAAAGAAACGGAAAAGTGCAGCAAATGAGTGCCACTGTATGTATATCCAGAAAAGATCCAATAATGTTTATAAACAAACTACCGCACAGGTACATAATGACATTCATTATTCCGAGAATACCCCGAATTTTTGGTTGAGACACTTCAGCGATGTATTGAGGAATGATGATTATAGTTGCACCTTCAGCAATGCCACCCAAAATCCGAGCTAAATACAAGTAGTACTTCCCGTAATACGAGCAATAAAAAAGTATTTGTACGAATAAATGTGGTCCAGCTAGCAGGAGAATCGATCTTTTTCTGCCAAAAAAATCTACCAAGTTGGCACCCAATAAGCCACCAATGACACCACCGGCTGGGCCTGCAATAGCTATGTAAGAAGCTTCATCTTCGGATACATGGAAGGGGTACTCGCTGGACATCACCTTTTCCAAGGAAGGACTTGGCCAGCCTCCATGCAGGCCGGACATGAAAATTGTGATTGTCGCTAATAATGGAAATATTTCAGTTTGGATGCTTTGTAGGATCTGAATGGTTACCTGTAAGAACAGCGACGTATTGTGAAGTTTGTTTGGAATCGTCTTTATTTAGAAGACTGTGTAAACTAAACAGCTTCATTTTGGGTGTTTATTTGTGGTGCACTGGTACGTGAAAAGTGAGATAAATTTTCGGTAGTTTTAAGTAATTAAATAATAGTAGTTGACGCAAATTTAAATAAATGTATATTTGTTTAATATTATTAGATAAACAATGCTGGTAGATAATTTTGATATTGTACAATGCAATGAAATTATTCGTAGTGTATTTTTTTTTAACTACTTCCCAAGTTTAAGTGGAGTTTTCTTGTTATTATTGATATTAATTTATTATTCAACAATTTAAGTAGTTTTTGAATTATGGTTATCACCACATATAGCTATGATAAAAATAATAAGTTTTTGAGGGATTACAAAATATAATAAGTTTCTTAAATTTAAGATTTGTTTGCATTAAAAAAAAAACTTATTTTTTTTTGAAATACATCAAAAACTTACTTTTATGATTTTCACTAATATGTCTGTTGATATTCTATTTTCTTACATCAAAAAAATATCTATAGATAATGATAGAAACTGCAATTGGTTACCAATGACAAAAAGTGAAAAATATTCTTAGTTTTCTTGTAATTAATTCTTAAAAGCACCCTACAATGGCGCCATCTTTAATTTCAAATATATGGCGGCGCGCTCTTAATACATGTTACTGTAGTGTTTTTATTTATTAGCTGACAATCGATAATTGAAATTAAATATAAGTTTTTAATAATTTAGATATTTCGAAGCAACTTTATTGAGAATCTACAAATACTAAATAAAAATATTATTATTAATATTAAAAAGAATGGTTCATCAATATGCTAAAATATGAATGACATGACATTTTAAGAAAGATAACATGAACCAACCTTTTACTAATTGCGTGAATTTCAAACATTCATTAAATCCAGTCACTATTCAAGTTTGAAACTAATTTAAATAGTTAGAAACCAGATGAACACACCCCTTTCACACCTCCCTTGATTAAAATAACGCAATCGAACACGCATTTTTAGATAAATCTTGACTCTTGCATAACTCATCAAGATATGATAATTTTTTAAATGCAAAGCTGGTTTAAAAAGTAGAAATAAATCAAACATAATAATTTATTTAACATTCAAATTTGCAATAATAACGAGAATCTCATTATTTCTTAAACTGGTTTTTTACTAAATCGAACATTTGATCTAGAACAGTGAATTATGGATAAAGCATTTCCAAATTTATATAAAAGACCCGATTTGAATTTTAAAAAGCATCATTTACTTAACTACCACAAGTAAAACAACTTATCTCAACATGTACAAAGTAATATTAATAACATTATTAATTAGTCTCTAACTAATTTAAATATTGATTACAGTTCATCGTATTGGTCGCCACTTTGGCTGTAGCAAACGCTGGATACTTATCTGCTCCACAAACTTACGCAGCTCCAGCTCTTTCTTACGGCGTAGCAGCTGGCCCAGCAGTATCCTACTCATCCAGCCACGTTTCGTCAGTTCATCCATCTCCAGCCATCTCCTACGCCGCTCCAGCAATCTCTTATGCTGCTCCAGCGCTCTCCTACGCTGCTCCAGCACAAGCCATCTCTTATGCCGCTCCAGTTTTGAGAACTGCATCTTACGCTCCAGCATTGAAAGTAGCCAGTCCAGCTTTGTCCTATGCTGCACCAGCTCTTTCCTACTCAGCCCCAGCTGTATCTTATGCCGCTCCAGCTTTAAGAGTTGCTAGTCCAGCTGTGTCCGTACATCCAGCACCAGCATTGAGAGTTGCTACTCCAGCTTTATCTTATGGTGCACAAGCTTTCTCTTACGGAGCTTCTCACATTGCCGCTCCAGCTTTGTCTTATGGAGCATCACCCATTGCTGCTCCAGCTCTATCATACAGAGCTCCATCAGCTTTCGCGTATTCTGCCCCATCTCAAATTGGAGCATATGCTACAAACTATGGATGGTAATTGGTGATATTGGTATATTGTTTTACATAAATTTGGTTTTAATAATTTGTAATATGTCTATGTATTTTCTATAATAGAAATAAATGAACAAAAATATAATTTTGGGTTTTATCATTAAGGGGTCTGTACAAGCCAAAAAACGCCATAAGCTTTAACTTTGCTTTTCAAGAATATTAAAAAAATAAGAAAATAATTTATCCAATTTCATTGAGAAAATTGTACTTTTATCCACTAAAATGAGTGAGTAAAATACGTACTCATCATTTACTCACTCAGTGAATTAAATGAACTATATATCTGTTTCTTTCATTAATAATCACTTCTTTTTTTTCTTTCATGATTTTTTTTTCCAAATTTTACTATTTTCTACTTTTAAAATGCATAGATTACGCGTCCTTTTCTTCTACCTGCCCATAGATGATATCAAAGAAAAAAAGTTCATAAAATTCTCAAAGACCTGCGCAATATAGGCCAAAAACATGCTAAAAATGGCAAAATCGGTGGATTCACTTAATTTTTAGGCCCTTGTGGCCTGTTGGTCCATTAAACTAATTGTTCAAAAATTGACGTGTTTTGATTCTTATATGTCAGCATAACCCACCATGTTTCATTAGTAATTTTATATTTATTTACATAATGAGTGATTTACATTTGAGTAAAAATAATTTACGACCCTAACTACACACCCCCACCCTCTAAATATACAGTTTGAGTCATAAGGATCGGAATTTCTTCATATTAGATTTCTACTATACATTTAAAACTATATTACGAATAATCTAATTAAATATAATATGCAACCCTTTTTTTACAACTTCAACCCTTAATATACCTTTTACAGTCAAAATACTCGGATTCCTTCCAAATTTGGATTCCAGTAGTTATTTTGAACTTATTTAAGTTATCATTATTTAGTTAATTAAATTGAAATTAGGCTAGAACCCACATATCACAATTGTAACCTCTAATGCACCCTTTACAGTTTAAGTTGTTAGATTTCTTTCAAATTTGTTTTCTAATAATAAATTTAAATATGATTTTAACTAGTTTAATTAAAAATAGGCTAGAATACTCAATTCATGTTTTAACCCTTAACACACCCTTTAAACATATAGTTGCTAGGGTTTACTTCAAACATTGTTTTAAATTGGTAATTTTAAACATTGCTTCAAATAGTTTCATTAAAATAGAGTACGTACAATACATTTTTCACTTTTACAGCTCTTTATTTACACGTTTCAAGTTTATCGCTTGGATTTTTTTCAATTTAGTTCTTAGTTAAAATTTAAAAAGCCTTTTTAATAACCCGATAAATTTTTTTTCCACAAATGATACCTTAAAATTCTAAAAATTTGAATGAGAAATTTTACATAGCAACGAGAAAAGTACTGTGGAATCTCATTTTTAACGAATTTTATTTTAAAATTAAATCTATTTCACATAAAAAATTTGTCTTTTTTTATTATTATAATTTATAACAGATGTAACCAAAGAACATTAAAAAACACTATTTAAATATAAAAAAATATCATCAAATTAAAAATTATAAATCTCATCAAAGTTAAAAGAATTCTATAATCACTAATTTATTAGCTAAAACTAAAATGAATCCTTCACCACTTAAAATAAATCTATCAAGTTAGATGTCAAGATCAAATTCTATAATTTCTCAAAAATCTGCATTCTATAATATAATAACTACTTATTAAATAATATAGAGCTGCAGGCTAACAATTAATGAGCGCACCATACAAAACGACCACAAATATAATCGTTTGCCAATCAAAATTAGCTAAACTGCATACACCTTCTTTTTTTTTGGCTGGTTTTACACGAACATAAATTAACCCGAAACAACATTTGACATTTATTTTTAAATTAATCTAGATATTTCGGTAAAGGTAGGCTCAATGCAAAATATATGGCTAACTGGTTTTTATTGTCCTAAATAAAGAGCACTTACAATAATATAACACAAGGTAGGTAATTAATATATTCATGGTTGCAGATTTGGAAATCCGTCGATATAAAAAGGGGTCCAATCTGCCCAAACAGTATCACTTTCAGTTCAGTTCTTTGACTAAAAGCAACCAACAACAAAAATGGCATTCAAGGTATTTATTTCTTATTTATTTTAATTAACTACTTTAAATAATTAAATTTGTTTATTGCAGTTCGTAGTTCTTTGCGCCGCTTTGGCTGTTGCCAATGCTGGTTTCCTAGGAGCTCCAGCCATCTCCAGCTACTCGGCTGGACCAGCCATCTCTTACGGAGCGCCCGCTTTGTCTTACGCTCACGGCCCAGCCGTCTCCTATGCGGCTCCAGCTATTGCCCACAGTGTGGCCACTCCAGCCATCTCCTACGCCGCCGCTCCAGTCATCACCAAGACTATTGCTCCAGCCGCCACTTCATACGCCTACACCAACAAAGCTTCGTACCGATCGGCCGCCGTCGCTGTTCCAGCGGTATCATACGCCGCCCCAGCTCTTAAAGTAGCAGCTCCAGCCATCTCCTACGCCGCTCCAGCTGTGTCTTATGCCGCTCCAGCTGTATCCTACGCCGCTCCAGCTATCTCATACGCCGCTCCAGCTTTGAAAGTAGCATCTCCCGCTTTGTCTTATGCCGCTCCAGCTCTTTCTTACTCAGCTCCAGCAGTATCTTACTCCGCCCCCGCATTGGCTTATTCTGCTCCAGCTCTTAAAGTAGCTTCCCCAGCTTTGAGTTATGCCGCCCCAGCTATCTCTTACGGAGCTCCAGCTTTGAGAGTAGCCAGCCAATACGCCACCAACTACGGATGGTAATTTGTTGTTTGATGGTTCTACTTTAGATTCACAATAATGTATTTATTTTGTATATTTAAATATTGTCAATAAAAAGCATTGATTATAATAATTATAATTTATTATTTATTATTCCCATCCTTTAATTATGACGATCGAATAATACCCGACTTAATAATATTGAATTATGATTTTATTTATTTATTAAAAAATTTCTTAAATACTTGAATACTAGAATGTAAATTTGTTTTAAAATTAGGAAAAAATTATAAACATTTTGAAATGCCAGAAGGCAGAAGCCCAGAAATGACTAAAAAATAATGTCATTTGTTGATATACACATTTCAGATTCATATCTTCACATGACTTCAGATCACAATATTGTCACATTCACTTGTCACATCAACATCAAATAATCACTGTCACATCTATTCACAATAATCATATCAACTTGTCTTGGCCCATTGATCTACTATTAAATGTTTCTTTTCAAGTTTCTAAAACACTTTTTTTTATATATAAAATATCACTTAATTACTTCTCGTAATTACTTCCTCTACTTCTCGTAGAGGAAGTATTGTATTCATAATTATTTTATTTAAATTTCATATTTTTCTATTACTTCTCTCGTAGAAAAAAAATATTGTATTCAGAGGTAAATACACAAGAGGTTCAATTTTCACCGAATAATTTTATTTTAATACAAAAGATTTGTTGCTATGGAAATATCTCAAGCAGAAAAAGCATGAAAAAGCATTCATTGCTTTTTCTGCGAGCTATATTTATAAATAGCAACAAATCTTGAGTAAATTTAAAATAAAATGTTCCTGATGAAAATTGAATCTCGAGTGTATCTTAGGGGGATAAATCCATGATTAATAGCCTATAGCTATAACGGCATTTAAACTTACATTAAGAGATAAAAAGGCTGCAGAATGCCAAACACACTATTTATTTAGACCAAAACGGTCTTCAACATGCATTTTTATAACATTTTGACATTTGACAACGACAACTGAAAAAATGTTCAAATCAGTTACGATTTTTCACACCTTTGGAGCTCTTTTTTCACTAAAAATCGAACTTGATTGGTTCAAATTTGAAAATGTGCGCATTTTAATTGGCTACTGAGGTAAGAATGGATTTATCATGAAAAAAATTAATTCCAAATTTTTTCTACTTTATAGAATGCGTAGATTACGAAAATCATATTTACTCATTTCCGTCTGTCGGTCTGTTTCTTTCTTTAAACCACTATACTTCGGAATCTACTTGCCCGATTACAATATAATTTGCGTCCTTTTTTTTACCTGCCCATAGATGAATTCGAAGAAAAAAAGTTTATACAATTTTCAAAGACCTGCGCGTTGTAGGCCAAAAACATGCTAAAAATGGCAAAATCGGTAGATCCACTTAAGCTTCTGTTGCTGACCGAGTTTGATCCAATATTGAACATATGTTTTGTGTATACCCCGAGTAGTAAATGCTTTTGAAAAATCTGGAGTTTTGTAAAGGATTGAATTTTTATTAAGGGTTGAAGAGTCAAAAAGTTGTAAAAATGCATAAGTTGTAACGTGATTACCTGTCAGAAGAAATACTTGGTTTGAATCCAATTTTGAATACATATTAAGGATAAATTGAAGATAATGCTGTTAAAAGTTTCATTTGATCTGTAAGTTAATTGTTCCACAATTGACGGTGTTGAGATTCCTCTATGGCAGCATTACCCACAATTTTACATCAGTTATCTTTGTAATATTTACATAAAAAATGATTAAAAATAATTTTCGACCTTCACCACACGTCCTCACCCCCAATTATATCGTTTGAGTCATATAGTTCGTATTTTCTTCATATTTTGTTTGTACTATACATTGTAAACATGTACATATACAAATATTACAAATACTTATACAAATAAACATATACAAATAATCAAATTAAAAGTAGCATGCAACCTTTATTTTACAACTTCAACCCTTAATATACCCTTTAGAGTCAAAATGCTCGGATTTCCTTTAATATTTGATTTCAGTAGTAATTTTAACTTATCATTACTCAGTTAATTTATTTAAAATTAGGCTGGGACCTACATTTTACAATTTTAACCTCTAATACACCCCTCACAGTTTGATTTGTCAGATTTTTTTCAAATTTGTTTTCTAATAATAAATTTAAATATTCAACAAGTTTAATCAAAAATAGGCTAGAATCCCCAATTCATGTTTTTAACCCTCAACATACCCCTTACACTGATAGTGCTGGAATTTACTTCAAACATTGTTTTATATTGGTAATTTTAAATCTTGCTTCAAATAGTTTGATTATAATAGGGTGCCTACAACACATTTTTTTGATTTTTCATCCTTTCATACACACGTTCCAACTTTATCGCTTACATTTGTTTCAATTTTGGTTCTTAGTTAAAATTAAAAAAACATTTTTAAATAACCCGATTAATTTTTTTCCACAAAAGATGCCTCAAAATTCTAAAAATTAGAACTTTTGACTTATCAACAAGAGAAGTACTGTGGAATACCATTTCCAGCAAACTACTCTAACAATTATAGATTTTTTTTAGAAATGGTAGAAAATTTTTGATAGAAAGTTTTACACAATTGGCGGTTACAGTTAGACCTAAATTGACATTCTCAAACAACGCTTTGGAACAAAGAAGGCATTTTGTAAACATTCAAATTTACTGTAAAATAAAATTTTCAAAAATTAAATTTGGTGCTTTTTCAAATTTTTTAAAAATTGGCAAACATTTTTTTTTTTTCATTGTTGCAGTAAGAAGAGAGGTTTATTTGGAATTTGAAAACATGCAAAACTTTTTATAAAGAATGCCTTTCTGGCTGCTCATTTTATTTCATTGAAAAAAAGTTAATCTTTGAAATAAGCTTTTGATACACTTTTTACTGCACATTTTAATACTTATAATATAATAACTCTATAAAATATCAATTATGGCAACACCTACTAAAAGCTAAAACATTTCTTTAGTCTTTCTCTGTGCAGAATAGCAGGAATTTAAAAAGTTAGTGTCCATAGGAAATTGAAGATTGTAAAACGGTTCTCTTGATGCAAATGTAAGAAATAGACAGTTAGTTTAATGGTGACAAAAGCGTGAAATGATTTCAACGAGGAATTATTAAAAATAATTGCATCAGGTGTTTAGATTAAATTACTGCCAACCCATGAGTAGTAGGAAGTAAATAATTAATTATGTTGACTTTTTTCATGTCGTTTTTGTTTCGTAATGCATTATGAATAGCTGAAGAACTTACGTTACAATAGGAAAGATGCATAAGATTTGTTTTTAAATAATTGCATCGATAATGAAAATATATAGCTTACTTTATTGATGGGTGACAGTTTTTTTGAAAAATGCAGATTTTCTAATAATGATTTTACAAATTTGCGACGTTTTAAATGTCTAAAAACGCTTTTTAGCTCAATATGAGTAGTGACGTCACAAATAGGCTCCGTGCTACGGTCTATCCAAAGTTAGAAGATCGTTACGTCATTAATGCTATATGACGTAGGCTTAAGGTCTATTTACATCAATATTTTTCAATGTGCAATTTGTATTGAATGTTGCCAAAATTATTACTTACTTTTATTACAAAGCGATATGACTATGAATCGATTATCGACAAAACAGTCACTTAATACTCATAAAACTTAGCACAAGAATAGCAATAGTCACAAAACTTAACCTGACTTTATGCTATGATTTAAGCAGTGTAACTGACAATCGATCTAGATTGCCAGCAATACACAATCGATTATTTGTGAAATTGTGAAATTTTTGGGGGTAAACCATTCATTAGCCAGGTGCAACCTAAGCCACTATAATCCCTAAAACCAAAACTTTATAACGCATTTTCTCGCTTAATACCTCATATAATGACTTATTATTCTTATAGCAATGTTAATATTAGTATTAAATGAAGAATTTATGCTTAAATTCATTTTGATTATGTTAGTTTTTTTTTAAAATTTGAGGTTGGTATTAAGTACGTCATTATTTCACATTCATGACGTAACGATCTTCTATCTTTGGATAGACTGTAGATGCGTTTTTATCCCATCCCTCTTGTTATCTTGTTAGTTAAAAAGAGAAGTGGGCTAAAAACACTCCTTGTTAGGAAGCTATATGTGACGTCATTATTCGTGTTGCGTTAAAAAGCGTTTTCAGAAATATAAAATATCGCAAATTACTAAAATCATTGTTACAAAATCTACTGCATTTTTTTCAAAAAAAACTTATACATGTCAATTAAATCAAATATATACTTCCATTATAAATAAAACACAAATTGTATGTATAAGTACCCTATTTGTTCATCTTGAATTTGTTAATCTGAATTTTTTGTAACAATGTAAATAAACATACTATAGACTACTTAGAATATTTAAACAGTTACGTCACGACTGGAATCTAAGTTAGTATTTTTTACCTGTGTTTGCTTGTTTTCTTTGTGAATGTTGTGCGAGTGCTCGAGTTTGAATATTTTGTATATCTTTGCGATAAAAAATGCATTGTGCGAAGTCAAGGTGACGTCATGACTTATTAAGGGGGCGAACCGCTACATTTATAGCCGCTCTAGTCGCTAGTGAATCTCCATAGTTTTGCTTATCTAAATTCACTGCAAATTTCGCGACATCTGATAAAGAATAGATGGACCAAGATCTGACTTATTTGCCACATGCTTTAGCCGAAAACATTAGGAAAGATCGAGAAGTGTGGAAAATTCTTAAAAACTGGTAAAGCAGTTTGCGGCTTTGTTATAACCCCTAGAAAATTTTCAAAGCTACCGAAAATTAGAAAAAAAAATACTCATATTTTGACAAAAGATTTGTTCGAATAGGCATTAATTAAGTAAAGTGTGAATAAAAAACTTCGATTCAAATATTATTATATATACTTTCTAGGATAATTTATAGTGTCTGAAACTGTTTTTTCGCGTTAAATTCCCTAAGCTGCTAAGCAACGTTCCAGGCAAAAATTTGCAAATTTATGCGTGAAATCTTGGTCCATCTATTCTTTATCAGATGTCGCAAAATTTGCAGTGAATTTAGATAAGCAAAACTATGTAGATTCGCTAGCGACCAGAGCGGCTATATATGTAGCGGTTTCGCCCCCTTAATGGCGTGATTTCTAAAATGTTTTGAACAGTCTATATCAAAGTTCGCTCAGATGATTAATGAAACTGCAAGTGCATATTCTCTCACTCTTCAAGTTTAATTCCATTTTCCATTTGAGCGAAATTAGATTTTATCGTCCTACAGACTATGTTATTACATGTTATATAAAAACGAGTTTTATATAACATGAATTTGTTTAAATATGCTTCCGTCATCACCGCAGTACAACAAGTACTTTAAAAAACAAATCGAGAATAAGTGTACAATATGTAATATAAATATTACATGAGGTATATTTAACATGTCAGGTACATCTCACAATAATATAATCATCATAAAATGTTAAATATTCGAAATGTATAATTTCAGTCAACCGTAGACAATTTACTTATTGTAAATGAGTGATGGTATTTTAACGTCGAACCGAATCAGATAATTACTATAATTACAATTGTCGTTTGAATTAACTACGCTAATAAACATTCCATCCCCTCACAAATCATTAATTTACTCAAACAGAAAAATGCAATTATTTATAGTAATATAACATAATTTTCTAAATGATTGTATTAATAAATATTTTTTAAAATTATTCCGCAAAAAGTGCAAAATAGTACATTATTTTAATAAAATTTGTTTTTTTATGTCGGCTCTCAAAAAGATTTGCGATTAAGGGCGTAGTTTCACTGTTGTATATATATAGCGGTAAAGCCATGCTCAGTGAGCTATACAAAATACTCAGAACTTTTTCAAAATCTTTCATATTAAGCAATGTACAAGCAATCTAACGATATTTTTTAGGAAGCCAACACAATTTTAAACCGATTAAACTCTGTGGCAATTAATTTATTTTATATATAAATTTGTTAAACATTAAAATCTTTAAACTATGTAATATGAATAGAATAAAAAATGTCATATAGTTCAATCGGTTCAAAATTTTGTTGGCTTTCTAAAAATACTATTAGATTGCTTATACATTGCATAAAAATAAAGATTTTGGAAAAGTTAGAAGAGCTCACTGAGCATTTCATACATGTTTCGCGCAAATCCACGCAGTTTCGCGGCTATATACACAAAACACAACAGTGAACTCCGCCCTTAAGAGGGCGAATGCGAAACCGCTACATATATAGAAGCTCTGGTCGCTAGCGAATCTACATAGTTTTGCTTATATAAATTCACAGCAAATTTTGCGACATCTGATAAAGAGTAGATGGACTAAGATTTCACGCATAAATTTGCAAATTTATGCGTGAAACGTTGCTTAGCAGCTCAGGGAATTTAACGCGGAAAAAAAGTTTTAGACACTATTAATTATCCTAGAAAATATGTAATAGTAGATTTAGAGAGAGATCAGATGTAGCAATAAATGGACAGAAAGTTTTTTTTGTATCTGTTTCCGCTAATTAGCAAGCGAGTGGTTAATATTTGATCGATGTTTTTTATTCATATTTTACTTAATTAATGGCTGTTTGAACAAATCTTTCGTCAAAATATAAGTATTTTTTTTCTATAATTTTCGATATCCTTAAAAAAGTAAATTTTCTAGGGGTCATAACAAAGCCGCAAACTGCTTTACCAGTTTTTGAGAATTTTGCACACCTCTCGATCTTTCCTAATGTTCTCGGCTAAAGCACGTGGCGAATAAGTCAGATCTTGGTCCATATCTCTTTTTTATCAGATGTCGCGAAATTTGCAGTAAATTTAGATAAGCAAAACTATGTAGATTTGCTATAGCGACCAGAGCGGCTATATATGTATCGGTTTTGCCCCCTTAAAATAAATATTTATTTAAGTTTGTAAACGATTCGGAGATAAATGAGTGTCTGTGACCCGTTATAAAATTTATATTGTCTCTATTTCAAAGAAAATCCTCCATCCCTTCATAAATAATAAGTGATCTAAATAAATACCTACTAATTTAGTTAACCTTTGGTATAACTAGCATTGCATGCAATGTTTATGTCTATATTTACATAAAAAACAACATGATAATAATTGCTATTAATAAGTTGCAAGTTAAATAGAGAAGAGGTTGAAAGTCGACTTTTAGTTCCCAGTAAACCTCTCTTTTGCCCATTCACAGAATAGAAAAAAAAAGACAAATCAGCATTGCGTGATTCTTGTCAATATGGTTATAGAGAGAAGAATAAGCAATATGAAGAGAGGAAATCGTGCAAAATCAAACCCACTTGAATCTCACGACACGATGACCAAACACGATTCTTACTTTGTATTATTCTTCTTCTCTTCTCCTTTCTGCTTCATCTCCTTTCCGCATTCTCACGGACAACATTAATTCTTCTCTAAGCCTTTTTATTTCAATTATTTGCTTATAGTATATTTGCTTATCAATCTCGATCTTATTTGCGTCGCAATTGCTGAATAATCGTTCCTTATTACAGTTTAGGAACAAAAAGATATTACACTGTCCCCTGTAATAATCCCTATGCCGGGCCGGGTTTCGATTCATTACGTTATCAGGCACCACATCAACAATATTACATACGATTGGCTGCAAGCCATTTCTTTTATTTTAATGTCTATAATTTATAATTTTTTTTTGTACACATCGTGCATGTTTTGTGTTAATCATGCAGTGCGATCTCAGAGTAATTTAAATATTAGCTGCGACATTATTTGATTACATCCCGATTTTATCTTCCTCAATATACGTATGTGTGTACTTATGAATAATAATCTAAGTTTTAAGAATTATGATGATAGTAGAGACTTGTACAATAAATCGAATTATGTTAATTAATTTTATTAAGATTTTTAAGGGTGGGGTTTACTGGGGGTTTACACGGGTACTGTTGTAGCCGTAAAATGTATTATTTAAATTGTCAGTGTTAGAGCTATTCCAACTTTTTCAAAATATTTATTATTAAGCAATGTACGAGCAATATAATGGTACTTTTAGAAAGCCAACAAAATTTTGAACCGATTGAACTAGGTATATGACATTTTTAATCTACTATTCATATTAATTAGTTAAAATATTTTAACGTTTAACAAATTTATAAAAGTAAATTAAAAATTATTTCAAAATTGTGTTGGCTTTCTAAAAATACCATTAGATTGCTTGTACATTGCATAATAATAAAGATTTTGGAAAAGTTAGAAGTGCTCAGTGAGCATTTAATAGATACTTCACGCACATCCACTGCTACATATATATATATAATAGTGAAACAGTGAAACTCCGCCGTTAAGGCTCCCTTAGTCAAGTGCTCACAACCAGTAATGACCATAAAATTTAATGTGAAATAAATTTATGTTAGCGTTTGTCGATTTTTTGTTATCAAAACATGTTGAAAATATCAAAGATATACTTAGTGCGCACTAGTGCAACCTATTGAAAATATCCATTATAGTTTATCGCGTGCAGGAGCTAGGAATTTTCATTTCGTTAGAAATTCATCGGTTTTGCTTCTATTTCAATTTTATTATTTATCCGATTTTGTGGTGTGGTATGTCAATGGGTTCAGAAAACATGTGCCTTTAAGAGAAAGAAAAAAATCCTTTAACATAATATATATTTAATAAGAAATAGTTGAAATTTTAATAACATAATGAACTTCATCTATTAAACTTCAACTATTTCTTATTAAATATATGTTGTTTTAAAGGACTTTTCTTTCTCTATTCTTAAAGGTATATATTTTCTGAACCCATTGATGTATCACACATCAAAATCGGATAAAAAATAAAACTGAAATAGAAGCAAAACTGATGAATTTCTAGCGAAATGAAAATTCCTCGCTCCTGCGCGCGGTAAACGCGATTTTTAAAATTTCAACTATTTCTTATTAAATATATATTATGTTAAAGGATTTTTTTCTTTCTCTTAAAGGCACATGTTTTCTGAACCCATTGACATACCACACCACAAAATCGGATAAATAATAAAATTGAAATAGAAGCAAAACGGATGAATTTCTAACGAAATGAAAATTCCTAGCTCCTGCACTAGTGCGCACTAAGTATATCTTTATTTTTTTTTAACATGTTTTGATAACAAAAGATTGACAAACGCTAACATAAATTTATTTCACAATAATTTTTTTGGTGCAAAGTCTCGACTAAGGGAGCCTTAATAAATTTAAATCTGAAGGCGATTGTCAATAAAAAAAATGTTTTTCAATGTGCTACACCCGCTATGATGGTCTCAAAAGAGCTTTGTTTGAGGAACAACTTCCTTATTTTCGATTTTTGAAAAAAATGTTTTAAATCAATTTTGTAGAGCATAAGAACACCATTTTGTACAACTTTTATTTAAGACTCTTTTATTGATACTGCAAAAGATAAGATGCAAATTTTGCAACATGTAACTTTAGCAAAATTGGTCCAATCTTGAATAATGTCGTGCAAAATTGCAGTATTGTCCACACAACATGAGTTTCAATCTTTCAATCTTTTTGTCCGATAAAGAAAATATTTTGCAAACAATACTCACCACTGAAAACCATCATAGCGGCTGTAGATTTATTGGTATAAATATATTTTACGCAAATGCAACATTAAAACCAAGACGAACATTTAAAAAATTACATAATGCCATACGTAGGTACTAAAGTTTACCAAAAATTGAATGCAATAAAAAATGTTTGATGATGTAGATGGATCAGCTTCAAAATGTTGAACATCCATGTTCATTTTTATCATTGATTTTCAGACGGCAACACCTAAACAATTATTCAAATATGTTAACACAAAGATGCAAATTTACTAAATAAATTTTAAAATATTTACCTCTTCAGCGACAATGCTTACACCATTCATCATAATGTTGGTCGATGATTCCGGTTCAGTTGTAGATGAATTTAGATTATCTTCTACTTGTATCTCCTTTTCAGTTTCAAAGAACATTTCATTTATATCTTCTAAAACAACTAAAATATCGCTTCGACGCTCGGCACTCAGGTCCTCCCAAGAAGTTGCAGCCACATCCAATGCGGCTTCATCTACTATTGGAAACTCCTTTAGATTTTTCGATATTAGGGATATGTAACGGAACAAGCTATCAGATGTGAAGCAGGTGAAGTGAAGTGTAGCAAATATAGTGCCCATACCCACTAATTGTTGCAATTGGGTTATTTTCACTTTCTTATGAGAAAAGAATTGTAAATTAGTTCAATTATATAGATAGATTTCGAGGTGGTGTCACTTACAGAGGCTACAATTGATTCCCCATTCATTTCAACTACAATTTCTCGGTCCATTTTGTTGAGACACGTATGGGCGATTTTTCTGTTGTTTTTTTTTTGTTCAATGTTTGAGGTACTCCAGATATACCGGCACTTTCTTCGATACAATTAATTAGATGTTGATTTGAGATGAAGTGTGTACACAAGGTGGTTGTAGTTTAGTACTACAGAACACAAGGTGGAACTTGACAGTTGAATAAAATCAGAGTTGCTTAGAATTAAAGTGGTTATTGGTTAAACAGTCATTAATACTAAACTAGATAAAAAAAGCAAATGCTATGATTTCCACTGACGCCGTGGTTTGAGGACGTGGCAATAAAATAGTGAGGTTGGTAGTACAGCCAACTTCAGTGGTGTCTAATGCTACATTTTACGCTACTGTAAACAAAAGTCCGGGCGACATTTTTATTTACAGGGGCGAAGCCTAAAGGGTTGAAAATTTAGGGGAATGAGAAAAAAAATATTTTTAAAAATCAGTTTTTATTCAATTTTGCTCTTGGAAAAAATTCTTGCAATTTTCTTTCAAATGACAAAGTTGTATCTCTCATAAAGCCGTGTTTCTCTCATGAAGCTCCCATTTTAGCGCGTCTAACTGGAACGCATGCTATTCTTATGGAAAAATCACTGCCACTCGGTGTAAAACCCCCAGGAAACCTAATGTTTAATTTTAAATATTTAAAGTGGTGTACATTCTCGAAACATTAATCTACTCTTTTAATAGAACAAAGTTTTTATAGTTTATTGTAAAAAAAAGATACAGCTACTCAAAATTAATATAGTTGATATTTCAAATATAAAGTAACATAAATGACACTTTGTCCATTGCAATCGCAGATAAATCAATTCAGATTATATATCAGTTTAAATATTGAAAATTGATTATTTAGTTTTTAAGACTGCCCTACACCCGATCGGAATTTTTGTATCATATTTTGAACGAAAATCATCGTTAGAGTGCCTGTTCTAGTCTCATGCTAATATTTGTGTACTAACTCTAATAAAAGAGATGAAGGGTATCGTTTGTCGCTTTCACAATTTGCGTTTATCGTTAGCTTTAAAAAGTCCTCCTCTTAATAATTTTTTATGGATGAAAAATATTGTCGGATGGGGTTAACCCTTGACTGTATACTCAATCGACGCGTTGTTTTAGAGACCTACAGCGTATGCCCCTCCCCTTTATCAACCCTCAAAATGGCGACATGCGACACCGGCGCTGTTAACAAAAATGTAGGTGGGAGTGTCAGCCACAAATTTTGCAACGGCGTCAAATTCCCGGAATTTTATTTTAATTTTCAACCCCCGATAAGGGTGGTAAAACTACTGGACTCTTATTTATATTCCCTGAGGATCACTTTAGAATTAGTAATTAGATCACAAAATAAAACTTCTAGTATTTGTTACATGTTACATGTCTTCACTTATATAATTTAAAATAAAAAAATATTCGCACACGAATCACATTGTTATACAATTTTGAAAATATCTAAATAGTATGTCAAATTATTTATTCGACGTTGCACCATTAGGTGTCTCTTTCTTTCTTCACCCAGTCTTCAAACTGTTTTGGAGAATCACTCTCACTCCCGCTTTTTGTTGAAGATGACTTCTTCTCCTAGAAATAAATATATATAATAACCAATAGAAATTGAAAAAATGTAAATTATAGTTTTTTTACGCTTTCTCTCTTCGCGGACTTCTTCTCGTTCTTAGACCTTTTTTCAGATCCAGCTTGCTTATTCTAAATAAATGCCAAAATAATTAATTTAAATGTAATGTTAATTTCAATTTTCATAATAATTCTTACGCCCAATTTCATAATGCAATTTAAAGTCTCCATTAGTAAAAGTGACGTTAAAATGTGACAGCTTTGCCTAGCAAAAGCGTGCATATTCACATTCTAAACGCACTTTTACAAAAGTGAACTTTAAGTTGCATTATGAAATCGGGGGTTAGAGTTTAGAAAAATCTTTTGTGATATTAGTGTTGATTATTACTTTATCGTTATTATTACATTTATTAGTAAAGAAATAGTACTTGTGTGACAAATGGCTTTTTTAGCTAGTTCAAAAGTGTAATTCTTTAAGAGTGGAAAATATTTTTGCTTAGCGGCGTTTTACGTTATGTATATATAGATATAGCCGTGAAACCGCGTGAAAGATGTATTATATTTTCAATAAACTATTCTAACTTGTCCAAAATCTATTTTATTAAAATTTAATAAAGTTAGTTTTATTAAAAAATAATTAAAAATCGTCATAGAGTTCAATTGGTCCAAAATATTATTGGATTTTTAAAAATACAATTATATTGCTTGTTCATTGCATAATAATAAAGATTTTGGAAAAAGTTAGAATAGCTCCTGACCATTCAATACATGTTTCACGCAAATCCACGCGGTCTCACGGCTATATATCTAACAGTGAAACTCCGCCCTTAAGGGTGGATTTCACTATTTTATATGTAGCCGTGAAACCGCTTGGAATTGCGTGAATCATAGCTTACATGCTCAAAGAGTTTCTGCTAATTGTTAAGAGCGCCGTGAATGTAATGGGGGGATTTTGGTCTAATCATATTTTACATTACTATTAAATAAATGAAATGACTTGTCAAGGCACAATGGCTCCAGGCACAATATTTTCATTTATGTTTTCAATATTGATATTGACAATTAGAGTAAATCTTTTGGATAAGAGATGGATCCACCGACAAAGACGGATTTATAGTTTGTCCGCCCATAGACTATAAGTTTTTGCCGCCTCTAGTAGTCGAAAATTGTGCTAAAATGGCGTGGCAGGCAAATTTTTTTAAATTTTTGCGGACTATTCTCGAATGCTCTTATAATACAGTGACCTTAAGAAGTGTCGTGTAACAGTGACATCTATATCTTAGTACGCAAACTAAACTCAATATTTTGGTGGATTAGCTGTTTTGGTTGTTTAATAACTAAAAACAAAAAACCATAAGAAAAGCGTTACGAACAAATACCAATTATTTTAATTATTCAGAATTGTTTAAATTTATCCATTAGCTTTTCGACATCCTTTAGTTAATATATGCCAAAATTGTTGTAATACCTAAGTTTAACATTTATCTTTTAAATTGTATTAAGTTTTAGGCAAAATTTTACGTAAAACCGATGACTTATGTCCACAAAATTAACCCTACAATATGACTCGGGAGACATCTGTTGGTTGCAAGAAAACCCACGGCGCCCATAATAAGATTTTTGTATTAGCCACTGTACCAGCAAATGTAATGGTATTTTTAAATAGCCAACAAAAGTTTGAACCGGATGATGTATAGTTTAATCGTTGCATTTTTTATTAATTAATTATATAGTAGTGTCAAAATTTCAACTGTTTATAAGTAATTAGTAAGAAAATGCAACTATTAAAATGTACATCATCCGTTTCAAAATTTTCTTGGCTTCGACCCTTAAGCGTCGGCAACAAGTGAGAAATAAAGTGGTACTACCCACTGTAGGAATGAAGTGATATTATCTTCTAAGTTTTTATGCAATAAGCAATAATAGTTATTACATAGATTTAAATACATAAAAATGTTACCTCAGCCTTGACCGGCCCTTTTCCATCAGAATCATCTTGATCATCCTCTGATTGGTCCCCTTTCTTCTCAAGTTTCCGCTCCGCTTGAATCTTTTTCTTTAAATGCTTGGACTTGCTTATAAACGGCGCCTTCTCATCCGGACTCATCGCGCGCCAGGCGGCGCCGGCAGCTTTGGCAATTTCCGTAATTTTCGTCAGCTTGCAGGTTTTTTTGAATTCGCGCAAGAAGAGGAAGAACGGATTCAGAAACTTTCTACCTTTGGCTGCCGCTCGCTGCTTACGAGGGTTGCGACGTTTCGGTTTGCGATTCGGTTTTGCCAACGGTTTCTTCGCCTTCTTCCTATAGGCACCTTTACAAACGCGAGCTGGAGGCTTGCGTGTGATTTTTTTACGCAAAAGCATCGTTTTTGTAACCATTTTCGGGGAGCAAATTAAAAAACTGCCACGCCCCACGGAATAAACCGGACAGAATAATGCAATTTCCGTTGCTAGGAGAAACAAAAGCGAATCGTCCAATAGGAACGCGCGGTTTGAAATCCATCAGGCGGCTTGGAAATCGGCCTGCTTTATGAATGAATTAAATCTGTGTGGTCCCAATTTAAATGTCTTTGGTCAGTTTGAGAGACATGTTGAAGTATACCTTCTACATGTCTATTTAGAGCTTAGTATATGTGCATAAAGTTTCAGTGCGAGACAATGCAGTTGCCAGTCAAGTGCAATTTATAATGGCTCTTGCACTTTTGCAACGGATTGCGACAACGCGTTTGATTGTTATCTGGGATTCTGTTATATATCACAGTTTCAACTAAATGTACGACTATGTTTATGCTTTCTTTTTCGTTTTGTTTTGTCGTTTCATTCTGTCGTGTGCTTCGTTTTAGATGTATGTAGGTAGATATTTTTTGTTTATTTTTGCAGATAACTTGATAGGAGCGTTATTTTTATGACGCGTAATGCTGGAAATATGGTTCAGTTTCTACCTATGCATGAAGGAATGGAACTTGAATTTAATTTATTAAAATAATAATAATAATAATAATTTTCAATTTAATTAAAAAAATCACTTTTAATTAAAAAAATAATGTATTTTAATTCTATAACGAAAATTAAAATTAACAATTGTTAATTAATTTAAAAATAATTAAACATCTGATGTTTTTGTTTATTATACTTTTACTAGCGCTTATATTTTATACTTTTTTTGGCTAATTGCAACTGTGAAATTAATTTGTATTTAAATTTACACTTTCCACTAAGCCTAAATAAAGGTTTTTTTTTTAAGTCCTCAAAATTTTCAAAAGAGTTTAAAAATAAATAAATAAATAAATTATTATCCGCTATTTTTACACAGCAGAAAAAATAAATTAAAATAATATATTGTTTAAAAATATCTAATTCAAGGTCTTGAAGAATTAAATATAAAAAACTTTTACAACACTGTCCTGTCACACGACTGTTATTCTTACAATCATTCATCCTTAAGGCTCTTTAAGTCGATTGTTTGCAACCAGTAATGCCGATATAAAATAACGGTATAAAAGATATAACGATATAAAAATATATCGTTATTTTTTTTAACATGTTAAAAAAAATAACGATATACTTTGTGTGCACTAGTGCAACCTATTGAAAATCTCCATTTTTATTTCGTGCAGGAGCTAGGAATTTTTATTTCGCTAGAAATTGATCAGTTTTGTCTTTATTTCACTTTTATTTTTTAGCCGATTTTGATGTGTGATACATCAATGTGTTTAGAAAACATGTGCCTTTAAGAATAGAGAAAGAAAAAGTCCTTTAAAGTAATGTATATTTAATAATAAATAGTTGAAGTTTAATAAATAAACTTCACTATGTTTCAACCATTTCTTATTAAATATATATTATGTTAAAGGACTGTTTCTTTCTATTTTCTTAAAGGCACATGTTTTCTAAACCCATTGATGTATCACACACCAAAATCGGATAAAAAATAAAAGTGAAATAGAAGCAAAACTGATAAATTTTTAGCGAAATGAAAAGTCCTAGCTCCTGCACGCAATAAACTATAATGAAGATTTTCAATAGGTTGCACTAGTACACACTAAGTATATCTTTATTATTTTTAACATGTTTTGATAACAAAAGATCGACAAACGCTAATATAAATTTATTTCAGATTAAATGTTTTGGTGCATTACTGGTTGCAAACACCCAACTGAGGGAGCCTTAACAATAATAATAATATAGTCTATCCAAAGATAGAAGATCGTTACGTCATGAATGTGAAATAATGACGTACTTAATACCAACCTAAAATTTAAAAAAAAAACTAACATAATCAAAATGAATTTAAGCATAAATTCTTCATTTAGTACTAATATTAACATTGCTATAAGAATAAAGTCATTATATGAGGTATTAAGCGAGAAAATGCGTTAGAAAGTTTTTTTTTTAGGGATTATAGTGGCTTAGGTTGCACCTGGCTAATGAAGGGTTTACCCCCAAAAATTTCACAATTTCACAAATAATCGATTGTGTATTGCTGGCAATCTAGATCGATTGTCAGTTACACTGCTTAAATCATAGCATAAAGTCAGGTTAAGTTTTGTGACTATTGCTATTCTTGTGCTAAGTTTTGTGAGTATTAAGTGACTGTTTTGTCGATAATCGATTCATATAGTCATATCGCTTTGTAATAAAAGTAAGTAATAATTTGGCAACATTCAATACAAATTGCACATTGAAAAATATTGATGTAAATAGACCTTAAGCCTACGTCATATAGCATTAATGACGTAACGATCTTCTAACTTTGGATAGACCGTACCTACAGGTCAAAAATTTCCATTTTATCATAAAATAGGATAAAGTTTTTGAGATAAGAGGCATATTATTACAGTACTGTTTCATAAATCAATATATAGTTCAGGAAAACCATAATGTATTTTTATTGAGAGTAAATAAATCTTAACTGTAATCAGAAAATTAATAAAGAAACTATTGTTTGTAAAAAATAATCGGATCGACTATAATTTATTAATTTGAGATTATTTATTTAAATTTATTATAATTTTAAAATTTAATTTAACCAAACGAAAAGGCCAAACTTAGAAAACTATTGTTTTTACGTTTTTTTTTTAAATTTTTTGTAAATTAATTTTCATTTTTTTTAAATTTACCTGCAGATCAGAATATAATCCTTAATATCTTCAATATTAAATTACATTTTATTTTAAGATACAATTTCAAGTCTCATAATTAATGGTTCAGAAGGTGTTATGTAACACCAACCAGATAAATTCACATTTAATGTACCTACCTTACCTATATTGAATTTCAATATTCCCACCAAAGAAAGCAAGGAGACGTCGTTGTGGTTTTGAAATCAGTATCATGCTTAGTAGACGCTTCTCTTATACATCACGCATTCGCAAAAATGTATTATTGGTTGCATTTAAACCGAAAATATTTTAATGATTCAAAATTTATTTATAACGATTTTACAATATATTACAGCAAAGTCATTAATATTAATATTAAACATAAAATTTAAACTTAAGACATATTCTGAGCAAACAAACTTAAAAATTATTTATACACAATTCTATGAAACAACCTAATATTTATATAATATATTTATTATTATTTATCAAAGAGATCACACAATTTTTTATTTTGTTAACAATGATAACAATAAGGAAAATATTTTCATTTCGAAAATATAAAACAGTTTAAAACGTAGCAGTATTGCGGAGAGAGCAAAAACACTTTAATTAGGGTAAGCTCTGCAACAAAATCATCTATGATTTTTTTCTAGGGCGTACCCTAATTCAGATATTTATTGCTCGCTCGTTATAAATGAAAGTACAGAGAAAATAAATATTAAAATATGTATACTACATAGAAGTCAAATCAGTCGAAATAAAATGCTCTGTTTCTGGAAATAAATTACATACAAACACGATTAGTAATTAAAAGCTAGCAAAATCACAAAATAAAAAGTAAAATTCATATCGAGAATCTAATATTTACACAATATTAAAACAAACTAAAATACTTAAAGTAAAATTAATCTAAAAGTCGACTACGATCATCGCTATCGTCATCGTCCACCGATAACCTTAACTCTTCTGAGGTCCGGCTCTGCAGTGGAATCTTTTTGTTGCATTGAACAATGCCGCTCAATACTTCATCAAACGTCAACAAAGCTCTGCTTTCCTCCGGAACGATTAAATCGGCATCAGCAGTCGACGTCGACGTCTGCAACACATCCACCTCCTCATCGCTTAAAACCGAAGCGTCGCATTGCAACTTCTCCACATCATACATGCACAACAGTGGCGACACCGCTTCCTCGTCATTCTCCTTCACTTCCTCCCCTGGCTGCTTCTTCTTCACATAAGTCCGCTCCACTTTCAACCCCATCTGCTCCAATCGAATGATAGCCGACCGCTCAAAGTAATCCATATTCACCACATGCGTTTGCAACGAATGATTTTCATCCTTGACGAGATCTCTAACTTTGTGTCGAATATTGTCGAGTGCCACCGGCGCATGATCGTCCGCTTTATCGCTTTTGCACGACAGCAATCGCGGATCGGGCGAATCGCGAATCACATGGTAAAATACCGCCATGTACTCGGCACACGGTTGCAATTGCTTCCACGTCAATCCCGACACCGCCAACGCCGTCTTCTTGCCATACATGAAATACATCGCCGCTGCTGCAATTGTGCTGTAGCTGAATTTGAGGAATCCGGGATCCAGCGAGCACATATCGAGCAATTGCGAGGCGCGCGTGAATTGATAGCCGGAGTATTGCGGGAAGATGAATTGCTTGTTGATATCGGCATGCAGGCGTTGTTTCGTAACGGACGGCGCTTGGAAGTGGAGTTGCATGTACAGATTCAGCCAATCACTGGGCGTCATTATATTCAAATCCCAGCCGAGACTATTCAGAATTAACAGTTCGCACGCTAGGATTTCATCCGGGCTGCAAGCGCCATCGCAAACGTACGAAAATTCGGTCAATCTCGGCGGGTAGACTTCCTCCAGCTTGGCGGCAAGGAACAGACAAGTGACGCCGACGAGTTGCAGCTGATTCTTCGGCACGTCTGGACGAATTGATAGGAATCGATCGAAATAGTCGACGGTGAGGTAGTAAGTGACGCGACGCAGGTGGTAGACTTCGCACACTTCCATCACCCAGTCGAGCAAAATCGCGCGCATTCGCGGCATGAAATTGGTGAAGTCCTCGAATAAGCGCGGATTGCGGAGGTTCAACGAAGCTTCCTCTTTGTAAACCATGTAGAGCCACACTTCGTTACTATCCGCCCAGTTCATTAACGGCAGCGGAGTCCTGCGCGTTTTCTGCGGCGACACGAAATCGCTCTGTCGACTGTTCTTGCGTTTGCTCGTACGCGTCGAGCCGTGGTTTCGTTTCCGCGAATGCGGCGTTTTGTGATCGTTTTCGGTGAACGATTTCGAACTGCAACCGAACTCCTCGTTCTCCCCATTCGTGTTCGTCCATTCCGGGCTTTTGATTGCATCCTCGATACTGGTGCGTTTGTCTTGCAGGCTTTTATCGCGCGCTAATGTGCTAGCGATCACTTCTTGGCCGAATTTGAAACCCCACACGATTTGTTTGTGGTGCATTTTGAGTAAATCGGGGAACGAGAGGTTTTTCGTTTCCGAGTATTCGCCTTCAGTGTAGCTAGAAATGAGGGACTTGTCGGCTTCGGGTTCCAGGTTGTCGATTGGTTGCAGTACTTTGTTGTTGTCTTGCTTGCTGGTGTTCATTTTCGTTTCGTTTGTTTGGAGGGATTTAAAAGGTTGCAATCTGCAAATAATGGTCGAAATTAAATGGTTGTAGAGCTAGGCTTGCTTAATGTGATTCAAATCGGTGCATAATTCACCCCCCGAAGATTCTAAGCAAAGTCACACATTGTTCGATTTTAATTCGGGTCGTTAAATTGCAATCACGGCCCGGCGGGCCACTTTGCAAAGCCCCCATCTTAAACGACGAGAAACTTCAACAAATCTTAAGCTACTTAATTCTACTCTACAAGCCTCTAGTACTTATTTTGTGATTTTATAAAAGGCCTCAATTTGGGCCCCAAATAAGGAAAAACCACCAGCAAACTAACCCTTTAATATTAACACATTTCGAAGCAAACTTATTGAACTAATTCCGCAAATAATCATTAACCATACTATATTGAAGCATTCCGAAGAGTATTTTGTAAGAAAATTTAAAGAGTTCGTCCACTTTTAAAAGTATAATGACCTCGCGGTAACCCCCGGAAAGTTTAAAGCACCCAGCCTTTAACTAACATTCTAATGTATTATTATTAGACAAAATTCGACAAAACGATCGCGAAACAATTCCCCATTCTCCACCGACTAATTACGCCGTAAAAAATTGTTACATACCATTTATAAATTAGATGAAAATCGGGATTTTCTTCAGCCCCTGCACACGAGCACTCACTGCAATTTTCAATCGTCGATAAATACTAGTGGATGTCGATCGATGTGGTTGAATTTCGTTCTAAACTGTACTGGAATAATCGAAGTTGAATAATTTGTTCGAAGCACAAAAGTTTTCTACGTGTAACTAGACATAACCAAAGTCGAAAATCAGTGGACACCCTGTGCTCATCCCGCCAACCACGATATATTTTTGTTGGTCCCGCTCACAGAAATTTAAAGCGCCACTCGCAGACTTTCTGCTAACTTCACGTGTTGGGCAGACAAATGCAATTAATTTACAAACAAAGTATAAATAAGCATCCAAATTATTTATACGTATTTCTAATATACTCTTGCATTTAATACAAATCTTTGTTATTAATTTAATATATTAATTTGTATAATTATTATCTGTATGTTTGGTTGCCTACTTATGGTTAACCCACTTTGCCTTGTGAATTTCTCGTGCTGCTGACGCTGCTCTGTTGCTTCAACGAAATGTAAGTCAATCTAATGTCGTTTTAATTAGGTCTATACATGTGTGCAATTATTTTAACGCTTAACTAACAAATTTGCACTTAACTTGCAAATGCCTTCCAACTACAAGTTGCATAATACGTCATCGGTTGGCGCTCAGCTGATGTGACAGGTCGAGCATAACAACAGTGAAGTTAGCGCATATCCACACATTCTGTCTAACTGTCTCGCAAATATTCTGTGAGCGCGATTAGACAAAAATAGTGGCGCCAAACTTGCTAAATAGATATTTCACGTGGTGACGTGTTTGGTTGCCACCTAATTGGGGTGGTTGCAGTTTTACCAACTAACACTAAAGTTGAATAGTAAAATGTAATGTTAATACTTTCGAATAGGCGAGTTTATGAGTAAGATTTTTATTTTTAATTAGATATTTAATTAGTAAATTAAAAGGATATATAAACCGAGTGAGTAGATTTAAAAAATTGAAGTCTGATTTATTAATTAAAGAACATGTATTATACAATATTTAAAATTCAATCACATTTGGCTTTGTATACATAACGCACACTATATATTATGTAAATTAAAATGAATAAAACTTAATGACAACAATAATAAAATTATGGCAAACAGTTTGGTAATGTAGGCAATCCTTTGTACATACAACATTTCATTCGATACCATAAACATCACCGCCTTTTCGGTAATCTGCATTTGCTATAATTTTATTAGCGTCCTTTATTAGCGAACAAATTACAGATGCCGGTGTGGATCGCTGCATTTTATGTCCGAGACTTTGCAGGCCTTCTACCACTTGCTGAAAATAGAGAAACATTTTAGAATAATTTATATCGATTTCGATTTATTACACTAATTTATGTGTGCCAAAATCTTTATCTTTTATTATAACAATAGAGTGCCAATAATGCAGTAAATCAAAATCGCTATTAATAAAAAAAAAAAACTGATCATATAATGGAAAAAATATTGCACTCAAAAAGTAATCGGGTAAGTTCGGGCTTTTATGTCTTACCGGGCCTCGAATCTCGAACTCACGCGAATGCATTTTCCATAATGAGACGGAATATAGTAATTTTTCTACGTTATATATGTGATAATAGTGTTTTCACCTATGGCATACCCTAAGCGAAAATGTTTAATTTTACTTCTCTTGTAGAGGAAGTTTTGTATTATTAAAAAAAAAAATTTTTTCTAAATTTTACTTTTTTCTACTTTAAAGAATTTGTAGATTACGAAAATCATATTCACTAATTTCCGTCTGTCGGTTTCTTTAAATCACTATATTTCAGAATATACTAACCCGACTAAAACACAATTTGCGCGTGCTTTTTTTCTACCTGCCCATAGATGATATCGAAGAAAAAAAGTTTATAAAATTCTTTTTTAAATTCTTATAAAAGTTTATAAAGACCTGCGCGTTATAGGCCAAAAACATGCTAAAAATGGCAAAATCGGTGGATCCACTTAATCTTCTAAAGTTGCGGGCCGATTTTGACCAAATGGTGAACATATGTATCGTGTATAGCCCAAGGGGTGAATGCTTTAAAAAAATCTGGACTTTTTACAGGGTTGAATTTTTAATAAAAGTTGAAGGGTCAAAAAGTTGTAAAAATGCATAATTTTTAACGTGAATACCTCCCAGGATGAACATTTTATTTGAACCAAATGTTGCATACATATTAGGAATTCATTGAAGAAAATGCTGGTAAAAGTTTCATCCCCTAAAAATAAGCCCTCATAGCCTGTAGGTTCTTTACATTAATTGTTCAAAAATTGACGGTGTTTTGATTCGTATATGTCAGCATAACCCACCATTTTCCATCAGTAATTTTATATATATTTACATAATGAGATTAAAAATAATTTAGGACCCTAACTGCACACCCCCACCCCTCAAATATACAGTTTGAGTCATATGAATCGGATTTTCTTCATATTAGATTTCAGAATAATCTCATTTGCAGCGAATTTCTGCTACTTGAAAAGTGAAAAAGTGCGTTCGACAAATAATTATTAGATTTATGTACATTTTCGCTCGTGCATCCAAGCACAGCATACATATTGCGTAGAAAAAATAGTATTTGCTAATCGAAGTGAAATACTTTTTTTTTTGCTTGTGAAATATTCACTCACGAAAAAAACGATATTTTCACTTCTTGTTGCAAAATATACTATATTTTATGTGCAAAACAAGAACAGATTTGTTTTGTTAAGATATTTCTTTTGTTAAGGTAAATTGTCTGATTTAAGTTTTAAGATTTTTGTAGCATCTAGGGCAAACGGGCCACAAGGGTTGTTTACTTTAAGTCTCCAATAAACTGAGATTTAGCTCACAACTGAAGTACACCAAATTTTAAAGCTTTACTTTTCACAATTCCTAGAACATGTATTGTGGGTTGCAAATACTTCAGTCTGGTTTGCAAGTTTTTTATCGCGATAACTGAATATGAGGAAAAATATTTCAACTTTCCCTTAATTATCTTACTTGTAAAACTCCATATTCATACTCCACGACCATCGGATAAAGTTGATGATGAATCCGCGGTGCGTCCACGGCTTCTTTTATATTTTCACCCAACCACAAAGTTCTCAAAATGGTCTGAAATCGCATTTTAATTAGTCAAAATCAATTACAATCTAACATTATCTCACCAATGCAACTGAAGTGGTTATTTTGGTACCACCGGATGAACCAACTACCATTTTAACATCACCATTCTTATCCACAATAATTGTGGGACTCATAGACGACAACGGCCTTTTACCCGGCTCCATCTGGTTGTTGGGTGATCCAGGTAAACCAAAAAAGTTTGTTACAGTTGGAAAGGATAAGTCATCCATAACACTATTCAAAATAATTCCTGTTTGTTTGGAAGTTAAACCGGCACCAAAACTTTAAAATAAAAGCCATTTAAGTACATTTTAATTTTATAAACTATTTTTGAAACTTACTAAATATTTACTGAACTGGTAACTGACACTGCATCTCCATTTTGCGCCAGCACTGAGATATGTGCAGTACCATGATCATCCTTCGCAAAATATACAGCGCCATAATCCTTTGGATCCGTACTAGTACAGTTATCTTTAATATTCAAGCGGATTTGCTTAGCATACTCGTTCGAAGTTAAATTGTGCAATAACTAAAACAATTCAACTATTCATACATTTAAATCTACTTTACATCTTAGGTACTTACACTGGAAATGTTAATAAAATTTGTATCGCCCAGTTCAGTTCTTTTAGCGTAAGCATATTTAAAAGCTTCAATAATTCGATGATAAGTGGTGACAGTATTGTTGTTACCATTAACACTCTCACGATTAAAGTTATAACCATCTAATATATTTAGAATGAAAGCGAGAAGAATTCCAGACCCAGGCGGAGGTGCTGAGTAAAGTTGGTCACCATTCTGGAATTTTACGGAGACTGGATCCGAAATTTCCGCCCTAGTATCAAAATAGTAGTTTGTATGGACAAAGCAAAAGGTTTGGTAAAATTTAGCATAAGCTTCCTGAGCACTTAGGGCTCCCTTAGTCGAGACTTTGCAACCAGTAATGCACACAAAAATTTTAATGTGAAATAATTTTATTTTAGCGTTTGTCGATCTTTTGTTATAAAAACATGTTGACAAAAATAAAGATATACTTAGTGCGCACTAGTGCAACTTATTGAAAATATCCATTGTAGATTATCGCGTGCAGGAGCGAGGAATTTTCATTTCGTTAGAAATTCATCAGTTTTGCTTCTATTTCACTTTTATTTTTTATCCGATTTTGATGTGTGATACATCAATGGGTTCACAAAATATGTACCTTTAAGAATAGAGAAAGAAAAAATATTTTAACATAATATATAATTAATAAGAAATGGTTGAATTTTTATTAACATAATGAACTTCATCTATTAATATTCAACTATTTCTCATTAAATATATATTGTTTTAAATGACTTTTGCTTTCTCTATTCTTAAAGGCACATGTTTTTTGAACCCATTGATCTATCACACATCAAAATCGAATAAAAAACAAAAATGAAATAGAAGCAAAACTGATGAATTTCTAGCGAAATGAAAATTCCTCGCTCCTGCACGCGATAATCTATAATGGAGATTTTCAACAGGTGGCACTAGTGCGCACTAAGTATATCTTAATTTTTTTTCAACATGTTTTGATAACAAAAGATCGACAAACGCTAACATAAATTTATTTCACATTCAATTTTTGGTGTATTACTGGTTGCATACCTGAAGCAACCTTTTAAGTAACATAGATACTTACTGATATTCTTCTAGATCTTGAGCTGTGATAATACCACCCATATCTTTGATATCTTTGAGTAGCATTTTCGAAATGGAACCATTGTAGAAATCATCAGCTCCATTAGCTGCTATCGTTCGCAACGTGTCGCACAGTTTCGTAGGAATGACTCGTGAACCAACTATTTTGAATTTACCATTATCATCATAGAACCATTCCCTAAAAAAGCAATTTTAGCACCAACTGTTTGAAAGTACCACAATTCCTACTTGAAATTCGAATCGTTCAGCAATTTTGCTTTATGTAACGAATTGTACTGATGTTCCGTCATATTATAACCGCTCTCACACAGCTCAATTGTAGGCTGAATAATATCGCTCCATGGTAGCTTTCCAAACCGATCATGGGCTAATTTGTAACCCTTCAATTCCCCTGGTACGGCAATTGCTAACGGTCCATATTTCGATGCGTTTTCATCCTTGTACATTTCCAGCTTAGCTCCCAAAGGTGCCTTTTCACGTGCATTTAATGAGTAGGCTTTTCCTTCTTGTTTGATGTAGATGGTCATGAGAAAACCACCTCCAATGCCCATGCTTTGCATTGTGACTACGCCGTTGCAAAACATTGCGGCCAAAGTTGCGTCGATGGCTGAACCATTTTTTTTCAAAATGTCCCTGAAAAATTAAATTAATTTTTTTTAAGTAAGTTATTCAACAAGTGAAAAATGTCAAATTTAGGAGAAATAAAATGTCCATTTTAATCTTTTAACAAAATATTACATTTTTATTCAGAATGACGGAGTAAAAAGTTTTAACCCTCTTTTTTGAAGTGTCATATTTTGAAAAGTACTTGGCATATTTTGATAAATTAAAAAAAAAAACTGAATTTATGTTGCGTTGTGCATGTATGTAATTTTTTTTGTAATTTTCACATTGTTAATTTTCCAGTAATGTATGAATATATCTAAGAAAGCACGGATTTTTGTACGTTTTTCGATACCATCCACTTTCAATGTACGTTTTATAAAAATTATTGCATCTGATGACTATAAATTTTCAACACAAATAAAGTACATATTTCTGTACAAGATATAAAAAAAAATTGAATCAATTTGATCAGTAGTTTTTTTTTAATAAATAATTTATGACACTATGTTTTCTCAGCTATTTATTGTGTTAGCAACTTGAACTTTTCGGATAGTTTTGCAGATAAAAATATGGAACAATAATCAATAAACACAAATTCTAATAATTCAAAATTATGGCTGCAATCATAAATTACATTTATTAAAAATGGAAATCTGCACTTGTTAATCCTGCAATCTAGAATTTATTTATTTTTTTAGAAACATTTTGCTAATATAGTGTAGTTCAATTACACACAAGAAATTTTGAAATCGGATATCTAATAAAGAATATAACAATAATAAATTTAATATTAATTTATTAAAAAAATACACATGGTACAAACCAATTTTTTGAACAAATAAAAATATAAAGATTTTGTTTTCATATGTTTCAAGTTTTGTGAATATAATGCTATTTTTAACAAAAATACAGTGAATTGAAAATCTGCAATTTTTTACGGCTGTACTTTTTAGGTTCAAAACTTATTACCCCGATTGTATTAAACTTTTTTTATTCTTCAAAATTGTTTATTTTTGGTCCAAAATTTTCTACCCGGTTAAATTTAGACGCTGTTTATGATTATAGGATATTTCGCATGGTTTTCCTTAGTGTACCAAAAGTTAAGAAATTCTCTTTTCTGATTGGTCAATGTTGAAATACGTTACAATCAGAGAAATTATGTTTTTCTTCATTTTATGTTACGTTAGGTGATTGTGTAAAAAACTTTGCGCAACACGCAACACATAATCGCATTTAATTATGACTTTATTACAATTCTATTATTGTGATGATTTTCTTTCGCTTCGAAACATTATGCTATGGATTATTTCATTCAACGTCAAATACAAACATCTCATCTGCCATTATATGAAAATGAGCACGAAACAGCAAAACGACAATTGTACAAGTATTGAATTATCGGTTTAATGATATGCGCTTTCTAGTTAATCAAAGTGTTATTTTAATTTCTGTACATTAATTAAATTATAAACACTTATTATTGATTTATTGATTTTTTACAACAAAACTTAAGGGGGCGAAACCGCTACATTATATAGCCGCTCTGGTCGCTAGCGAATTTACATAGTTTTGCTTATCTAAATTCACTGCAATTTTCGCGACATCTGATAAAGAATAGATGGACCAAGATCAGACTTATTTGCCGCGTGCTTTAGCCGAAAACATTGGGAGAGCTCGAAAGGTGCGGAAAATACTCAAAAACTGGTAAAGCAGTTTGCGGCATTGTTACAGCCCCTAGAAAATCTCCAAAGCTACCGAAAGTTAAAGAAAAAAACTACTTATATTTTGTTTTAAAGATTTGTTCGAATAGCCATTAATTAAGTAAAATATGAATAAAAAATCTCGATCAAATATTAATCACTCGCTTGCCAATGAGCGAAAAAGATAAAAAAAACTTTCTGTCCATTTATTGCTACATCTGTTCTCTCTCTCTAAATCTACCATTGGCTATTTTCTAGGATAATTAATAGTGTCTGAAAGTGTTTTTCCGCGTTAAATTCCCTGAGCTGCTAAGCAACGTTTCACGCATAAATTTGCAAATTTATGCGTGAAATCTTGGTCCATCTATTCTTTATCAGATGTCGCGAAATTTGCAATGAATTTAGATAAATAAAATTATGCTAGCGACCAGAGCGGCTATATATGTAGCGGTTTCGCCCCCTTAAAACCATTATCTTAAAATAATCATATGTTCGTGTTTATTATTTTATATATTTTCAATGGTAGCTGCAGAGTTTAAGAAGTTAAGGACTGTTTAAATTAATTAAAATAAAACATATCTTATATCTTGCAATAAATTGAAGGTTCTCGTCAATTTGAGGACACTGTTTACAATTTTTTGTTTTGGTAAGCAGAGATAACTTAACTGCGCAAATATATTTATGTTTCAATTTAAAACTGCTGATATTGATATCAGCAATTTGCGAATGTTTCGGTCGTATAAGTATTTTCCACGTGCTTAAAACATTGCTAAAAAAATGCATATTATTTGAATAGAATGGAATAATTAATACATATTTATTTACTACGCATTTTTATGATAATAATATGTGATTTGTATGCTTTTTAAAGTTTACACATACAAAGTATAACCTTTTACGCAAGGTGAACTCTATTAAGATTTTAATTTTCCCACATTTTAGAGGAAAATTTTATTTCGGAGTTTTGTATTCGTAATTTTGTTTCGACATTTACCGAGTTTATTTGTGAACATTTTAAAGAATTGAAGAAAAATAAAGTGGCCGCCTCCACTTGTGACGTCATCACACTGGTTTAAAATAAATTTGAACCCCATCAGCACTACAAAAAAATCCCACAAAACTATATTCGTATGTAACTTTTTACATTCTATCATAAAAATAATGAGTAGACAACTCAAATATCAATTGCTTAAATTTCACTATAATTTCATTGTGGTATTGTATAACATCTAGTACTATAATACCACAATTAGATTTTTGATTTTTAAAGTTTCGATTTTTTTTAGAAAAAAAGATAAATAAAAATAAAGAATTGAAATAAATAATATTTAGACCGTTAAAAATATTTAAGAGGAGCATTTCGGCTGAGCTCACATTTCAGCGCGTCTAACTGGAACGCATGCTATTCTTATGGAAAAATCACTGCCATTCGGTCTAAGGCCCACAGGAAAACTACTGAATCAATTTTAAATATTTAAAGTGATACATTCTAGAAACATTAATCTACTATTTTAATGGAACAAAGTTTTTATAGTTTATTGTAAAAAAAAAGATACAGCTACTCAAAGTTAATATAGTTGATATTTCAAATACAAAATAACATAAATGATCCTTTGTCCATTGCAATCACAGATAAATCAATTCAGATTATATATCAGTTTAAATATTGAAAATTGATTATTTAGTTTTTAAGATTGCCCTACACCCGATTTGAATTTTTTTACCATATTTTGAACGAAAATCATTGTTGAGTGCCTGTTCTAGTGTTCGGTATATGGCTATACGGACGCTCAAACGCAAGATAGCTTCGAAGCTGGCTTGTGGCGTCTCATTTCAACACATGCAAATATACTCCAATTCTAGTTTCATGCTAATATTTGTGTCCTAACTCTAATAAAAGAGATGAAGGGTTTCGTTTGTCGCTTCCACAATTTGCGTTTACCGATAGCTTTAAAAAGTCTTCCTCTTAAGGGCTCTTTTGACCCAGTATAAACTATTAAAATAATAATAATATTAAAATAAATGTACGCCAATATTTTGAAAAATTGAGCCAGAAATATGTGAAAATCTTTTCCATGCACCCTTAACAATTTTAATTATCTCACATCCGGACGGAAAAGTTTATTAACGACAAAAAAAAAATATTATTTATTATCAAACAATAATAACATCTCATGTTTACAAAATGCAAACAATGCTGACGAATTCAAAATCGTTTAATAAAAAAAAAGGTGAAGTGGCATGCGCAAAGCGACAACTTCTACCGCCACCACTTCCTGCAACGATTTTATAAATAGCGAGCGCAGACCAACTCTGGGCAAACAGAATCCTGCAGCACTAAGTGAATCAAGAAGAAGCGAAAAATCAAATTGAAAATGTCTGAAAGCCATTTCGATGAATACGAACATTACAATTTCGACCACGACAAGTATCTGTACAGCAGTCACAGTGGCAAACAACGCAGCAAGAAAGAAGTGAGTGAACATACGAATCACTTTGACCCCAGTGGACATTCGCGTAAGATTTTGACCAAATTAATGAACACTGAAAGTAACAAGAAGACTGTACCGGCGAAGCAGTAGACGGATTGTACTGCGACTTCGATGCACATTTTGCTTCCAAAAAATGTGCAGCAGTATTTGTGTGATTAATAGACAATTCCTCGTTTTTGAAAATGGATAATGTGATTTTTGGTTTCCTTATTTGGTATTGACTATACGATTGCGTTTTGAAGAAAAATACGTCCTACAATTGAAGATGGGTACTTTGCACTTCGTTCAACATCAACGAACAATTTTTTTTGTTCTAGCTAGCTAGAGAAAATATTTCCACTCTAGTAGGATCGCTTATTTTCAGAATGATTTATATTATATTTTGCTGTGTTATTATTCTTAACTAGTATTTACAATGATTTTCTATTTAAAGCTGTATAAGTATAGTGAAAAATAATAAAATTATTTAAAATTATCTCGAATGTTTTTTTTTTTTAATCTCTGTTTATATACAAAGTAAATAAGTAAATAATAACGTAGGCTTGTCTTGAATGTTAGTTCTACAAGGTTTTTCGCGTTTTTGTGTCGCTTATCGCAAGGTTATTTTCGACAGAACTATTAATAGCCACTTGGCTCTTATGCAATATTTATAAAATTTTGTTTATGTTATTCTTTCGTTATCAGAGCGATCATTATGAACAATGAATTAATAACAATAAAAGTAATGCCTTCATTGTTCCTACATCTAGATTACGAATATAAAGCAATCAAAGTGCAGTGCAATGCAATATTATTATTGCGATTTGAAATAAGAATTAATGTTTTATTGCATTTCGCGAATTTAATTGGTAATTTTATTTTATTATAACTAATTTAATTCTTCTGCGACACTTTTATATTGATTACGTTTTTAACCTTGATTTTAAAAAACGACAATTTTATACCGCTTTCTGTATTGATTTTCTGGTTCGTTTGTTTACTTTTCATTTTTAATATTGCCGCTTTATAATTGGATTATTGGTAAGCCAGTGATCAGCTGATACAAAATAAAGTGACATTGACAGTTGTTAATTAAACTAAAAATGTTTTATTAATTATTTTTTGTAATCTCACGATTTTTTTTTGTAATATTTTACTAAATGTTAATTCTACTTAGTATTAATTGGATTTTCCTTTGTCAGTAACGATAAATAGATATTATAACCGTTTGGGGTGATAAAGGGAACAAAAATTTGATATTTATTTATTGTGAGATCATACAGGTTATGTTTAGTTAAATGTGATCAAATAAAATATTTTTATTTTGGTTTTGGAGGCCAGAAGGAAGTCTATTTTAATTTCAAGTATCATTTAGAATTGGGCTGAATAAATATATATATTCCTACACAATGGTAAAAAGTATGTTAGGGTCAGAATTTTATTGCCTCGGCCATTTTCTAAAATAATTTTACTTCTCTCATAGCGGAAGTATGGTAATAGTGAAAATTTTGAAATATCCATTAATTTGATTGATCTTTTTGTAGAATGGATAGATCACGAAAATCGTAAAGTTTTTTTGAAAAAAGTGCAGTAGATTTTCTAATAATGATTTTAGAAATTTGTGATATTTTAAATGTCTAAAAACGCTTTTTAGCACAATATGGATAGTGACGTCACACATAGCCTCCGAGCAAGGTGCGTTTTTATTCCACCTCTTTTTATCTTGTTTGTTAACAAAAGAAGTGGGCTAAAAACACTCCTTGTTAGGAGGCTCTATGTGACGTCACTATTCGAGTAGCGCTAAAGAGCGTTTTCAGAAATATAAAATATCGCAAATTTCTAAAATCATTCAAATCTACGACATTTTTTTCAACAAAATTTTCACAAATCAGTTAAATAAAATATATACTTCCATTATAAATAAAAAAAATATATATGCAACTACCCTATTGCATGGCATTTAATTGTCGGGCTTTTTAACTCTTAAGGGTCCTTCACCGGCTGTCTTGAAGTTGTCTGCAACCAGCATTGCATCATAGAGAAAAGAGCACGAATGATCGGCGAGAGCTTAGGAGAGAGTGAGAAAAATATATAATAAACACGCGTATTTATAATTACTGTATTTTGGTTATGCGTTGATGGTTTTTGATGAAAATCATGTCAAAATATTCAGAAAAGAATTCTCTAGGGCAAGACCCCCCCACTAAATTTGAATAATTTTAATTAATTTGTTAATTTTGTTAATTTATTTTTGTTTATTAAATATGTCTTTAATTATCCACTATTTAAAAAAAAAAACAGCTTTAGGAAACAGATTAATCTTTTCAGAATATTTTAACATGATTTTCATCAAAAACCATCAACGCATAACCGAAATACACTAATTATCAATAGGCGTGTTTATTATATATTTTTCTCACTCTCTCCTAATCTCTCGCCAATCATTCGTGCTCTTTTCTCTATGATGCAATGCTGATTGCAGACAACTTCGAGACACCCGGTGAAGGACCCTTAAGACATATTTAATCCTAAAATCATGTTTTTAATTTAAATAATGATGGATTTATCTCGAGTCCTTGACTTCTTACAAATTGCTTGTAAATTAATTGATACTTTTTAGTTTCATATTAGAAACCTTGAATAGTTATTTGCGCTACTAGTAGCGGTAAGTAAACTTTTTTGTCCGAGGTAGAAGTTTGTGTACCGAGGCGGAGCCGAGGTACACAATCTTCCGAGGACAGAAATAGTTATTTGCGCTACTAGTAGCGGTAAGTAAACTTTTTTGTCCGAGGTAGAAGTTTGTGTACCGAGGCGGAGCCGAGGTACACAATCTTCCGAGGACAGAAAAGATACTTACCTGCGTGTTGCGCATTACGTTTTTCTCACTACCAATTTGAAAATCATTAGTAAACTCTACTAAATTAATAAACTGACATTCCATTTATATCTATCAAAAAGTCGCGGCACACTGGTTTCGTGTTTATATTTATAATATTATAAAATCTAGTCGTCTATGCTGAATGGTTGCTAAGGCAATGTATAATTTGAACAATAATTTTAATAATTTTTTTTTTTTAGTTGATACAAACATTGAAAAAGAAAATATTGACAAAGTAAACATCGAAGCAAACATTAATGATATTGAAATTATAAATAACGCTTATTCTATTTCAAATAATCAAGAAACGAAAAAAATTGATCAAAAAAACAATGTTCCTTCAATTACCCTTTCAAATTGTTCAAATTGTTCTGTTAGTATTAATTTTAATAAATAAATTAAATTATTTTAAATATATTCCTCATTCGTTTGGTATATTTTTAATTTTTAGACACCCTAGCGCGGAAAGTGTCCTATCGCGGAAAGTGACCTAATGCGGAAAGTGACCTGCCGCGGTAAATATTGTTTTTACATAGTTACGGCGCGTTGTTAAGGTAGCTAGGTGTTCTACTTTCCATTACATTTGATTTTTTATCAATGTAATGTCAATTTACCTATATGGTAGTGAGAAAAGATACTTACCTGCGTGTTGCGCATTACGTTTTTCTCACTACCAATTTGAAAATCATTAGTAAACTCTACTAAATTAATAAACTGACATTCCATTTATATCTATCAAAAAGTCGCGGCACACTGGTTTCGTGTTTATATTTATAATATTATAAAATCTAGTCGTCTATGCTGAATGGTTGCTAAGGCAATGTATAATTTGAACAATAATTTTAATAATTTTTTTTTTTTAGTTGATACAAACATTGAAAAAGAAAATATTGACAAAGTAAACATCGAAGCAAACATTAATGATATTGAAATTATAAATAACGCTTATTCTATTTCAAATAATCAAGAAACGAAAAAAATTGATCAAAAAAACAATGTTCCTTCAATTACCCTTTCAAATTGTTCAAATTGTTCTGTTAGTATTAATTTTAATAAATAAATTAAATTATTTTAAATATATTCCTCATTCGTTTGGTATATTTTTAATTTTTAGACACCCTAGCGCGGAAAGTGTCCTATCGCGGAAAGTGACCTAATGCGGAAAGTGACCTGCCGCGGTAAATATTGTTTTTACATAGTTACGGCGCGTTGTTAAGGTAGCTAGGTGTTCTACTTTCCATTACATTTGATTTTTTATCAATGTAATGTCAATTTACCTATATGGTAGTGAGAAAAAGTTATTTAATAATCATCAGACTTTATAAAAATCAACAATACTTTTTGCAGAAGCTAATAAACTTCTCGAAGTATGACTGTATGAATAATTTGCTACGCATCATAGCTTAGAAAACCTTGACTTTACCTTTTTTAATGCGAATGTTTTATTGCAAATTGATTGCCATGTAAATGACTCTTTAATACTTCTCTAGACACTTCTAGAAGTACTTCTAAGAATTATCTAGCGTCTAAATAAATTTTATAAAATACTTTATCCATTTATAATTTTTTTTTTAGGTCAAATAGATAGCCAAGTCGCTAAATAAATAAACAACACGTAACAACACTGTTGCATTAAAATTTTAAAATGCTTCAGTAATCAAAATAATCAAATGTCAATATTTGAACTGAGATATATCCTATATTTTTCTACGCGTTGCTTTGCATTTTAGTTTTATCGGTGAGATATTAATAACAACAAACATGAAGTAATATGCCTTTTAGTTAAATCAGCTGAAATGCAATTTTCGGCATAAACAAGCTAATCAACCAATAAAGATTATTAATTCATCTTTGACCTGCTCTTAGAAATATTAATAGAGAAATTATTGAACTTATATTATATGAGTCATTGTAATATTTTCTTTTGTTTTTAAGAATATCACACCATATGTTTTTTTAATTGCCGAAAAAAATATTAACTGTTCATCTCGCTAAAAAAGTGGTTTTTCAACATATTGAGTAAAGTTTTCTAACAATTAAAATTTGAAATTTTTATTAAGGGGCGAAACCGCTACATATATAGCCGCTTTGGTCGCTAGATAATCTACATAGTTTTGCTTATCTAAATTCACTGCAAAATTTGCGACATCTGATAAAGAATAGATGGACCAAGATCTGACTTATTTGCCACGTGCTTTAGCCGAGAACATTAGAAAAGATTGAGAGGTGTGGAAAATTCTCAAAAACTGGTAAAGCAGTTTGCGGCTTTGTTATAACCCTTAGAAAATTTCCAAAGCTACCAAAATTTAGAGAAAAAGAATACTTATATTTTGACGAAAGATTTGTTCGAATAGCCATTAATTAAGTAAAATATGAATAAAAAACCTCGATCAAATATTGACCACTCGTTTGCTAATTACCGGAAAAATATAAAAAAAATTCTGTCCATTTATTGCTAGATCTGTTCTCTCTCTAAATCTACCATTAGATATTTTCTAGGATAATTAATAGTGTCTGAAACTGTTTTTCCGCGTTAAATTCCCTGAGTTGCTATGCAACGTTTCGCGCATAAATTTGCAAAATTATGCGTGAAATCTTGGTCCATCTATTCTTTATCAGATGTCGCGAAATTTGTAGTAAATTTAGATAAGCAAAACTATGTAAATTCGCTAGCAAAAAGAATGGCTATATATGTAGCGGTTTCGCCCCCTTAAGTTTTTCAGAAATTAATGCAGATTTATGATGTTATTTATTCTCCATTAATTTTTAAACATATTGTTAGTTTAAATTCTTTTGAAATACATTTAATTTCCCTTAACATTTCGCTCATTTTAAAGTTGAGGGGTGCATAGAAAAATCATTCTTACCTTCCAATTTCCGCACATGGCACACCATCGGCACAAACCGCTGCTTTCTTAAAAACATGCAGTTTTGAAGCTGATGGTGGAAGATGTTTCACTGGATTTGCCGGTATTAAAACATCTTCAATATCCACATGTTTTTTAAAGATTCCAGTGCAATAGCCCACGATAATCAGGACTACTATGAGAATAACCAAACCAGCTCCTACCAGATATTTTCGTTTTAATCTGGGCCTGCAAAAAGGATTTAATTAGTAATTATTTTTTTGTGTGTTTGTTTATGTTTTGAAACACACATGCCAGCATTATATTAAATTTATTTAGTTCAATCAACTTTTCTGCAGAAACCAGTTTAATTTTTGTGCGACCGGTATTTTTTTTGTATTATTAGAGGATTAATTTACAAGTTCTAGAAAATGATTTTATTTCAGGTTGATGACAATTTAATCAAAGCATTGTTTTTGTCGATTGGCCTTCATTGGATTAACTAGGCCAAGTGATCGAGAATATTGAAATCTGATTATCTCGTAATTTAAATTCAAATTTAATTCGGATTGGCGCACTGTTGCCATCTACCGAGAAACCTTTCAAACAGCGAATTGAACGAAATTCCGGTAGAGGGCGATGTAACATAAAATTGGTTTTCGAGGATAATCGAAGCAGCGTGACTTTTGAGGGTTAAGATTAATATTTATTGTTATTAATACATCGATCAATTAGTGGTTCTGTCCGATAATTAATACTCACATAACATTATTGTTAATGTTGTAATAAACTGGCTTATGTTCCACCGCGGTAACATTCGGCACTTTAGCAACATCCGGCCGACATCGTCGCCTAATCACTATATCCGCTTTGCTGCCAACTGGTGGATTTAACAGTAATTTAAAATCAACCATAATTTGCAAAATATGTTTTATGCATTTTATGCACATATAAATCAACACTATTGCATCACTAAATTTCCCAAGACATATTGTGGTAGTACGTTACGGACTAGTTTTATTTTAGGGGTTGAAAATCGATAAATAATTGCGCGTGCGCTACTTTGAAATAACATAATTATTTAAAAGTTAAAAAACATACCTTCGTGGCGCAAAATTTCTGGTTTCCTCGAACATTTTGAACAAACTGATTTAATATTGAAACTTGATAATATAAATAAATACTGATTTCTGGAATTATATTTACTTTTTGGTAAAAGCGGTAGACCGCTCTCGTAATTGAGTGGATTAGCACTTTGGTAAGAACAAGAAATTAGTAAATAATTACTTACAGTATCGTCCGTTTCACGGTGCCTTCAGATATGTTCAACGATGTGATGGTCATTATTGCTAAATTTCGCTATTGTGCACAATAGGCTTCGTGTTTCAGTCTTCTATTAATTTTAGCTGGAATCAATTAGAAATGATTAAGGATCATCATCGAAAATAACTGAGTAAAACATTAATGAATAGTGTTAAGTATGGCATGTTCGAACGAGGGGCGTTCTTTTACTAAATTAATATTTCTGATGGCAAGATATACAGGGTGTCCGGAAATTATGTGCAAAAAATTCAGGGGGATGGTTGTACAGGAAAAATGAATGCTACTAGGTTTTTAACAATTTTTCTCTACATTAAAAATTATTGATTATTTCCGAGATTATTTTTTATTTCATCTGAATAGGGAAGATGCATAAGATTTTTATTTATCTATTTGAATCTATAATGGAAATATATAGTTTATTTCATTGATGGGTGAAAGTTTTTTTGAAAAAAGTGCCATAGATTTTCTAATAATGATTTTACAAATTTGCGGTATTTTAAATGTCTATAAACGCTGTTTAGCGTAATATGAATAGTGACGTCACAAATAGCCTTCCGAGCAAGGTGCGTATTGTCCCACCTCTCTTTTTATCTTGTTAGTTAAAAAGAGAAGTGGACTAAAAACACACATTGTTAGGAGGCTATATGTGACGTCACTACTTTTGTTGCGCTTAAAAGAGTTTTTAGAAATATTAAGTATCGCCAATTTCTAAAGTCATTGTTACAAAATCTACTGCATTTTTTTCAAAAAAACTTTCACACATAAATTAAATGATATATAAACTTCCATTATGAATAAAAAAAAGTTGTATGCAAATACCATATTAGGGTAGCATTCATTCAGTCGAGCATTCAGTGCAAGCACATTTTTAAAAGGGTTTCTTTCAAAAGCGGTTCATTTTATCGTGATTGAACAAGAAGAGTTTTTTGAAGATTTATTAACCTACTCGTACATTAATTGCTTGATTATACAATTAATCGAGCTAAATCGTCTTGAATTTTTTTTAAGAATAAAAAAGTTATGATTTATTTTTTGAGAGTCAAGTTGTTAATTTCCCAAATTCGAACTAAAAACACAAATGAAGTTGGGTGATAAGTGCACCAACTTTGAAGAAAATCAATAAACTAACAAAAAAGTTAAAAATAAAAATTGGTTCAAAAAATCAACTTTGAAGCCCAATAACTGTTATTTTTGAAATTTTGAAAAAAAAGATCGTGTGCCATTAATTTTTCATGTAGAATGAACCCATACTTTTTGGCTCATAATATCCGAACACCCTGTATAGCGGACTAAAATATATTTAATTTTATTTTTTTTAATAGTAATTTTTTTAACTTTACTAAAATCGTGATTTAAATTTCGCGTTATTACAGCAAAACAATTTTAATTTATAATTTAAGGACAGTTTTATTATCATACTGGTAAATAGTTTATTACATTCGTTGTTATTACATAAATAAATAGTTTTTCAAATTATGTGGGTAAATAATTTAAAATGAATTAGTAGCAAATAAAATTGTTATGGAGTGTTATTCAAGGATAAAATTAAAAACCGAAATTGTTCATTAGTAATATCGAAATTATTAAATATAAAAAATTACATTAAACAAATTAATTTCACATACAATAACTTGTTCTACGAATTTAAATTATGTTTAACTATTAATTAGCTCTAATGAAGGCTACAATTATGAACGAAACGTTGGCAAAAAAAATGATTATTTTAGTTTTTATAAATTAATTTTTAAATCTTAACAATATGAATCATGAAATTAAATAATTTGATGTGTACGAAATTAGTATTTTTTATACGAAAAAAATGGTGTATCGAATTTTGTAATAACGTATAAATTTAAAATTTTAGCGCTGCATACTATAAAGTTTTAGAGGTGGCAAACTGTAAAATTTGATCAAGTAATGAAAATGTAGGCAATCCAGAAAACTCAAACGCGGGAATCGATAATTTTAAATTTGTGTAGTCAATGTTTAAGGGTCCTCTACCGGCCGTCTCGAAGTTGCCTGCAACCAGCATTGCATCATGGAGAAAAGAGCGCGAATGATTGGCGAGAGCTTAGGAGAGAGTGGGAAAAATATATAATAAACACGCGTATTTATTATAAGTGTATTTCGGTTATGCGTTGATAGTTTTTGATAAAAATTATGTCAATATATTCCAAAAAAAAATTCTCTAGGCCACGAAGCTCACTAAATTTGAATAATTTTAATTAATCATTGTTAATTAGGTTCATTTATTTTTTTAAATTGTGGAGAGACATCAATTTTTTAATAAATTATCATTTATTTTTGTTTGTCAAATATTTAATTATCCACTATTTTTTTAAAAAAAAAAGCATTGGGAAACAGATTAATTTTTTCAGAATATTTTGACATGATTTTCATCAAAAACCATCAACGCATAACCGAAATACAGTAATTATAAATACGCGTGTTTATTATATATTTTTCTCACTCTCTCCTAAGCTCTCGCCAATCATTCGCGCTCTTTTCTCTGTAATGCAATGCTGGTTGCAAACAACTTCGAGACAGCCGGTGGAGGACCCTTAAGTTGTTTATTTTGGGATTATGACGTCATGTCACTTGAAATTTAAAATTTTAATATTTTCCGAACCCTCCAAAAAATGCAAAAAATCATATTCGTATATTATTTTTAGTACTCTATCATAAAATTAAATAAAACCTCATGTTTAATTTTGAAATTCAATTAAAAATGTGCTGGGTTACTTTGTAAGAATACTACCGTGATAACCTGTTCAGTCAAGTTATTCATTTGAGTGCTATCGGAAACACGATTTGATTATACGGTGAACTAAATATTAATAAATTATGTCATAAATTTGAAAACAAAGTTTCCCGCCACTCCAATTGTATTATTTTTTGAGGTATATTTAAATAAAAAAAGAATTCCAAAATTGAATATTTACCATTTTTGTTACGTGCTCTAAGCGATATAATTTTTCGTAACATACTCGGGAGCCTAGCAGCTCATTACCTGTGCCCTTCAACTTTTTAAGAAGCATAGTACAGTTACTAGCAATATTAATAATATATTACTAATGAAGTTAGGTACAGATACAGGTAATATGTAATTATTTGTTGAGAATTTTTTAATTGGCATCATAAATAGTTTTTCCTCAGTTTAAGAAAAATAGGAGAATTAAATCTAGAAGAATTACAAATTCAAATTAAGAACCTCGTGACGCACCATCCAGCTGGCCACCACAAAAGATTTGTTTCCAACGTAGTTTGTAGAAACTTTCACTTATTTTAAAGGCAACTAAACTAGAAATATTTAGCAAACCGAACCATAAAAACGCATTTATTTGTTTCCGAAGTCGATTTGAAAATCGTTACGACGTATCATCATAACACTGGCGAAAAACTGGTCAATCCGAACCGCAAAATATTGTGATTTAAAGTTTATTTATTTGACTGAATTACTAGCAGATTTTAACACGTGCAGTGAGTACCACGTATTTCTGAACAAAAGGTGATGTCACTGAATTGGAGTTTCTTCGGTCCGCTTACGGAAGTTTTCATTCAACTGCATTTATTAAGATGGAAATAATATTATTCGCTTTTTGCATACCTTATATTGAATCTTAATTAACTAATTTATTATTACTTTGCGATGACGATTTATTTTTCTTCCTTACAGGAAATCGCACCAATCCGGAGCTTTCAGCATGGGTGAGCATTGATTTCAATAATAAACTTTCTTTTCAACATTTATTTAACAAAAATTACATTTGCTTTGTTTAAATTAATTATTACACTTTTACATAGTTTACAAAAAATACCAGAGCTTTATTTTTAATAGTAGTAGGTAGGTATGGAGCGCAGCTATTTAAACTTATCGCTAAAATACTGATTGGTTTTTATGTTTAATATTGTTGAGTATTGTGTTTGAATTTATTTATTTACTATTTGAATTTATTCATTTACTATATTTATTATCTGGCGATATGTTTTTTCAAATCGATTGTTTATATTATACCTCGCATTATACCCTGTAGGAATTAATTGAATTTATTTTCACAAATAATAATATTACAAACTGAACAATAATATTAGTATAAGATTGTTTCTTTGGAATGTGGTCAGTACCTATATAACTCCATAAATAATTATTTCTCTCATATCTAACATTTACATAAACATATGTTTACTTTTTTTATTTGTTTTTTTCTTGTTGCTTTATTTAATATTATATAATCAATCATCTAATTTGCACTTTGCTAACAAGTGTGAAACTCATAGAAAGGTAGTGGGGATTTTATGCAACACAAATGCAAGTTTCACTGGTTGCCTATCCAACCATACAGAATCCGCGGAAAAAGCTTAAATAAGGCAGTGGTGTAATTTGAAAATGTTTAGTGTCGCTAAACATTTACGTTGCATAAAACTGTGATTTAAGATTGTGTCATTAACTTGTGCTTACAATTAAATAAATTTGAGGGATTTTTGATTTTGCATCAAGGCACTTATTTACATTTTTAGTATTGTTGGAATTTCGTGCTAGATAGAAATATTTCTATAAATAACTGAAATAACTAAGATGTATTGATGCAAATTCAAGGATTGAATACATTTTTGTCAAGTGAAGCAATAAACTTAAGGGAGCGAGTTCACTGTGCTACGCTAAACGTTTTTTAAAACTTCTTAAATTTTATTTCTAAAATTTCTAAAAATATTTTTTTTTTAGATATTTGTGTATATTTCCAAAATAATAGCATTTGTAATGAATATAATTTATAATGAATTCGATTTTTACGCGAAAAATGTAAATTTTTAGACAAACTAAATTTTGTAAAAAGTTTTAAAAAAATTTTTTTTAGGAGAAATACCACTAGAAGGCTATCCTTCTGTTATATCGCCGAATAATCGAAAATCCTTGTGACAGTTTATATATTGACCTTTTCTTTTTCTATTGACCTTTTCTGGTACCAAATTATATTATTTGTATAGTAGTTAAGGAGCTATGATACGACTAAATTTTGCTGTAATTTCATTGTAGAAGTGTTGTGTGTTTGCCACTACTATACCATAGTTAGATTTCTGTGAATGTTTTATAAAAAACGCTGTTATTTTCGATTTTTTTTAAGAAAAGTACCACTGCAAAAGTTATTTGCAATCAATTTTCTCACTGAATTGTAATATAATATTTTTGAATTTTTCAAATTCATTAATTTAAAAATCAAATAAAACAAAAATTTCAAATGTTTCTATTACACTTCAATGTAAAATATTAAAATAATAATATTAACAAAACTAGGTAAATATCTTCAAAAACAAGGCCAATATAAAATTTGGATTTTTCAACACGTATCAAGATGGGAGTTTCACTGTTGTATATATAGCCGTGAAACAGTGTGTATTTGCGTGAAACATGTATTAAATGCTCAGTGAGCTATTCTAACATTTCCAAGATCTTTATTAGTAAGCAGTGTACAAGGAATCTAATAGTAGTTTTAGAAAGCCAACTAAATTTTGAGCTATCTGAAATTTTGTATTCTATTCATATTAAAGGGACGAATTTTCCTTATCTAAATTCACTGCACATTTCGCGACATCTGTTAAAGAATTGATGGACCAATATCTAATTTATTTGCCACGTGCTTTAGCCGACAACAATAGGAAATATCGAGAGGTTTGGGAAATTCTCAAAAAATGGTAAAACAGTTTGCGGCATTGTTATAGCCCCTAGAAAATTTTCAAAGCTACCAAAAATTATAGAAAAAAAAAATACTTATATTTTGATGAAAGATTTGTTCGAGTAGCCAATAATTAAGTAAAATATAAATAAAAAACCTCGATTAAATATTAACCACTCGCTTGCTGATTAGCGGAAAAAGATAAAAAAAAAAGTTTCTGTCCATTTATTGCTACATCTGTTCACTCTCTAAATCTACCATTAAATATTTTTTAAGATAATTAACAGTGTCTGAAACTGTTTTTCCTTTATAAATTTCCATAAATTTGCACAGTTATTTCGTGCCCTTAATTAGTTTAAAGATCTTAATGTTTAACAATTTTTTTTAAAAAAATAAAAATTGCCATAGAGTTTAATCGGTTCAAAATTTTGTTGGCTTTCTAAAAATACCATTCGATTGCTTATACATTGCTAAATAATAAAAATTTTGGAAAAATTAAAATAACTCACTGGCCATTTAATACGCAAATCCACGCGGTTTCACGGCTATATATACAACAGTGAAACATCGCCCTTATACAAAGTTTATCACAGTGAACTCGTCCTCTTAAATGTTTCAGTCTACATACACACATCGATAATATAGTAATTAGTAACGATTTTTAAACTTTGAATAAAAAAACAATGCCCAGAAGTTTGTCTTCAAAAATACATGCCTAAAAAGTAAAAACTATGTAAATTATAATGTTTGGTACCCATATAGAAGACATCCAGCTTAAGCAAACCTAATTGATATTTTGGTGAAACTTAAATCTTGCAATATCACATTTAAACATCACAAAATGTACTAAATAAGATTAAATCAGCGCTTCTCAACTCAACTGTATTTTATGTTTGATGATAAATGAAGAGAAGCTTCCGGTTTTAGCGCAGATTAAAACTACTACTATTATAGTACCACTTCTTGGGATTGAACATTGACTAGAGTGTGTTTGAGTATATTTGGCCTGGTTTTTCTCTGATCATCCTTCAGCTTTTTCTCCCGCCAAGACAGCAGCAATTGCTTTTCGGTTGGATCATCACATTCCATTTTCTTATCAAGCGCCATAAAAATCTTCCCACTCGAAGCATCCGATGCTTCCGAAGAATCGCTGCTACGATTGCTAAGAGAATCCAGCAAGGGTTTTTTGGTGTAGGCAGAATTTTGACCATCGCTATCGTACTCTTCATCTTTGTAACGCAACTGTCTCCATTTACGCTCGATTAACGTGCTGGCCGAAATGGAATGTTTCCTCGAAATTTCTTTGTTGTGATTGGGTGAAGCAGGATGCGAATTTTTCTCGCTTTCTTCCGAAAACGCTCGGGTGATTAGAATTCTTGGTGATCTTTTTGGTGTAGCATCCAGCACATTCTGCATCGCATCCGACTTTTTGGTGAACTTGTCTTGCTCCAAACCGAAGAATTTTTGCAGGAAAACATTAGGCTTCAGTGGACTTTCAAGTTGGCCTTGTTGTTGCTTGAATTTCAAATAAATTTCATCTTCAGTTATAGTGGAAATATCTTGCTCATCATTTGGTACTTGCAACGTGTTACAACTAGTTGTCTGAATGATCTTTTTGGCGGTTTCTTCTTTTGGTGAGAGATTTAGACTGTTGGCTGATGCTGGTCGCCAAGTAATTTCGGAAGCAATTCTTTTGATTTTCGATTTGTTTGGATTCTTAACGGCTTTATGGACATCCAGCAGCGTTTCGGATAATCGGCGTTGGAGAGCAGGTCTGGTCAGAAACCCCAAAGGAGTGAGCGATGGTCTGCGTGAGCCACAAGTCGATGGGGTGCGCGCTTGTATCTCCTGGTTCACCTCGCTTTTGGTCTGCTTTTTTCGCCAGTAGTTTTGGAATGTTTTCAGTAGAGCTTTGTTCTTGACACCGTACAAAAAGCCATTGACCGGCATAGAGAGCACGAAAAGGGTAGATGCAAATGTATAGAAATGCGGATGCAATTTGAAGCCGGAAGTTAGAAATCCAGCAGTTGCTTCCCAGAGAATAAATGTATAGTACGGCAGATACATGATGAGAAACGATGCAACTAATTGGAAAACGGTTTTAATGGCACTACGACCACGGAACTTGGGACCACCAGACGATGGAGCCGTTACGGTTGGCACAAAGAACGGATTGCGCTGATGCGTGATGGTTACTTGTGCGGATAGAGTCACTTCGTAGATGGCTGAAGCGATGCGATGACGATGGTAACGAGCAATCATTAGAATCTTCAGATTGCAACAGATGATGACGGTTGCGGGTAGCAGAAGAGTAAACGCAGAGTAGACGATTGTGTACCAGATGGTACCAACACCTATGGAGAAATTTGGCGCGCATACTTCCATACCTGGGATCAAGCTGTATGGAGCTACGGTGAAGAGTGGAGGAACACAGAGAATGAGGCAACCTAGCCAACCAAATCCTAGGCCGAGAAGAACCTGAGGAAAATACAAATACTTTCATTACTAATTTACACGTTTTGTTGCTGTTGCTCGCACTTGCGCTTAATAAATATGTAGCGAATGGTGTAGAAGCTGATAGAATGTGATTAGATTAGCTATTGTAAAAGAATGTTGTGTTAGGAAAAAAGGATCATCACACGTAGTGAACTTTTGTGTCATTAATGGAACAGAAAAGTTTCCTACATAACAAAATCGGTTCGATTCCCTCCGGGCCACTTTAATTTGATCAGATTGGATTAGATATCTAGCGAAATACAAAGATAGTGACGCTGAAAAGCAAATATGCGCCTTTGCAAGAGTTATTGATGAGACAATTAATTAAGCATACAAATTGGGAATTATCCGTCTACCGAACAGAAAAGACAATAGGCCTACTATTAACTGCAGAACAATGGCGTTAATTTTGAATTGGTGTTGCTAGATAAATGTCGGTTTGAAATGTATTCTTGCATCTAATTGTGTGACTGCCGGCAACAAAGCAGATTTTGAAATTTTGTATTTTGTGTTACCTTGTTTGGACTGACAATGTGACTGTAATGCAAAGGAGCGGCGATGGCATAATATCTATCACAATTTAAGCCACAGATCGTCCATAATGCCAACGGATGCAGAAGCGTATAAAAAAATCCATGAATTATGCATGCGGCTCCGCCACTGGACCATTCAGATTCTTTTGTTCCTGGAATCGAGAATACTAGAAACAGTATTCCCAAGACGAGTTCGATGGCACCCAAATGTAGTAGCAGAATATTATTGGCAGACGAAATCTGGAATATAAAACAAACGCATTAATTTTCTTATTTTAATAGCGACGCACCACTTGCAATTTCTTTCTTAGAGGTTTTTTACTTAGTGGGTTGGTAGAAGCACCGGAAATCGTTCAGTGTAATTGCGTCTTATCGTGAAAAACGCTTTTATAGCTGCTTTTTCTGCAATTTTCATCATTGCGGGCAACAGGGGTGGAGTGGACGAAAGAAGGGTCGCAAAATCAAATGGAATTTTTATTTTTAATTATATAGACAATGATTAATTTCTTTTATGTTCAGTTTTAATCATTTTTGCAAGGTAATGAAAAAGAAATTTTTTTTAAATTACAAAAATATATTGCATTATTTAAGGTGGGAATTTCACTGTTGTATATATAGCCGTGACACCGCGTGGATTTGCGTGAAACTGTATTAAATGCTCAGTGAGCTATTCTAATTTTTCCAAAATCTTTATTATTAAAGCAATAATGAACAAGCAATCTAATGGTATTTTTCGAAAGCCAACCAAATTTTGAACCGATTGAACTACAATGAAGAATTTATTACTTCTCTCGTAGAGGAAGTATTGTATTCATGAAAAAAAAAATTTCTCCAAATTTCACTTTTTTCTACATTATAGAATGCGTAGATTACGAAAATCATAGTCACTAATTTCCGTCTGTCGGTCTGTCGGTCTGTCGGTCTGTCGGTCTGTCGGTCTGTCGGTCTGTCGGTCTGTGCATTTCTTTAAACCACTATATTTCGGAATCTACTAACCCGATTAAAGTAAAATTTGCGTCCTTTTTTTCTACCTGCCCATAGATGATATCGAAGAAAAAAAGTTTATAAAATTCTCAAAGACCTGCGCGTTATAGGCCAAAAACATGCTAAAAATGGCAAAATCGGTAGATCCACTTAATCTTCTAAAGTTGCAGACCGATTTTAACCAAATATTGAACATATGTTTCGTGTATACCCCAAGTGGTGAATGCTTTCAAAAAATCTGGAGTTTTTTCAAGGGTTGATTTTTTATTAAGGGTTGAAGGGTCAAAAAGTTGTAAAAATGAATAAGTTGTAACGTGAATACCTGCCAGGAGGAACATTTTAATTGAACCAAATTTGGCATACGTATTAGGAATACATTGAAGAAAATGCTGGTAAAAGTTTCATCTCCTAAAAATAAGCCCTTGTGGCCTGTTGGTCCTTTAATTTATTTGTTCAAAAATTGACGGTGTTTTGATTCTTATATGGCAGCATTACCCACACTTTTCCATCAGTTATTTTAGTAATATTTACATAAAGAGTGAGTAAAAATAATTTTCGACCCTTACCACACACCCCCTCCCCTTTAATATAGAGTTTAAGTCATATGGTTCGGATTTTCTTCATATTCGATTTCTACTATACATTTTAAACATATTTACGAATAATATAATTTAAAATAGTATGCGACCTTTATTTTGCAATTTCAACCCTTAACATACCATGTACAGTCAAAATGCTCGGATTTCTTTCAAATTTGGATCCTAGTAGTAATTTAACTTACTTAACTTATCATTATTTAGTTAATTAAATTAAAATTAGGGTAGGACCTACATATTACAATTGTAACCCCTAATGCACCCCTTACAGTTTGATTTGTCAGATTTCTTTTAAATTTGTTTTCTAATAATAAATTGAAATATAATTTAAACTAGTTTAATCAAAAATGTCCTAGAATTCTCAATTCATGTTTTTAACCCTCAACACACCCCTTACACTGATAGTGCTAGGATTTACTTCAAACATTGATTTATATTATTAATTTTAAATTTAGCTTCAAATAGTTTCATTAAATTAGAGTACCTACAACACATTTTTCACTTTTCAATCTTCTCATACACACGTTTCAACTCTCGCTTAAATTTGTTTAAAATTTGGTTCCTAGTTAAAATTTAAAAAGCATTTTTAAATAACCCGATACATTTTTTTCAGTAAAAGGTGCCTTAAAATTCTAAAATTTGAATAACAAATTTTAATATAACATCGAGAGAAGTACTGTGGAATCTCATTTCCAGCGAATTTTTTTTTATAAATCTGTTAAACATTAAAATTTTTAATCTAATTAATATGAATAGATTAAAAATGTTATTAATTAGATTTCAATTAAATTAATTAACATATTTTGAAAAGTACAAGGCATATTTTGATAAATTGAAAAAACTCAAATTATGTTATGTTGTGCATGTATGTAACTTTTTTAATAATTTTCACATTGTTAATTTTCCAGTAATGTATGAATATATCTAAAAAACACGGATTTTTTGTATCAACTTTAAATGTACGTTTTATAAAAATTATTGCATCTGATGACTTTATATTTTAAACACAAATAAAGTACATATTTCTGTGCGAATAATAAAAAAAATTGAATCAATTTGATCAGTAGTTTTTTTTTTAAGAAATAATTTATGACACTATGTTTTCTCAGCTATTTATAGAGTTATCATCTTGAACTTTTCGTATAGTTTTGCAAATAAAATTAAGGAATAATAATCAATAAAAAGAAATTTTAATACTTTAAAATTATGACTGCAATATTAAATTACATTTATTAAAAAAGGAAATCTGCACTTGTTAATCCTGCAATCTACAATTACTGGTTTAATTACAAGAATTTTTGATTTATTTGTTTAGAAATATTTTGTTAATATAGTGTGCTTCAATTACACACAAGAAATTTTGAAATCGGAAATCTAATAAAGAATATAACAATAATACATAATACATTTAATATTAATTTAATAAAAAAATTCACATGGTACCAAAAAATGTTTTTTCTAATACTATTTTAGAATAATAACATTCTTGAACTAATTTTAATTTAAGAATGTACTCATTCTGCAACAAGGCGTCATCTCATGGAAGTTGACGCAACATTAAGCTATTGTATTTTGATAATGAATTATTCATTTAACTTATTAATTGTTGATATTAGTAATATTATAATTCAGTCAACTAAATCATTCATATTTAGAACATTCTTTATGACATTTTATAACTAATTTTGTTTATTAATACATATATTATAGCGGCGACATCTGTGAGCTAATTGCCAATCGACTAATTGCCTAAAAACGTAAAAACTGACGTATTTTAATTGACGATAGTATTAGAAAAAGTATAGTCTGAAACTCGTCGGAATGAATATTCAGCCCTCGTGGAACCGCCACACTGGCCTTCGGCTCGTGTGACAAATTTCCACTCGGGCTGAATATTCTCATTCCGCACTGGTTGCAGAATATACTATTTTTTATCAAATACAAATATAAAGCTTTTATTTTTATATGTTTCAAGTTTTGAGAATACAATGCTACTTTTAACAAAAATACAGTGAATTGAAAATCTGCGATTTTTTACGGCTGCACTTTTTAGGTTCTTTTTTGCACATGTAAAATTTTAAAAAAAATAAACTATAAGAGTAAGATTTTTGAAATAGTATATACAAATCATATCAAAATTTCATAAAATTTCATTTCCTAGTTTTGGAAATATAAGTGTTTAATAAAGGGGGTCCAAACTTACTACTCCGATAGAAGTTCAATCGGTTCAAAATTGTGTTGGCTTTCTAAAAATATCCTTAGATTGCTTTTGAAAAACTTAGAATAGGTTACTGTGCATTTAATACATGTTTCACGCAAATTCACGCGGTCTCACGGCTATATATACAACAGTGAACCTCCGTCCTTTAACAATCTTCAAAATAATAACAAAGCACGTGCTTAGCTCTAGTCAACCGTTTGATACTAGATTCAAAACCACTTTCAAAGCGGGAATCCTAAATGTATATGGACATCAAATCGACTTATTTTAATTGCAAATAGCTGTGGTCATTTTATGTACACGAAATTTGGGGACGTTCACGTTTGTCATAAAAATCTCAAATTTTTATAAAATTGCATTGTGCAGTTTTGAAGCTCGAGGGCCCAAACTTAATATTCTCTTAACATATTTGATACAATTTGGTCTGAACTTACATAATAAAAGTTACGAATACGTTTTTAAATTAAAATCCAATTCCGTACTTTGCGCTTTGATTATTTTACTGCTTCAGTTCGTATACTCGCCAAATGAATTATGCAGCAAAACTAAAAGTAATTCTCAGACAATTGCGGTTTTCATAATATTTGACTTTATAAAACTGTTGTTTTCTCAACCGAATTTGTCATCATCATACTCAACCAAATTGCTTTAAAGCCAAAGATTTACGATAGTTTCCGAACTTATATTAAATAGACGCATATGTCGCGCGTATTAAGTTCAATTAATACTATCGACAATTCTTGCTCGGAATAGTTTGGCAAGTCATAAGTTAACTTTCCACAGAGATAATTAGGAAGCTTTCAAATTTCGAGCAACTTGTACAAAGTTCCAAACTGTGACGCGCTGCACTGCTTCAATAAGTTTCGAAAGTATTTTGATTGTGATCAAGAACTTGGGTGCGAAAAAAATTGAGTTCAAGACTTGGAAATTCGGTTTTACCTGTCTGGTTAAAAGAACTGCAATAAGAACGTAAGTGTTGAAAATTAGGCCCACCACCGATATAAGCGTAAGAGGAACAGATAGAAATATCGATAGCATTCCGGCGTCAGTCTTGTGGTTTCGTCTTTTTATCCTCTACCTCACTGCATCTTCATTCGAAAAGGGATCCAGCAAACCCATAGTTTTTCTTTCTCTGCTCGTTAATTTTTATTGAAAATGCAGCGTTTTCCCTGCAAACAATTAATTAAAATAAATTAAATGACATAAAAAATTATTATCCACTACAAGAAGCATAATTACTTTTTGGTATATTTAAAATTAATGTCGTGGAAAATGAAAAACATTTCGTCTAAAGAAACTTTTCAACTTGAGGCGGTTTTTAAGGAGATGTATCATTTTTGTCTATTTTATAAAAAGTGCAGAGTTAATCAGCAACTTTATTTTTCCTGAAACTCGATGAACACTGGAATCGAGTTTTCAAATGTGTGTATAGCATGTTTAAAGAAAATTTGGCATCTATTGAGTGTTTAAATTACTGATTGAGGTTGACATCTGTCATTTTTGATTGACATTTGTCATTTTTGGTTGACATAAATTAATTTTGTTGAAGGACCCTTAAGGGATTTAGAGTTTCACGGTAGTATATATAGCCGTGAAACTGTGTAGATTTGCGTGAAACATGTATTAAATGCTCAGAGAGTTCTTTCCCAAAATCTTTTACTATTAAGCAATGAACTATTTTACGATTTTTAATTTTTACTTCTCTCGTAGAGGAAGTATTGTATTCATGAACATTTTTTTTCCAATTTTTTGTTTTTTTTTTTTATAGAACGCGTAGATTACGAAAATCATATTCACTAATTTCCGTCTGTCGGTCTGTTCGTTTCTTTAAACCACTATATTTCGCAATCTACTGACCCGATTAGCACATAATTTGCGTCCTTTTTTTCTAACTCCCCATAGATATCGAAAAAAAAAGTTTATAAAATTTTCAAAGACGTGCGCGTTATAGGCCAAAAACAAGCTAAAAATGGCAAAATCGGTAGATCCACTGATCTTCTAAAGTTGCTGACCGATTTTGATCAAATATTGAACATATGTTTTGTGTATACCCCAAGTGGTGAATGCTTTTAAGAAATCTTTTTTAAAGGGTTGAATTTTTATTAAGGGTTGAAGGGTCAAAAAGTTGTAAAAATCTATAATTTGTAACGTGAATACCTGCCAGGAGGAAGGAATATTTGATTTTAACCACATTTGGAATACATATTAGGGATATATTGAATAAATTGCCGGTGAAAGTTTCATCCCCTAAAAATAACCCCCGTGACCCATTTGTCTTTTAAGTTAATTGTTCAAAAATTGACGGTGTTGTGATTCTTATATGGCAGCATTACCCACAATTTTACATCAGTTATCTTAATAATATTTACATAAAGAGTGATTAAAAATTATTTTAGACCTTTTCCACACACCCCCTGCCCCAATTTTACCGTTTGAGTCATACAGGTCGATTTTTTTTATATTATATGCCTACTATATTTTGTAAACATATTTTCGAATAATCTAACTAAAAACAGTATGCGACCCATATTTTACAACTTCGACCCTTAAGATACTCTTTACAGTCAAAATGCTCGGATTTTTTTCAAACTTGGATTCCAGTAGTAATTTTAACTTAATAAACTTATCATTATTTAGTTAATTTAATTGAAATTAGGCTAGAACCTACATTTAATAATTGTAACCCCTAATACACCCCTCACTGTTTGATTTGTCAAATTTCTTTCAAATTTGTTTTCTATTAATAAATTTAAATATAATTTCAACTAATTTAATCAACACTGTTTTCAACACTGCTATATAAACAACATTGAAACTCCGCCCTTAAGGGGATTATTTGTCCATTTGGTTATTTTTGACATGTTCTGACTTGTAGTGCGCAGGTCTTAAAAAATTGTAAAAAAAATTCTGGGGTATTCTGTGGAAAAAATATTGTGCTTACGCGATGAGAAGAAATGGGCCTAAATTTAGTTCCGATAAATTTTGATAAAAATTACGAAAATAAAATTTTTGGCAATTATTAGAGTTAATACAAAAGGGACCTTTAGGTTTGATAAAAAATAAAACTATTTTTATAAAAAATATATTTCCTACGTATAAATTAATTGTAGAAAGTTTTGCCTCTTGCTATCCCATCCAGGAACACACGTGTTGTTCCAATCGATGTAATAGTAATTAAAATTTGAATAATTTTTGTTGGTCGGTCGGTCGATCAAAATAAAACTCTTTTTGTTAATTTGGAACTATTTACTTTAATTAAATTTAGACGGTATCGATTTGGTACGGGGTAACATATGTGGGAGCGTTTGGTATGAATTTTGTCAGTTAGCAACAAGTTTTTTACGCTCAACAACTTTTGAAAACATTCGCTACTAAAACCGAAGCAAATGGATATTTTATGTCCGCTTGTTTAATGGAACTCACATATAATGGCTACCGAAAAAAAATGCTGGGAAAATGCTGGGCTGGACATTCCTTAATTTTAAATTGAATTATTAAATATTTGTTTAGGGTAAAATCGAGTCTTTATAAAATATGCAGACTTTTCAAATTTCCCTTTGGAAATCAATAAGAACGCATGAATTCGGATATATTTATATCGTTGGCTTGGGAATCCTTGAACTAAAACCACTTGCCTTCTACATGTTTATCTATTATGTGTATTTAAATGAAATAGAAATAGTAAACAATTTTCCAGTAAATTTGATTTCCAGTGTCTTGTAATTTGATGAAAAACAATTGCGAACTTTGTGTAATATAATCGAATAAAACTCTAACGTAGATTGTTTCAACTGTAATACATTAAAAGGCTCATTATGGTATGCGGAAACCACATCAAAGAACCCATTATCTGTCTGGATAATAAGGTTTATTAGGTTTAAATTCTGTTTGGCTTATCATTACCAAATAACATAATGTCAATCGTCACTCTATTGTATTTTACTATTTTCCAAAATATATATGTCCATTGATATTTTGTTTAAGAGGGGCGTTTCACAAAGTAGATGACCCACATTACAATTACTTCTCTCGTAGAGGAAGTATTGTATTCATGAAAAAAAAAAATTCTCCAAATTTCACTTTTTTCTACATTATAGAATGCGTAGATTACGAAAATCATATTCACTAATTTCCGTCTGTCGGTCTGTCGGTCTGTCGGTCTGTCGGTCTGTCGGTCTGTCGGTCTGTCGGTCTGTCGGTCTGTGCATTTCTTTAAACCATTATATTTCGGAATCTACTGACCCGATTAAAGCAAAATTTGCGTCCTTTTTTTCTAGCTGCCCATAGATGATATCGAAGAAAAAAAGTTTATAAAATTCTCAAAGACCTGCGCGTTATAGGCCAAAAACATGCTAAAAATGGCAAAATCGGTAGATCCACTTAATCTTCTAAAGTTGCTGACCGATTTTAACCAAATATTGAACATATGTTTCGTGTATACCCCAAGTGGTGAATGCTTTCAAAAAATCTAGAGTTTATTATAGGGTTGAATTTTTATTAAGGGTTGAAGGGTCAAAAAGTTGTAAAAATGAATAAGTTGTAACGTGATTACCTGCCAGGAGGAATATTTGATTTGGACTAAACTTGGTATACATATTAGGAATACATTGAAGAAAATGCTGGTAAAAGTTTCATCCCCTAAAAATAAGCCCCTACGACCCATTTGCCATTTAAGTTAATTGTTTAAAAATTGCCGGTGTTGTGATTCTTATATGGCAGCATTACCCACACTTTTTCATCAGTTATTTTAGTAATATTTACATAAAAAGCGAGTAAAAATAATTTTCGACCCTTACCACACACCCCCACTCCTCCAATATAGAGTTTGAGTCATATGGTTCGGATTTTTTTCATATTCGATTTCTACTATACATTTTTAACATATTTACGAATAAAATAATTTAAAATAGTATGCGACCCCTAATTTTGGAATTTCAACCCTTAACATACCATGTACAGTCAAAATGCTCGGATTGGTTTCGAATTTGGATCCTAGTAGTAATTTAACTTACTTGACTTATCATTATTTAGTTAATTAAATTAAAATTAGGGTAGAACCTACATAGAACAATTGTAACCCCTAATGCACCCCTTATAGTTTGATTTGTCAGATTTTTTTAAAATTTGTTTTCTAATAATAAATTGAAATATAATTTAAACTAGTTTAATAAAAAATGTCCTAGAATCCTCAAATCATGTTTTTAACCCTTAACACACCCCTTACACTGATAGTGCTAGGATTTACTTCAAACATTGATTTAAATTGGTAATTTTAAATCTAGCTTCAAATAGTTTCATTAACTTAGAGTACCTACAACAAATTTTTCACTTTTTAATCTTTTTATACACACGCTTCAACCTTATCACTTAAATTTGTTTAAAATTTGGTTCCTAGTTAAAATTTAAAAAGCATTTTTAAATAACCCGATAATTTTTTTTCAGTAAAAGATGTCTCAAAATTCTAAAAATTTGAATAACAAATTTTAATATTGCAACGAGAGAAGTACTGTGGAATCTCATTTCCAGCGAATTTTATTTTGTAATATTCAGCTGCAATTGGTTAAAAGGTATTAATCCAATATTATTTTTCAAAAAACAATGGACAAGACAAGAACGTGAGGTATTTTGTTTATGAAATTGAATAGTGGTTATTTAAGTAACCACTATTCAATTTCAAAAAAATTATAAATAAAATCAAAGAGAAAAAAAGAAATAAATCGTAGAGAAAAAAAGTTGAAATAAATTTTGTAGCTTTTTTATAGATAAAAAACTTTTACATTTAAAGTTCAGCTCAAAAATGATTTTTCCTACAATCGCATATAAAAGTAAGCCTTTGTGCTTCCATTTGACAAGGAAAAGTTGGCGTTTTCCGAGGGGTTGTCACTTTCCCGCTCTAGATCTTTTTGCTGATTTTCCCGCTCGCTAAATCAAAACAATGCAGTAAAACAATAGTTTTTGTTTTTAGAAATGAGCGTTTCTTGGTTACCGATGATATAATCACATTTTTATTTGTTGTCAAAATATTAATTTTACATTTTTGCCACCAAAATTTAATTTAAAATCGATTGTAGGAAAATTCTTGTGTGTATTTCGAGCGCAGTGTTTTTGTCGCTCTCGCCAGATTGTCGTGCTCCGCTATCGCGTCGCACGACAACATTCTGGCTCGCGCGACAAAGTATCACATTGCGCTCTTAATACACAAATAGCTATTTTGGTCGTCTTATGGCGTAAAAACGCTTTTTTGGTGACTTTAGCGCCACCTACTTTTTGAAATAGCGGTTCTACAAAATCGACCCCATGAGATAAATTGTAGGGAATTATGTCCCGGACATTTTTTGTCTTCGTGAATTTTCACGAAAACCCGCCGTTTACGAGAAAAACTAAATCCAAAAACTTTTTGAGTTATGATAGTCTTCCGCAAGGGCAGTGGTGACGGGAACTTATAGTTATGGTTTTCTCATCCCCCTCAAGCGATTTATGCAAACAAATTCCTTGGTAAAATTATTTCCGCTAAATTCGACAGATTGACTGTACTACTATCCCAAAATCTTTATTATTAAGCAACGTACAGCTACGGCCGAATTATTCCGCACGATCCGTTTTCCCTTTGTAATTGTGGTTTTTAAAGCACAGCCGCTTATTTTTTTATTTCTGATATGTCAGTTTAATTTAAAAAGCTAGCAGATTTGCCAGTTTTATTCTTACTTTTACAAAGTATCATATGCCGTATCATACGTTAACCGAAGCTGAAAAAGGTTTTGCAATAGCAAAATTAGATGAAGGGTGGTCGTTGCAACGAGTAGCTGACGAAATTCAGTGCGAAAAAAGCACAATTTTTTATTTAAAAAAAATATATATTTTATCTGTTTCTCTTCGAATGTGATTCAATTTTGTTATTTGTATATCTAATTAAGTTAATTAACCTAATAATTTTCATTAATGTTAAACTATAAAATTGTTAATTTTGTATTTATTTTATGTTTTTATAATTTGAAAATAAATTGTACGCCACTGAATTTCTGAATATTTTTTAAAGTTCGATTCACTATAGGAAAATTTTCAAAAACCTACCCACTTGATTAAAAATCGTGTGGAATAATACGGCCGTGACGGTACAAGCAATCTAATGGTATTTTTAGAAAGCCAACAAAATTTTGGACCGATTGAACTCCGACAATCATAAAATTAAATAAAGAAATAGTGTAGCCAGCCCCATTAATTAAATCAATAACTTTTTTTCCGTATGTAAATGTTATGTACTTTTATTGAATGACCAACCCATCGCTGTTCTGATCGCTGATCCGAATAAATATATCGCCTTCACAATCTTAACGATACAAATAGTTCGCTTCGTAAATTATCACTAATGATTTCGTGCTTTATGTCGTTTTTTATGACTTCGATTGGAAAACGACTTATTAGACAAAAAAAAAAACATTTTTGCAATTTGCGATTAAAATGACATCTTTTTAGTTGCCATTTTTGATGTTGAAACGGCCTTCTTTTTTTTATTGTTCTAAAAAAAGCGTGAAAAAAAGACTTTATCTGCTTGCGTTTCGAAATGACAACTTTATGAGTGTAATTTTTAATGTCATAATGACATGCATTATGACAATAAAGACTATACTGATTTTCGAGCTGATTACATTATAGTACTGAGTACTATAATGAATTCATTATGGTACTCAGTACTATAATGAAACTGAATACTGTATTAAAATTCAATAAAATTTTCAATCAACTAACAAAATGTGCAAAATATGGCAAAAAACTTTTTGAAAATTTATTTAAATTTATTACAAATTATGAAGAAATTAATTAAACAAATTAACGATTGTAAACATTAATAGTAGCAATTGTACAGTCACGGCCAGAAAATTCCGCACGGTGTGTTTTTCGTTTGTAATTGTGGTTTTTAAAGCACAGCCGCCTATTTTTCTATTTCTAATATGTCAGTTTAATTTAAAAACTAGCAGAGTTGTCAGTTTAATTCTTACTTTTACAAATTTCATATGCCGTATCATACGTTAACCGAAGCTGAAAAAGGTTTTGCAATAGCAAAATTAGATGAAGGGTGGTCGTTGCAACGAGTAGCTGACGAAGTTCAGTGCGAAAAAAGCACAATTATTGATTTTAAAAAAAAATATTTTATTTGTTGTCTTGTTCGAATGTGATTCATTTATGTTATTTGTATATCTAATTAAATTAATTAACCTAATAATTTTCATTAATGTTAAACTTTAAAATAAAATTGTTAATTTTTTATTTATTTTATGTTTTTATAATTGGAAAATAAATTGTACGCCACTGAATTTCTGAATATTTTTTAAAGTTCGATTCACTATAGGAAATTTTTTCAAAAACCTACCCACTTGATTAAAAATCGTGCGGAATTTTCTGGCCGCGACTGTACAATACGCTGTATTAGTGATGACGTAGTATCGGTTTTTTGTTGGAGTAAAACTGACTATTGAGTCAAACAAATAACTGTCAATAGGAAGTGTCAATAGTATCAACCTACATAGAACATCCATATTCATGTTTTAAAAGGGTTTATGTTTAGTTTAAAGATGTCTACTTGCTAAATTGGCATAAGATAAGTAAATCAATTGCTATTGGTTATTTTGTTAATGCTTTTATTCTCGTTTTTATTTTTAATTTTAATTTGTCGACCCATTCGACCTAGGTTGATTTTAGATCTAGTTGTTTGTTTGACCCAGAAGTAAGATTCACTCCAATAAAAAATACGTCACACTAATGCAGCGCATTATTCAAATTAACGCCAGAAAATCGAACAATTCAAGGCTAATATGATACATCAATTTTCAGGTAATACGATTATATCAATAAATTAGTGACGTTTAGGTGTCAGCAACATATTTATTTTTTAGATTTTACGTTTTTTTAAAGCTAAATAATTTATTTCGAATTTCTTCTTTAATATACGCAAGCAGATAAAATTTTGTATGTCATTCGGATCGTAACTAATCATTATGGTACCAATGGCACCAATGGTACCTCGGCTGGCGCCTCGTCTGATAAACTTCACGACTGGTACCATAATAATTGATATTACGATCCTTATGACATAAATAACTATTTTTTCACTCTTTTTCTACTTTTTTTCACTCTTTTTACTTTTTTTCATTATTTTAAAAATTGCTAAAAACGTGGCAAAAAGTTATAAAACCGCAATGTTTTATTTATTAACAATATTAATTGTACAATTAGTAAGAATATTTAACTAAACAGAAACATATAAGCAACATTTCCAATAAATTTGAGTTAGCAAACACTTCTGTTCGATTTGAATTATGTGAAGGAAGCTGTTTGATGTTTCGTTCCTAGGGGCGATTTCAATTGTTTTATCAATGCTTGCTCTAATTAATAACAAATTAAGCTTGAATCAAGCAACCGATTGTCATCTGATTATTAACTAATATTTAATATTTTTTATCTACTCTTAACACGTAATATACACTTTACGCGTGCGTTTTCCAATACATAACATTATACATTATGTCACCTATGCGGTAATGAATCATTACTAATCAGAAACGTCATCATTACTAATTGGAAATGTCATATCGATTTTAATTGCACCTTTGTGTTGTTGAAATAGTAATTGTTTGCAACCAGCAATACTTACATTGTCAATTATTAATATATTCTTGATTAACAGACATTGATTATAAAAATACATTCATAATACTACATTTTTAATGTAAGCGATAAAAATTTACAGTATTTTATCTTGTGTTGATAAGACAATATAAATTAATATTATTATGTTGGTAGCTCTGCTAGTTGACGTTGACAGTGCATTTGTTTTCTTTAACAATCATAACAAACAATTCTTCTGTGGAAAAAGTTTAAATATTCCGTGAATTTGTCCGTGGTATTAAAATTGAGCTTATAGTGTTTTTTGAAATCTATTAATTTTCCATTTTTTTTTAGCTTTGTTGTTAAGAGTAGATAAAGTATAGTACTCTACTCGTTAGTAATAAGCCATTATTCTCTCGAATGATTTACTCCCCTCGCTATCGCTCGGGTCGTAAACTTCATTCTCAAGAATAATGACTATCATTACTAACTCGTTGAGTAATATACTATTATCCAAAACTGTCAGATAATGTGTTTGTTATTGATTAGAATTTAAATTATAAAGTAGGCCATAACTCACTAGTGGACAAAAGTAGTGATTTAAAGTATACTTTATTTCACTAGTGAGTGAAAATGCACTGATACTCTGATATTCTTTGTTATAAGATTTTTTGGACTTTTCCGGAATTAAACAAGCTGTGGCTTCGTTTGCTTCTTGTAAAATTTCGATAGGAATTTCACAATTCTCCATTTTGATGTATTCTTTTAGTAAACAAATTCGGTTTTCAACATGACAACCACAGTTTTCTGACAACCAGCCTTCTGTGATCAAAATTATCAATTTTCAAATAATGACGTTTTTCTAATTTAATTTATTATTTTAAAAATACGATTTAATAAAAGTTTTAGATAAAATTTTGTATTAAACACGTGAGTAATTACATATAAGTCACTCAAGAAAATTAGCCCACTCGCCCTTCGGGCTTGTGGGCTAAACTTTTCTTTCGTGACTTATATGTAATATTACTCACTAGTCTAATAAATAACTATTATTTTAATTAAAAATTGCAAAAAATAGTGTATACAACACGAGCAAAATTAGTTATTTTTTCACTTGTCGTATTGTCCAACTCGGCTGACGCCTCGTTGGACAAATTTACGACTCGTGAAAAAATAACTTACATTTTGCTACTTGTTGTATAAATAACTATTTTTTTTTTTCAACCCATCAATTGAATGAGACGAGTATAAATTATTTCTAGAGTATGTAATTTTTTTTTATAATTTGTTCAGTTATTCTAAAAATTAATCAATAAAATGAAATAAACGAAAAATATTGGATCACATGTTTCACCAAATAGATGAAAATCTGGATAATATAAAATGCAATACCAAATTCACACTAACATTGATTCGAATTGAATACAAATATTTGTTTTATTCATTGAAACTAAATTTGAAATTTTTATGTTTGTTCAAATTACTTGCTGCTTTCTGTCAATTACTATTCTTATCTAATCTAAAAACATTCAACTTATACTTATTGTGGTGTGTATTTAACATTTTTGTGTTTCACATATTGTAGTCATTCCAACATATACTATTCAATTACTTAATAATAATTTAATTATGTTTTGTTCAGATATATCGAGCGAACTCAAAGAACTGCTCGACCAAGTTACACCTTACTTCCAGGAAAACCTAATCAGGGTAAGTTTTTAATTAATTGGTTTTGAAAAATTTCTTTATTTTATTTTGGCAAGTGCAGGCATTCAATAATGAAGGATTCCTTCATCAAAAGCCGGAAATCAGCAAGCGGTACATTAAAAAACTGGACGACATTCTAATTTCCAACGGTGATTCGAAAATGTAAATTCCCGTTCTCCATTAATTAGCAGAAATTCAAATAATTTCCATCATTTGCAGTGAATTGAAGAATATGAAATTTCCATGGATCCCGGATTTTCGTATAAACAATATGCGTCTGAATCTAGGCATGTTGTGTTTGGATGTGGATTTCAAACTCGGTGCATTGAAGGTGGATGGCGAATACGAAGAGAATAATTTAACTTTGCAAAAAGTGCTGCCTGTTTCGAATACTGGCAAATTAAAGTGAGTAAAATTGAATTGTTAGGTATATCTATTATTCTGTGTTTCTAAAATAATTTGCACAAATACTTTTATCCGAAATCAGAAATAAAATATTAAAAAGCGTCACTATAATAAAACAGATAAATCTTTAAAGTGCGATTTTAGTGACGGATTTGTTTTATCCACTGAAGGCGTTTTTGAGTTACTTCGAATTTTGTCATAGGTCAAATTTCCACTTTTTATTAAAACATAGTTTAAGGGGGCGATACCGCTGCATATATAGCCGCTCTGGTCACTAGCGAATCTACATAGTTTTGCTTATCTAAATTCACTGTAAATTTCGCGACATCTGATAAAGAATAGTTGGACCAAGATCTGACTTATTTGCCGCGTGCTTTAGCCGAAAACATGAGGAAAGATCGAGAGGTGTGGAAAATTTTCAAAAACTGGTAAAGCAGTTTGCGGCTTTGTTATAACCCCTAGAAAATTTCCAAAGCTACCGAAAGTTAGAGAAAAAAAATACTTATATTTTGACCAAAGATTTGTTCGAATAGCCATTAATTAAGTAAAATATGAATAAAAAACCTGAATCAAATATTAACCATTCGCTTGCTAATTAGCGGAAAAAATAAAAAAAATTCTGTTCATTTATTGCTACATCTGTTCTCTCTCTAAATCTGTCATTAGATATTTTCTAGGATAATTAATAATGTCTGAAACTGTTTTTCCGCGTTAAATTCCCTGAGTTGCCAAGCAATGTTTCACGCATAAATAAAAATCCAACTCCTACACGCGATTAACTATAATGGCGATTTTAAATAGGTTGCACTGGTGCGCACTAAGTATATCTTTGTTTTTTTTAACATGTTTTAATAACAAAACATGACAAATGTATTTCACAAAAATTTCAACATAACGGATGAAGAACCCTGTAATCTCAATTATAGCATTTTAAATTCGTCAATACAATATAATTATTAATTTATTTATTTTCGAAAAAGTTATAAGAAATTCGAGTGCATGTCTTAAAATCTTTAACATGCTTGGTTGATGAGCAAAGACGTCACATTGGGACAAACTGCGATTTATTTGTCTGTAGTAAAATATATATTGAAAGTGGCATTTGACGTGGGAAAATAATGTCAGTAGATTTTGCGCTCACTTTGTAGATGAATTTATGCGGCTCACGATCTTTTCTAGCAAGATAAATTTTTATTAAAGTCACTTCTCTGTTCCAGTATAAATTTTAATGAGGTAACCGGCACTGGAAGAGTAGGATTGTTAATTGAAGAAGACTCACTGGTGGCGAAAAATTACGACATGCACTACCAAGCCAAGAACACAACATTAACGGTATTATAAATACTTTTTTTGTTTCTTGTAATAACTTTTTTCAATATTTTGTGTGCTGACAAACAGGTGAAGTATTTTGCGGAGGGAAACGAAATCGAAAATAGCATTAGCAAGTCAAATGAGGAAGGGGGTGAGTTTATTTGATAATTTTTCTGTTTCTTGCATTCAAAGAGATTCAATTAAGAGCTGGCAGTGTTTTATAAGTAGCGCATAAATGTTAATTACTGATGTCTGATGAATTACTGATACATTTTCAAATCAATAATTTAAAATTCGGTATCAAAGCCAAAGAGCATATCGAAAGAGATTGATAATTATTGGAAAAGGAAAATTGGATGTTTTGTGTATTATTTTATGATATATTATTTAAGTATGCTATTTGAAATACTATAAGTGATCAAAACAACTAGCTGAAAAAAAATATTTTCATTTCGCTAGTTGATAATGGAACTTAAACAAATTGCTTTAGTTTTTTTGTTCCTTAAATTTGCTTGAAGATTGTATTTCGTGGCATATTAAATTAACTCGAAGCACAAGCAATTTACTGTTGCCTTAATGAAATTAAACTACTTTAGGAGATTCGTTGATTCTTGCGTTGTTTTTTTTTTTCACTTTTATTTTTATGCAAATTGTGGGTCTGTTTTTAGATTTCTCTCTGACGGATTCAGTTTGGACGCAAATAACAGAACTTCTAACTGAACATTTGAACCATCAGCTAGGAACTGTGATTGTAGAATTTTCGCTCACTGAAACTCTAATCGATCAGGATGAGTTACTACGGTAAGGAATTAATTGTCTTTATAATGAGTTCATTTTATTTTCTAAGGAATTTCATAAAATTGCGTAGAAATTGAGATATAATGAAAACTACAAAATAGAGCATGCATAGAATTTTTTTTTATTTATTAGAATCTATAATGAAAATATATAATTTATTTAATCGATTGGTGAAAGTTTTTTTGAAAAAAGTGCTGTACATTTTGTAATAATGATTTTAGAAATTTGCAATATTTTAATTTGTCAGAAAACGCGCTTTTGGCGCTACATGCATTCAAAAGCGCTATATGTGACAAGGTGCGCTATACGTGACGTCAGTGCGCATGTTGAGTTAGAATGCGTTTTTAGAAATTTTAAATTTCACAAATTTATAATATTCATATTGCAAAATGACCGCATTTAAAAAAAAAAAATTACACATCAATCGAAAGAACTATATATTTCCATTATAAATTAAAAAAATTATGTATATTCTCCATTATAGTCTTTCCGGCGAATGTTGGGACTTGCGTCATCAATTTCTGAACTAATAATAGACATGACCATTTGTTGCTGCTTTCTTCGTACACGTATGTTCGTATTATGCAATTGTAATAATGTTTCGGGATTCGGTGAACCGATAGAGGGCGGCACAATCACTCGCATCAACGACGTACGTGAGTTTTATGTCGCTCTCACTCAGCGTGTGGTGGACAAGGACAGTGCGTGCGGTTAGTTTGTTGTGTTAGTTTGCTGGTTATGTGATGTGATCAGCGGCGTTTCATCAGTGTTTAATTCTAATATTTGTTCGATCCCGGACCTGATCATTAACCTCGGAGAAGACACTTCCGACAAGGACGATATTTTTAATTAATTTTGACATTTAAAGTAAAATGCTAAAATGCATCGCTGCAAAAACAGAACTTTATTCGTAATGTCGCCTGAAAAATAGTCCACCCACAATACAACCGTGGACCATGTTCAAATGATACGCTACTGGTAACCAGCTTTGTACTGAATTGGTTCATACGCGTCAATTGATGATGCAAGTCCAAACATTCGCCGAAAAGACTATATTTACTTCATACTTAATGTGGCTTAAGAGGGTACCGCATTGGTTTTGAAATCATAGATGGCGCTACTGTAGTATTTTGTTAGGAATGATTAACAAAAAATGTTCAAATATTTTTTTGTATAATTTAAATACTTTGGAGAATTTTAATTAATAAATTCTGACAAAATTTCAAGCTATTGTTAAACTACCAAGTAGCGTTTTTAAGCGTATTATATTTAAAGCACACTTCAACAGAGGAATATTATGAAAAATGAAGAGCACGCTGAAGTGTTAAAGAATGGCAATTTTTAACCGAGAATAAGAACGGGGTTACGAGCATTTACTGTGCTGTAAAAAGCATCAGGAATGTTGCGCTGCGTTTTGAAAAGATAATTCTGCCGAAAATGGACCATTAAACTTTAGTATTATTTTAGCCATTCAGACATTTTATGCTGAATTAAAGGAAAATATAATTCGTATTTTAATTTTGCACGGTGAAAACTTTTGAACCATTAGGTAAGGCATTTAGGTTGTTCCCATTTAACAAACGAAGCCACTTCGATTAAATTTAGTTGCGACTTTATAAGTTGTCTCCATTACAAAGTCACATGAAACTCATCAAACTAATTTAATTTAACCACATCAATAATTGAATGCAGTTTCCAATGCAGCCAACAACTAATTAGCAAGCGTAAAAGTAACTATATTCGAGAACTGATAGCAGATTAAAAGTTTGTATGTTATCAAGGACAATGAACGAACGAACGAAGAGAATTAATTTTAACAATCTGCCTTGCAACAAGTGGTGGCAAGCGATTAGAAGCCTAGCTAGACGCAATTCCATTATGAATAAAAATGCATGCAGTCGCACGTAAATGCATTTCCGCGTTTTAATCGTATCAGAAATTTATGTCGCATGTTTGGAGCGTATACCTATATGCAAAACGTATTTATTAATGCATAAGACTCATTAGAAGCGAACTGAAAGTTAATTATAGCCACTAATTTCCCCTTTAGACGAAGGTTATATGCATTCAACACGTGGTTGTATAGAACTCAAACTCAAAAATATATTATATTCTGATTGTTTGGAAATGTCGAACATGCAAATGTTAAGCCTTACATCATTTTCTTTTATAGGCTAATCGGAATATTTATGTGTCTTTGTGAATGCTCGAACGACTCGAGTTTGCACATTTTGTTAATTTTTCGATTAAAAATGTCTCGGGCTAAGTGTAGATTGGCAAAGACGTCAAGATGACGTCATTACTATTGATGACGTAACTTCGTAAATGTGCTGAATAGCCTATATAGTGAAACCGATTCTGTTCTGACCTGTGAGCTCTCAGCTGATTCCGCCTGCACCAAATCAATTGAAGGTCATGTAAAATTTTTACCAGTAGCGTAGAATATCTTCCAAGCAGCAGCGACACTCCAATACAAAAATAAAACATTATTTTCATACGGCGGCACTGAACAACAACTAAACACGACGAAAGACAATACGTGCATGTAACTTCTTTGTCATTCACATTGATTGTATTCATAAAATATGGGAAGTCATGTTAGCATATACTGTAATGCGCTGGCACAGCGTAGCAATAAAAAAGTACGTCTAGCGCATTCGATACAACAGGTCAGAACGTAGACAACTTGACTTTAGTATAGTCTTTCCGGCGAATGCTTGGACTTGCGTCATCAGTTGACGCGTTTGAACCATTTCAGTACTAAGATGGTTAGTAGTAGCGTATCATTGGCAAAAGGTCCACGCGTATATTGTGGGTAGACTATTTTTTAGGCAACATTACGAATAAAGTTCTGTTTTTGCAGCGATGCATTTAAATTTAAATGTCTAAATTAATGTCAGAATTAATTAAAAATATCGTCCTCGCCGGAACTGTCTTCTCCGAGGTTAATGATCAGTTCCGGGATCGAACAAATATTAGAATAAAACACTGATGAAACTCACGTATGTCGTTGATTTGAGTGATTGTGCCGCCCTCTATCGGTTCACCGGACCGGATACCGAAACGTTTTTACAAATGCATAATACCAACATACGTGTACGAAGAAACCAGCAACAAATGGTCATGTCTATTATTAGTTCAGGAATTGATGATGCAAGTCCAAACATTTGCCGAAAACACTATACCTTGGTATATTAACCGTGTAGAAAAACATGCGAGACTTTTTCATTTGTTTTAATAGGATTGCTTCAATCAGCCAATAAGAATCAATTAAACTTCAAATCTTATTTTTGATCCCTCTAGATTAAGATTACACTAATATTCTTTGTAATTTGTGAAAGCTTCTTAATAGGCTGATACTATAATGTATATTGATTAGTGGATTAAATCGTTGTCTCAAATGCAGCTTAATTTTTTGCTACAATTTTTATATTTTTATTGTTGTACATTCTCGAGAACATTGATAAACCAACAGACAGAAATATATCAAATTAATTAAATATTTTAGTATGTTGTAGTACCAATAATTTTAAATAAACGAGGTTTGTGGAGTAGAAAACGATAGCTAAAATATTTTTATTCTATTCTTAAGGAAGCAGTTATCTGGTTGGTCGACGTTAAATTCTTAAGAATTAAGTAATAACTTTTAAGGACGAACGAAATAATGATTAAGGTTTTCACCAATATGTATTGTTCCTTCGTCTATTAATTAGGAGGAGTATTTCGGCTGAGCTCCAATTTCAGCGCGTCTAGCTGGAAGCGCATGCTATTCTTATGAAAAAATCACTGCCACTCGGTGTAAGGCCCACAGGAAAACTACTGAATCAATTTTAAATATTTAAAGTGATATGCATTCTAGAAACATTAATCTACTTTTTTAATGAAACAAAGTTTTTATAGTTTATTGTAAAAAAAAATATACAGCTACTCAAAGTTAATATAGTTGATATTTCAAATACAAAATAACATAAATGACACTTTGTCCATTGCAATCACAGATAAATCAATTCAGATTATATATCAGTTTAAGTATTATAAATTGATTCTTTAGTTTTTAAGATTGCCCTACACCCGATTTGAATTTTTTGTATCATATTTTGAACGAGAATCATCGTTAGAGAGCTTGTTCTAGTGCTCGGTAGATGGCTATACGGACGCTCAAACGCAAGATAGCTTCGAAGATGGCTTGTTGCGTCTCATTTCAACACATGCAAATGTACTCCAATTTCTAGTCTCATGCTAATATTTGTGTCCTAATTCTAATAAAAGAGATGAAGGGTATCGTTTGTCGCTTCCACAATTTGCGTTTACCGTTAGCTTTAAAAAGTCCTCCTCTTAAGAATCAAGTGATAACTCTTAACGACGAAGTAATAATTAAGCTTTTAACCAATATGTATGAGTTCCTTCGTCTATTAATACAAGAGAGCTCCAATGCCTTCAGAAATTTAGTATTGAAACGCTGAAAAAGATCGCAAGCGCTGATTCTATAGAAGTGGCACATAAGCGTAATTTTTTTCATATAGCATGGTCAACATCGATCCAATTTTTGAGCAAAATTGCCTTTTAAAGCCATCAAATTCATTCGTTATTTCATCAATAAAAAATGTCTTGCTTTATTTTGTCGACAGAGAAATGGCTCGAGAGCACTCCGTGAAAGCGAACCGATTTTTCGATTCGCTCTTATGCGTAGCCAAAGATTACGTGGTTGAAAACGGATACCGATCAGTAAAGACACCGGCATTTAGTGTTACCTATCGGGGTAAGCCCACTGGTGTGCAACAAGGAAAATTAGAAACGCAAAACGGGTATTTGCAGGACCTTTCAACGTTAACGCGACCGCACGATCTGAGTTTCTACGAAGACAAACACCAAGTTACCGTTTATGGGACGATTAGTTTGAGAGAATTTAAGGTATGTTTTTGTATTCAAATAATTAATAATAAATAAGCAAAAAGATTTACATTCAAATTATCTGCGCAGAACAAATTTCATATAATTCCATATGAAACTACTTTTGAAAATATAACTGTTTACTATCGGAGCAATAAGTTTTGACCATCTTTTTTAAAGTGTCATTTTTTGAAAAGTACATATTTCTGTACAAGATATAAAAAAAATTGAATCAAGTTGATCAGTAGTTTTTTTTAAATAAATAATTTATGACACTAGGTTTTCTCAGCTATTTATAGAGTTATCAACTTGAACTTTTCGAATTGTTTTTCAAATAAAATTATGGAACAATAATCAATAAAAACAAATTCTAATAATTCAAAATTATGGCTGCAATACTAAATTACATTTATTAAAAAAGGAAAGCTGCACTTGTTAATCCTGCAATCTACCATTACTGGATTAATAAGAAGTATTTTTGATTTATTTTTTTAGAAACATTTTGCTAATATAGTGTACTTCAATTACACACAAGAAATTTTGAAATCGGAAATCTAATAAGGAAAATAACAATAATACATTTAATATTAATTTATTAAAAAAATACACAAAAACAAAAAAAAAATGTTGAACAAATAAAAATATAAAGATTTTGTTTTTATATGTTTCAAGTTTTCTGAACACAATGCTATTTTTAACAAAAATACAGCGAATGGAAAATCTGCAATTTTTACAGTTGTACTTTTTAGGTATTTTTTTGCACATTTTAAATTTTAAAAAATAAACTATAAGAGTAAAATCTTTGATTTTTTTATATCACATTTATAAATAGTTTATACAAATCAAGATTTCATTTCATAGTTTTGGAAATATAAGTGTTTAAAAAAGAGTATCAAAACTTATTACTCAGATAGTAGTCCATTTAATCACTGAGTGAGTAAATGATGTATTTTACTCACTCATTTTAGTGGATGAAAGTACACTTTTTTCAAACGGAATTGGATAAAATGTAGGTATATATTTTAATGTTAAATTTGTGTTTCCCTGCTGAGAAAATGGAATTCTGTATGGTATCGATGATATCGAACATGCAAATTCGGTTTACTGGAATATTCTCCCAGTCTGGCTTTCACCGTTTTTTTCTGATTTTGTTTTGCAGCACGGATACGAGAGTTTCAGCAGTGAATTTGAAGATACGCAAATCAGCGGCAGCATTAAGAGTTCGGTTTATAGAAATCAGATTTTCATTAAGCTCAATGTCATCAAGGAAGGAGAACGATGCCGCACCGAAGTGGACTCTGTCAAAGTCAGCGTTATTCGGTAAGATTTTAATATTTACATTCAAAAAGGCGCAGAACAAAATCCTAATTGGTCGAAATAATTAAACAGTTTAGCGCGATTTCATCAAACTGCCGAACAATTTGTAATGCATAAATAATGCGACTTTGTGCGATTAAGCAGACAAGCTGGTAGCATTTACGCGTTTCGTCGTGTTGAATTATTTAAAGAAAAGCTTCAAACTGTCTGTTCGACTGAGCATTTGATGAAATTTCTAAGCTTGTGACATCATTGTTTTATTTATTCTGCGCTCGCCTACCCTATTGACTACTGTAATGTTTGCGTAGATACTTGTGTTATTAAAAAATGGTCGAGTGGTCGACTGGACGAGTAAATTACATACATTTTTAAATAAATTGAAAATAGCTCGGTCTTGTCACTAAATAATGTAATGTGTATGTGTTGGATTAACAAATTATTAGTTGTTATTTCGGGAACAATAGGCAAGATGCAGATTTTTACTTCTCTCGTAGAGGAAGTATTGTATTCATGAAAAAAAAAATGTCTCTAAATTTCACTTTTTTCTACATTATAGAATGCGTAGATTACGAAAATCATATTCACTAATTTCCGTCTGTCGGTCTGTCGGTCGGTCTGTGCAATTCTTTAAACCACTATATTTCGGAATCTACTGACCCGATTAAAGCAAAATTTGCGTCCTTTTTTTCTACCTGCCCATAGATGATATCGAAGAAAAAAAGTTTATAAAATTCTCAAAGACCTGCGCGTTATAGGCCAAAAACATGCTAAAAATGGCAAAATCGGTAGATCCACTTAATCTTCTAAAGTTGCTGACCGATTTTGACCAAATATTGAACATATGTTTCGTGTATACCCCAAGTGGTGAATGCTCTCAAAAAATCTTGAGTTTATTATAGGGTTGAATTTTTATTAAGGGTTGAAGGGTCAAAAAGTTGTAAAAATGAATAAGTTGTAACGTGAATACCTGCCAGGAGGAATATTTGATTTGGACCAAATTTGGTATACATATCAGGGATACATTGAAGAAAATGCTGGTAAAAGTTTCATCCCCTAAAAATAAGCCCCTACGACCCATTTGCCATTTAAGTTAATTGTTCAAAAATTGCCGGTGTTGTGATTCTTATGTGGCAGCATTACCCACACTTTTCCATCAGTTATTTTAGTAATATTTACATAAAAAGTGAGTAAAAATAATTTTCGACCCTTAACACACACCCCCACCCCTCCAATATAGAGTTTGAGTCATATGGTTCGGATTTTCTTCATATTCGATTTCTACTATACATTTTAAACATATTTACGAATAATATAATTTAAAATAGTATGCGACCCTTATTTTGCAATTTCAACCCTTAACATACCATGTACAGTCAAAATGCTCGGATTTCTTTAAAATTTGAATCCTAGTAGTAATTTAACTTACTTAACTTATCATTATTTAGTTAATTAAATTAAAATTAGGGTAGGACCTACATATTACAATTGTAACCCCTAATGCACCCCTTACAGTTGGATTTGTCAGATTTCTTTTAAATTTGTTTTCTAATAATAAATTGAAATATAATTTAAACTAGTTTAATCAAAAATGTCCTAGAATCCTCAATTCATGTTTTTAACCTTTAACACACCCCTTACACTGATAGCGCTAGGATTTACTTCAAACATTAATTTATATTGGTAATTTTAAATCTAGCTTCAAATAGTTTCATTAAATTAGAGTACCTACAACAAATTTTTCACTTTTTAATCTTTTCATACACACGTTTCAACTTTATCGCTTAAATTGGTTTAAAATTTTGTTCCTAGTTAAAATTTAAAAAGCATTTTTAAATACCCGATAAAATTTTTCAGTAAAAGATGCCTCAAAATTCTAAAGATTTGAATAACAAATTTTAATATAGCAACGAGAGAAGTACTGTGGAATCTCATTTCCAGCGAATTTTTTATTTGCATCTATAATGAAAATATATGGGTTTATTTTATTGATGGCTGAAAGTTTTTTTGGAAAAAGTACCGTAGATTTTCTAATAATGATTTTAGAAATCTGTGATATTTTAAATGTGTAAAAACGCTTTCTAGCGCAATATGAATAGTGACGTCCCAAATAGCCTCCGAGCAAGGTGCGTTTTTAGCTCACCCCTCTTTTTATCTTGTTAGTTAAGGGAACGAAATCACTTTGCAAATTTATGCGTGAAACGTTGCTTAGCAGTTCAGGGAATTTAACGCGGAAAAACAGTTTCAGACACTGTGAATTATCCTAGAAAATATCTAATGGTAGATTTAGAGAGACAACAGATGTAGCAATCAATGGACAGAAAGTTTTTTTTATCTTTTTCCGCTAATTAGCAAGCGAGTGGTTAATATTTGATCGAGGTTTTTTGTTCATATTTTATTACTTAATTAATGGCCATTCGAACAACTCTTTCGTCAACATATAAGTATTTTTTTTTTCTCTAATTTTCGGTAGCCTTGGAAATTTTCTAGGGGTTATAACAAAGCCGCAAACTGCTTTACCAGTTTTTAAGAATTTTTTACACTTCTCGATCTTTCCTAATGTTTTCGGCTAAAGCACGTGCACAAATAAGTCAGATCTTGGGTCTATCTATTCTTTATCAGATGTCGCCATTTTTGCAGTGAATTTAGATAAGCAAAACTATGTAGATTCGCTAGCGACCGGAGCGGCTATATATGTAGCGGTTTCGCCCCCTTATTCTCAAACAGGCGCCCGGATGCTCTTGACAAATAGCGCCAAATTCACATAATTTGAATTCTCAATACATATTTAGACCAAACTTTGCACACACATATTAAAATTACATTGTACCGAGTGATCAATAAAACTTTTTTTGAACTGCGACATTGGTCGATTTTATAGCGCTTATTTGATTGGTTGCTATTTTACGGTGTAATAAAATGATTGGTTATTATAATAAAAACTCTATTTCAGAATTTTTCTTCTAGAAATACATGAATGTAATAAAAAAATTGAAAATATCTCATATTTCGCTAATTAAAATAATATTTTTCCTCTTCTTTGTGGAATATCCAATATCCTATGATAATGACTCGTATTATTTCACCCCCTCCGGGTTTGTTACGTCGTATAACGTGTAATTAGCAAACCGAGACGTTTCATATTTAGTCGTGACACATGCCAGGTGGGTTTGCAATAATTATTCCACCCCCTTTACGCCATCGAAGTTAAGTCAGTGACACTATAATTGCACGTATACGATCTTGATCTACCTACCTATCTTCAAACAACCCCCATTGCTGGCTAATCTTATTAGTGTATGCGGGTTTAAATTAATTGATCTTATCTAATGACTAGGTTAATGTTTTTGTCTTTTTGAATACTGCACTTTGGTTTTTAATTTGCTGGAGAAAAGCAGAGTGAAAGGGTTCGCTTGTTTTTTGTGTTTTGTATCTGATGATTATATATTATCGGGTAACTAAAGCCGAGCCGTATGTAATTTAAGTATTTTTCAATTTATTGTGGTATAATAGACCCTTTTTAGTCAATATAGGAATAAGTCGAAGTCAATCAAAATATGAGTTCTTTTTTGATTTTATTTTAATGATGCATTTATTCTAGAATCGCGTTTAATTGATTTAGGTAGGTGTTTCAAATAAATTACATTCTATTGATTGGCTTGAGTTAATTTTGTAATTAAAAAACAAATTTAGAATGGAGTAATTAATCAATTTAATGTAATTAATTGTGCTAAAAGAGTTCTTTGCTAAACTAGATCACCGAAACAATATAGCGCTAACGCAGGCGACAAGAAAATCATCATTACAACACTTGTCATTGATTTTTCCAAATCTTAATTACAAATTGATTGATACGGGCGAATCAATTGAATACAAATACTAAAGATACTTTTTTATTTTATTTTGGATCAAACTATTTTCATACTATACAATAAAATATTTTAGAAATGAAGACTATTAGAAATTAAAAATATTCAAAAAACAAAGTGTAAACTTTTTGCTATTTTTTAAAAATCTAAGGTACTTATCACGTTTTTATGTTAAGAGGAGGACTTTTTAAAGCTAAAGGTAAACGCAAATTGTGAAAGCGACAAACGATACCCTTCATCTCTTTTATTAGAGTTAGGACACAAATATTAGCATGAGACTAGAATTGGAGTATATTTGCATGTATTGAAATGAGACGCAACAAGCCATCTTCGAAGCTATTTTTCGTTTGAGCGTCCGTATAGCCATCTACCGAGCACTTTAACAGGCACTTTAACGATGATTCTCGTTCAAATTATGATAAAAAAAATTAAATCGGGTGTAGGGCAATCTTAAAAACTAAAGAATCAATTTTCAATTTTTAAACTGATATATAATCTGAATTGATTTATCTGTGATTGCAATGTTATTTTGTATTTGAAATATGAACTATATTAACCTTGAGTAGCTGTATCTTTTTTTTACAATGAACTATAAAAACTTTGTTCCATTAAAAGAGTAGATTAATGTTTTTAGAATATATATCACTTTAAACTTAATAATTCAAGAATTAATAAAATTTTAAGCCGGCCCAGGTGGCGCCGTGGGTCAAGTTACCGGCCAGCGATCCTTGACTAGTGAGATATAGGTATAAAATATAATAAACGAAAAACAGAAATAGTTATGTACTAAATTAAGTGATAAAAGCCATATTTTGATCTTATGAAAAATTTCAACGAGTTGAATTCTAACTGGTTTATAAATGTCAGGTTTGAGCATTCCAAATATATGACTACAATCTTCGATTCAAAGTCTAATAAAGATGGAAAAAATTCTATCAATTTTGGAACAGTTTGAAAAGCTTTCAAATAATGCAACGCATTTCATCTCTTTCACTAAAACCTAAATACATTGAATTGAAAATATTTATTGCCTCTAAACAAGCGAACAAAGTCCTTTTTGTTCAGTTGCGCTTTTTATGAGCGACGATTCAACTAGTAGAAGATAAACCGAGGAAATGAAAAGCTTTTATAATTTTAATTTGATATTTTCAGCGATATGGATACAGATGCATCTGGATTGGGATCGTTGAGTTGGTTAGTTCCTAAATTGAAATCTTGGGTCATCGGCAATTTGCGCTACACGGCATTGCCTGTACTGGAGTTGCACATCAAAGATGCACTTCAATACGCCATCTCCAAAACTGATAATATCGCATTACTCACTGATTAGTAATATATAATAGTTATTAATAAGTATACTCATTCTCTGTGTTAACAATTGTAGCTTCGTACCGCACCAGGAGCTTCAGCAGTCACCCAATTCCGTTATTGCAATTGCTCAGGGACTATCTGATTATTTGTATTATTGGATTTGGGATTAAGCGTACCAAATGCAGCTATAAGCGAATTTCTAGAAAATATTAATAATAATTGTTTTATATATCGACATTGTTTAAATAAACAAAAAAATAATGATTGCTTATGTTTTATTTATTTTATGCTAATCTACAACTCGAAGCTGTATTGATTTTTTTTTCTAGTCTGTCAGTTATAGGTATGTGTCGTATAAAAGGGAAATTGCATGCGGTAATTGAAAATACACAGAAATGAATGAAAAAATATGATTATAAAATTCTTGCTAAACAAGGGTTTGGAATATTTTTCAACGATTCTATTATGAACTATGTTGGTGGAAATTGATTACAACTGGAATTTCAGATAATTGCTCATGACAAAATAAAGATTAAAGAATATAACGACATTCACATAAAAACATGCATATACACATGTCCAGGGAGCACATGATATTGTTTACGAAACATACGTGTTAAGAGGGGCGTTTCACAAAGTAGATGACAACATTAAAATTTTATTTTCTAATATTCAGCGTTTATTTTATTTTGTAATATTATCCAATATTATTTTTCAAAAAACAATGGACAAGATAGCATTTTTAAACAAGTATTTTCCACAATCTTGATATTGTTTAAGTTGACCGTTACAGTTCTTTGCGTATGGAATATTTGTTTTTGCGTTGGACCAACAGATAAAATTCTGTTGCTTTTTACCTGTAATGTGGGTCATCTAGGTACTTTATGAAACGCCCGTCTTAAGTATTTCTCCGCTTGGCGCTTCTTACTATCGGAGTAATAAGTTTTGACCCTCTTCTTTAAACACTTATATTTCCAAAATAGGAAATGAAATTTTATGAAATTTTGATATGAATTGTATAAACTATTTATAAATGTCATATAAAAAAATCAAAGATCTTACTCTTATAGTTTATTTTTTAAAATTTAAAATGTGCAAAAAAGTACCTAAAAAGTACAGTCCTAAAAAAATGCAGATTTTCTATTCACTGTATTTTTGTTAAAAATAGCATTGTATTCACAAAACTTGAAACATATAAAAACAAAACTTTATATTTTTATTTGTTCAAAAAAAAATTTTGTGTTATGGGAATTTTTTCAATAAATTAATATTAAATGTTTTATTTTTATCTTCTTTATTAGATTTTCGATTTCAAAATTTCTTGTGTGTAATTGAAGTACACTATATTAGCAAAATATTTCTAAAAAAAAAATCAAAAATTATTCTAATTAATCCGGTAAATGTAGATTGCAGGATTAACAAGTGCAGATTTCTTTTTTAATAAATGTAATTTATTATTGCATCCATAATTTTGAATTATTAGAATTTGTTTTTATTGATTATTGTTCCATAATTTTATCTGCAAAACTATCCGAAGAGTTCAAGTTTGAATCAACTTGATTTAATTTTTTTTATATCTTGTACAGAAATATGTACTTTATTTGTTTTTTAAAATTTAAAGTCATCAGATGGCCATAATTTTTATAAAACTTACATTTAAAGTTGTTGGTATCGAAAAACGTACAAAGAATCCGTGCTTTTTTAGATATATTCATACATTACTGGAAAATTAACAATGTGAAAATTATAAAAAAAATTGCGTACATGCACAAAACAACACAATTTAATTTTTTTTTAACTTATCAAATTATGCCAAGTACTTTTCAAAATATGGCACTTTAAAAAAGAGGGTCAAAACTTATTATTCCAATAGTAGATGCCGCGAATGATAATTTAAATTCTCAATACATACTTTGTGCGAAGTTTCATTAACGCTCCAAACATCCACAATAATGCTATTACTAAAAGCTTTTAATGAACGGTATTAATATTAGCTTGTATTTATACAACAAACTAAGGCTATGAATGATATAATTACGAGTTATTAAAAAATAAATATGACATATATTGTGCCATCTATTGTGATATTTTAAAACTAAAAGAGCCTGACTTCCATTGGGCAAATTCTGCTTGTATGTACGACTTTTTTCTGCAATCCATAGTACTAATTTTAAAATGTCAAAAAAATATTAAAATTTGTTAATGTCAAATTTCTCACTATTACAATATTTCCTCTACGAGAGAAGTAAAATCTGCGGATTTTCATGCGTTATGAAAATAAATAATATAAAATTATATATTCAATTTGTGTATCAATGTGAATTTTGATTTGAATCAAATTAATATGTTTGAATCAATTCATTCAATTTAATACGGTTGTTACCGTGCATATCATTTCATGAACTATACTTCATTAAACAAAAACATACCGTATTTTTACAACTCACCAATTCGTTTAACAATAACGAAATGACAATAGAGTTTGATTGGAAATTAAAAGTAGGTACCGGCTTCAAATATACGCGAAGTAATCGTCAATATTGGAGGATCCAATTATATTTCACAGAGTAAAGAGCAAAATACGAGTAACAGTGTCAAGGGTCATCCAATAATGTGAATCTAGTGGACAGGAGATGATCTGCTGAAATAACTGACCAATTTAACTCTTTATTTCGTTTCTAGAGACAGTATTGTACTAGTGAAAAATTGGACCTAACCAATTTTTGACCTATCTAAATAATTTTTTCTATTTCACGTCCTAAATGAAGCTATAATAGCACCAAAAGTAGTGTCGAAATAGAGTGCTTTTAAAGGCAAGAAATCACCGTGCAAATTTATGCGGGAAACGTTGCTTAACAGCTCAGGGAATTTAACGCGGAAAAACAGTTTCAGACACTATTAATTATCCTAGAAAAAATCTAATGGTAGATTTAGAGAGAGAACAGACGTACGAATAAATGGACAGAAAGTTTTTTTTATCTTTTTCCGCGAATTAGCAAGCGAGTGGTTAATATTTGATCGAAGTTTTTTTATTCATATTTTACTTAATTAATGGCGGTTCGAACAAATCTTTCGTCAAAATGTAAGTTTTTTTTTTCTCTAATTTTTGGTGGCTTTGGAAATTTTCTAGGGGTTATAACAAGGCCGCAAACTGCTTTACCAGTTTTTGAGAATTTTCCACACCTCTCGATCTTTCCTAATGTTCTCGGTTAACGCACGTGGCAAATAAGTCAGATTTTGGTCCATCTGTTCTTTATCAGATATCGCAAAATTTGTAGTGAATATAGGATAAGCAAAACTATGTAGCCGCAGAGCGGCAATTATGTAACAGCCGTAAGGCTATTTATTTTTGTAATGTTGGTAGTGAGTATACAATGATTCAATCTGTCAAAAATTCTAAAGGTGTTTTCGGATACTTATAAGAATCTGTCACTTAATTCATTATTGTTACGAACCAACATAAAATTTCCTAGATTTTAAAATTGCAATTTTTGCATTAAAATATGAGTAAAAAAGGCGTAAAATAGATAAAATAGTACGTGTAACGTGTTTCATAAGTCAAATTATTGCACTCGTTCTTTAAAACACTCCGCTTCGGGCCGCGTTTTAAACCTACACTCGTGCAATAAAATTGATCTTATGAAACATGTTCTTTAATATACTATATTAACGTTGACAGATGTGAACTAAAACTGACATATCTGATAGATACCAAAAAATCTTAACAAAAATTGAAAAAAGTCAATAAAATTGAAAGTAGTCAATTGAAAGAGTGAAACACCGCGAAATTGCATTTTCACATTTTTTACGGGTTTTTATGGGTTTAAATTTATTAATATACATTAAGATTTTGTACACGAGCTGATTTCATGCAAATCATGCAATGTCAAGATCGACACGTGGAAGCAGAAATAGCATAGCGTATATTGATCAAATTTACTATCGGAGTAATAAGTTTTGACCCTCTTTTTAAACAGTTATATTTCTAAACGTAGGAGCCAAAATTTTATGAAATTTTTATATGATTTGCATGAACTATTCATAAATGTCGTATAAAAAAATCAAACATCTTACTCTTATAGTTTGTTTTTTAAAAATTAAAATGTGCAAAAAAGTACCTAATTTAACAGCCATAAAAAATTGCAGTTTTTCAATTCACTGTATTTTTGTTAAAAATAGCATTGTATTCACGAAACTTCAAGCATATGAAAACAAAATCTTTATATTTATATTTGTTCAAAAAAAAAATTTCTACTATGTGTATATTTTTAATGAAGTACAATTAAATGCATTATTGTTATATTTCTTATTAGATTTCCGATTTCAAAATTTCTTGTGTGTAATTGAAGTACACTATATTATCAAAACGTTTCTAAAAAAATAAATCAAAAATTCGTTTAATTAATCGAGTGATTGTAGATTGAATTTTACGGTGCGATGTGAGAAAGACAGCAACCTATAGCGCCGTACACAATAGCGCGCTTGCGGCTTGTTTATATTATTTGTGTTTGCAAAACATGCTTCAACTATTCATTTCGATTAAATCTGATTAATCTGATTAAAATAGTGAAAATGCCGAAACATTGCACCCAAGAAAAAAAACAAGTAATTTTAAAAACTTATAACTATTTTAAACTGAAAGTAATAGTATATTTGCCGCTTCGTCTTGATAAAGGCTGCGCCTTGGACAGGGCCATTTAATCATATGCCGTTTCATCGCTCCGCTTCCCCGCAAAAAACAAGTGCAGTTTTCCTTTTTTAGTAAATGTAATTTAGTATTGTGGCCATAATTTAGAATTTTTAGAATTTCATTTTATTGATTATTGTTCTATAAGTTTATCTGCAAAACTATTCGAAAAGTTCAAGTTGATAGCTCTATGAATTGCTGAGAAAACATAGGGTCATAATTTATTTATTTAAAAAAAAATTACTGATCAAATTGATTCAATTTTTCTTGTATATTGTACAGAAATATATACTTTATTTGTATTTAAAATCTAAAGTCATCAAATGTAATAATTTTTATAAAACTTACATTTAAAGTTAATAATATCGAAAAAGGTACAAAAAATTCGTGCTTTTTTAGATATATTCATACATTGCTGGAAAATTAAGAATGTGAAAATTTTTAAAAAAATTACATACATACACAACACAACACAATTTCAGTTTTTTTTTAAATTATCAAAATGTGGCAAATACTTTTCATAATATGATACTTTAAAAAAGAGGGTCAAAACTTATTACTCCGATAGTATATATATGTATAATAAATAATTCATATAATTTGTATATTGCATACATCTCAGATTTTAATTGGCAATTTGTCAACATCAACAACATTATTATTAATTGCAGCCGTGGCTTTTTACATGCACAATTATTTTTCAGTTTGAAGATGATAAATCGATACGGATGAGGTGGCAGTGTTCAAATTACAATAAAGGTTAACCTTTCGCAAATTAATAAGCCAAAGGTATGTCGCGCGATCCGGGCGCCTTCGCCAATTTTTTACTTCTCTCGATATTATGATAAAAAAATTTGATTTCCGCCTGTCATTTTTATTTGGAAATTGACATCTTGAACATTTAACTCGTAACAATAATTCATCATTTATTTCAAAAATCTCGGCATAGAATTATTTTAAAAGTTTAATTTCAACTAATTTTCTTTAATAAATATTAAGAGGAGTACTTCGGCTGAGCTCCTATTTCAGCGCGTCTAACTGGAACGCATGCTATTCTTATGGAAAAATCACTGCCACTCGGTGTCAGGTCCACAGGAAAACTACTAAATCAATTTTATATATTTAAAGTGATATACATTCTAGAAACATAACCTACTGTTTTAATGGAACAAAGTTTTTATAGTTCATTGTAAAAAAAAAGATACAGCTACTCAAAGTTAATATAGTTGATATTTCAAATACAAAATAACATAAATAACACTTTGTCCATTGCAATCGCAGATAAATCAATTCCGATTATATATCAGTTTAAATAGTGAAAATTGATTCTTTAGTTTTTAAGATTGCCTTACACCCGATTTAAATTTTTTTTATCATATTTTAAACGAAAATCATCGTTTGAGTGCCTGTTCTAGTGCTCGGTAGATGGCTATACGGACGCTCAAACGCAAGATAGCTTTGAAGACGGCAGGTTGCGTCTCATTTCAACACATGCAAATATACTCCAATTCTAGTCTCATGCCAATATTTGTGTCCTAACTCTAATAAAAGAAATGAAGGGATCGTTTGTCGCTGCCACAATTTGCGTTTACCGTTAGCTTTAAAAAGACCTCCTCTTAACAAAATTGCTTTCTTCATAAATTATCATTAAAATAAAATTAGTGAAATATAATTAAATATTTTATAATTGGCTGCCAAGAATAAAGGCAGATGGTAAAAATGACTTGATTAAAGTTGAAATGTTGACAGAATGCTTGCCCAATTTTAAAATTCAAATAACACTTTATTAAATTTTCTTTAAATTAAAGCTGGCCTTGATTGATTGGATTGGATTTTTCTTGCTTAGCTAGATAAATTAAAGAGATAAAAATGGAAATGGACATAAAATGTGCTCTTGCGCTATTTAAAAAACCAACAGATAAATTAATTAAATGTGTAGATATTGGATTAAGAAGATTGAATTGAACATTTTGTATTGTATTCTCGTTTCATTTGTTTTATATGTAAATTTGGCACCAATTTCAAAGTGGTTTTGTGCTGTAGAGAAAAAACAAGAATGTAAATTCTATTTGCCAAATATACATAGTCCGAAATCCGAATGTAAATAATAGTGGCTTTTAATTTAAATTGAGAAAATCAGATTATTCAATTTACTATTTAAAGAAATTAACTTGGACTTATCTAAATTGTCTGTTAGCTCATTTCGAAGGCTTTAAAGCTATGCTGCCACCATGCACATTTTAAATTAATTCCAAGATTCAAATTAGGAATTGGCGCCTTTTTCTTGCGCTTGGCGTCACTCCGCTAAGTTTTCATAGATGGCGCTGGTATAAAAATTATATTATCCCGGTAGGCACGATGTGCTACCGACATGTACGATTGTTTACATTTTGAGGATTTAGTAAAACACTAAATTTATGAATAAAATACACTTTTATTGTATACCGCAGATTAAGAGCGCCGTGGATTTTCTTGAACCAACAGATGTCTCACGAGTCAGATTGTAGTGTTAATTTTGTGGACATAAAACAGCGGATTTACGTAAATTTTTGCTCAAAACTTAATACAATTTTAAAGATAAATGTTCAACTTAGGTATTACAACAATTTTAGTATAAATTAACTAAAGGATGTCGAAAATATAAGCTAATGAAATAACCCTTTTTTCAAAAATAAATTTATCAAAATGCTCCGAAACATTTACCTGACCTATATACGATAAAATTAAACAATTCTGAATAATTAAAATAATTGGTATTTGTTCATAACGCTTTTCTTATGGTTTTTGTTTTTAATTATTGAACAACCAAAATAGCTGATCCGCCAAAATATTGAGTTTAGTTTGCCTAATGTCTCTGCTGCATGATATTTCTTAGAGTCACTGTAGTATAAGGGAACTTGTAGTATAAGGTAGTCACTGTAGTATAAGGGAACACTGTAGTATAAGGGAAAAAAAAATTGTCTGCCACGCAGTTTTAGGACAATTTTTGACTACTAGGGGCAACCACAAATTATAGTCTATGGGCAGCCAAACTATAAATCCGCCTTTGTTGGTGGATCCATCTCTTATCAAAAAGACTTACTCTTTATTGAAAATATTGTGCCTGGAGTCATCTTTTGACCAGTCAAATTTATTTAATAGTAATGTAAAATATGATTAGACCAGAATCCCCCCACTACATCCACGGCGCTCTTAAAACATATAAATTATGAAATAAATGCTGTGATTTGTGATTGACTTTGGCAACACATCGTAGCGGTTAATATAAATTCTATGCCAGCGCCATCTAAGAAATAGTATAGAAGTATCGCCAAGCGCAGGAAAAACGGTTTTGCGTTTTATGTATAATTTTTACCATTTAATGCATTATTAAATAATAAAAATTAGAATATAATTTGGTATGAAACATTTGCCTTTTCAAATCATACATTAAAAATTAATGCCGAAAGATTTATATTTTATATAAAAACAGAAGCGGTGGCATTTTGCCACAATATTTTACTTTTTCACCGTCCAAGTGTCGCCGCACAACTTACACTTGTCACAAATGTTTTTATTTATGTTTACACGACCAACATTTTTTTTTCTGTTCTATAGAAGTATTACGCGGTGAGATGCGGTCTTAAGAAATGATTAATTACAGTAGTGCTCAACATGAGTGCAGGTGCAATGGATTGAAGCAGTTCCTTTTTCTTAAATAACAATCAGATGTTTTGTTTAAATTCAAAATATGCAATCATTTTACATGATATGGTCAAACAATATTTGTTTTAAATTAAATATTTGCATAATGAATCAATTCACTTTGTTTAATATTTATTCTATGTAGTCATTAATGATGCACGTTCGGAAGCTGGTGGTATTATTTTTCATTGATGTTAAAATAATCAACTGTCCACCCAAGATTTATGTTGTTTTTAGATTTTATATTAGTAGACTGATATTGTTCTTGGGTAATGATTAATGAAACTATTTGCTGAACCGAATATAATGAATTTAACATTCATTACCAATTAAGTATGAAATATAATTACGTATATTAATGTCACAATTTAATTTAAGGGTGCGAAACCGCTACATATATAGCCGTTCTGGTCGCTAGCGAATCTACATACTATCGGAGTAATAAGTTTTGACCCTCTTTTTTAAACAGTTATATTTCTAAACGTAGGAGCCAAAATTTTATGAAATTTTTATATGATTTGCATGAACTATTCATAAATGTCGTGTAAAAAAATCAAGCATCTTACTCTTATAGTTTTTTTTTAAAAAATTAAAATGTGCAAAAAAGTACCTAATTTAACAGCCGTAAAAAATTGCAGTGTTTCAATTCACTGTATTTTTGTTAAAAATAGCATTGTATTCACGAAACTTCAAACATATGAAAACAAAATCTTTATATTTATATTTGTTCAAAAAAATTTTTTCTACTATGTGTATATTTTTAATAAATTAATAATAAATGCATTATTGTTATATTTCTTATTAGATTTCCGATTTCAAAATTTCTTGTGTGTAATTGAAGTACACTATATTATCAAAACGTTTCTAAAAAAATAAATCAAAAATTCGTTTAATTAATCGAGTGATTGTAGATTTAATTTTACGGTGCGATGTGAGAAAGATAGCAACCTATAGCGCCGTACACAATAGCGCGCTTGCGGCTTGTTTATATTATTTGTGTTTGCAAAACATGCTTCAACTATTCATTTCGATTAAATCTGATTATTCTGATTAAAATAGTGAAAATGCCGAAACATTGCACCCATGAAAAAAACAATAATATCAAAGTAAAATGCACTGAAAGTAATAGTATATTTGCCGCTTCGTCTTGATAAAGGATGCGCCTTGGAGGGGGCCATTTAATCATATGCCGTTTCATCGCTCCGCTTCCCCGCAAATAACAAGTGCAGTTTTCCTTTTTTAGTAAATGTAATTTAGTATTGTGGCCATAATTTAGAATTTTTAAAATTTCTTTTTATTGATTATTGTCCTATAAGTTTATCTGCAAAACTATTCGAAAAGTTCAAGTTGATAGCTCTATGAATAGCTGAGAAAACATAGGGTCATAATTTATTTATTTACAAAAAAACTACTGATCAAATTGATTCAATTTTTCTTGTATATTGTACAGAAATATATACTTTATTTGTATTTAAAATCTAAAGTCATCAGATGTAATAATTTTTATAAAACTTACATTTAAAGTTAATAATATCGAAAAAGGTACAAAAAATCCGTGCTTTTTTAGATATATTTATACATTGCTGGAAAATTAAGAATGTGAAAATTTTAAAAAAAATTACATACATGCACAACACAACACAATTTCAGTTTTTTTTTAAATTATCAAAATGTGGCAAATACTTTTCAAAATATGACACTTTAAAAAAGAGGGTCAAAACTTATTACTCCGATAGTAGTTTTGCTTATCTAAATTCACCGCAAATTTCGCGACATCTGATAAAGAATAGATGGACCAACATTTCACGCATAAATTTGCAAATTTACGCGTGAAACGTTGCTTAGCAGCTCAGGGAATTTAACGCGGAAAAACAGTTTCAGACACTATTAATTATCCTAGAAAATATCTAATGGTAGATTTAGAGAGAGAACACATGTAGCAATAAATGGACAGAAAGTTTTTTTTTATCTTTTTCTGCTAATTAGCAAGCGAGTGGTTAATATTTGATCAAGATTTTTTATTCATGATTTACTTAATTAATGACTATTCGAACAAATCTTTCGTCAAAATATAAGTATTTTTTTCTCTCTAATTTTCGGTAGCTTTAGAAATTTTCTAGGGGTTATAATAAAGCTGCAAACCTCTTTACCAGTTTTTGAAAATTTTCCACACCTCTCAATCTTTCATAATGTGCGTGGCCGTTTTGGGAACTAACTTCTTCCACTCACGTGCGTTCATTTACTTTTTATTACAACACATATTTATATTTGAAATTATTGAATTTGAAAAAAGGCACCAAAAATGAGTATGATGAAAAATGTGAACCAACTATGTAATTTTTTTGTCTAAACTAATTATATCAGAGTTTGGTACAAAAATTTATATTTATCACGAATTTTGCCACTGTATTTAAAGTTATATTAAAAAGGCACAATTTTTTTTTTTAAAACCGAAATATATTTATTTTTTAATACATTTTCAAGGATGCACATAAAAAATATCCTTACCTTCAGCGGGAACCGCAGCGATAAAAATTTTATTTGAACACACACATTTTTCTATTGTGTAGTGGTGTTGGTGTTCGATATGATAAGAATTAAACTGGCGTTTTGAACGCCCTTTTATTCCTTCATGTATATAAAATGGAATTATATTTTGTTTCTATACGGTTTTCGGTAAAAAATTAATTTCCAATTGAAGGGGAAAAATTGGAACAATTGTAGTTTCCTAAGAAACATGTTTGCTTGAAGCACACACAAGTATTGTTATTTTATCATGGTATTTTAATGTAAGTTTTCCAAGGAATTGTACATATAAGCATTTTCTAGTAGTGTTTATACAACTTCCAGTGAGCTAATTCTATACACAAGTCAATTTGCTCTACCTACACTAGGTTCAATTTTTAATTAATGATTGCTGGTCGTAGAGTACGTTTTATAAGTAGAATTCTAATATTTCGAATACGTTTTAGAATTTATAATACAACGGAAACTTTGAAGGAAGTTAATCTAGTCGAACAAAGCAGCAAAAGCTTATAAACAACTTTCAATTGATATTTAGATTAATATGTAATCTTAAATGAATTTTAATTAAATCTGCTTAGTGAAGATAAACATTATTATTTCATACAACGCAACTTTCACATGATTTAGTCAGAGTTTTGGCAAAAATTCCAATAAAATCGAATGGGAAACAGCCGCTTTCAAATATAAATAGATTTTTTAAGATTATGTAGTTGTAAAAATGTTCAATAAAATTTAATGTAAAAGGTCAGCCGAGCACTTTTCTTAAAAATATCTAAAACTCTTAATCATTTCTTTCCTATAAAAGTAAAGTCATGCTCGACAAGATGTAAATGTAACTGCCATGCATTACATATGTAGGGTAATAAAAGCAATTACGTATACCTACCGTCGCATCCACCGAAAATGGAATAGCTGATTTCACTTTTTCATATTTTATGGACAAAGGGGCATGGTTAATTTGATAAAAATAAAATACCATAATTAGATTTCTGTCCAAAAATAATCAAATTTTGCATAATGAACATTGTCTTTAAATTTTAAAATGCAACAAAATTAATGTAATATTGACAATAAGGTACTTGCATACAATTTTTATTAATTTATAATGGAAGTATATAATTTATTTAATTGATATGTAAAAGTTTTTTTCGAAAAAAATGCAGTAGATTTTATAACAATGATTTTCGAAAATTGTGATGTTTTATATTTCTGAAAACGATTTTTAGCGCAACACGAGTAGTGGACGTCATAAATAATCTCCTAAAAGGAGTGTTTTTAGCCGACTTTTCTTTTTAACTAACAAGATAAAAAAAGAGATGGGATAAAAATGCACCTTGGTCTGAGGCTATTTGTGACGTCAATATTCATACTGCGTAAAAAAGCGTAATTTAAAATATCGCAAATTTGTAAAATCATTATTACAAAATCTACTGCACTTTTTTCAAAAAAACTTTCACCCATCAATAAAATAAACTATATATTTTCATTATAAATGCAAATAAATAAAAAAAATCGCTGGAAAAGAGATTCCACAGTACTTATCTCGTTGTTAGGTAAAAATTTCTTATTAAAATTTTTCAAATTTTGAGGCATCTTTTGTGGGAAAAAATTATCGAGTTATTTAAAAATGCTTTTTAAATTTTAACTAGCAACCAAATTTGAAACAAATCTAAGCGATAAAGTTGAAATTACCAATACAAAACAATGTTTAAAGTAAATCAAAGCACTATTAGTGTAACGGGTGTGTTAAGAGTTAAAAACATGAATTGAGGATTCTAGCCTATTTTGGATTGAACTTGTTGAAATTATATTTAAATTTATTAATTGAAAACAAATTTGAAAGAAATCTGACAAATTAAATTGTCGGAGTGTATTAGGAGTAACAATTGTAAAATGTAGATGCTAGCCTAATTCCAATTAAATTAACTGAATAATGATAAGTAAAATAAGTTTATCTACTCTTAACACGTAATATACACTTTACGCGTGCGTTTTCCAATACATAACATTATACATTATGTCACCTATGCGGTAATGAATCATTACTAATCAGAAACGTCATCATTACTAATTGGAAATGTCATATCGATTTTAATTGCACCTTTGTGTTGTTGAAATAGTAATTGTTTGCAACCAGCAATACTTACATTGTCAATTATTAATATATTCTTGATTAACAGACATTGATTATAAAAATACATTCATAATACTATATTTTTAATGTAAGCGATAAAAATTTACAGTATTTTATCTTGTGTTGATAAGACAATATAAATGAATAAAATTGAGCTTATAGTGTTTTTTGAAATCTATTAATTTTCCATTTATTTTTAGCTTTGTTGTTAAGAGTAGATAAAGTATAGTACTCTACTCGTTAGTAATAAGCCATTATTCTCTCGAATGATTTACTCCCCTCGCTATCGCTCGGGTCGTAAACTTCATTCTCAAGAATAATGACTATCATTACTAACTCGTTGAGTAATATACTATAAAATTACTACTGGAATACAAATTTGAAAGAAATCCTAGCATTTTAACTATAAAAGGTATATTAAAGGTTGAAGTTGTAAAATAAGGTTCGTATACTATTTTTAATTAGATTATTCGTAAATATGTTTGCAATGTATAGTAGAAACCCAACTTGAAGAAAACCCAAACTGTATGACTCAAACGGCATATTTGGGGGTAGGGGGTGAGTGGTAAAGGTCAAATTTTGTTTTGAATCCCTGATTATGTAAATATTATTAAGAGAACTGATGTAAAATTGTGGATAATGCTGTCATATAAGAATCACAATACCGTCAATTTTTGAACAATTAACTTAAAAGGCAAATGGGTTACAGGGGCTTATTTTAAGGGGATGAAACTTTTAAAAGGATATTCTTCAATGTATCCCTAATATGTATACCAAATTTGGTTCAAATCAAATATTCCTCCTGGCAGGTATTCACGTTACAACTTATGCATTTTTACAACTTTTTGACGCTTCAACCCTTAATAAAAATTCAACCCTCTAAAAAACTTGGACTATACACAATACATATGTTCACTGCTTGAACATAATCGGCCCGCGACTTTAGAAGATTAAGTGGATCCACCGATTTTGCCATTTTTAGCAGGTTTTTGGCGTATAACGCGCAGGTCTTTGAGAATTTTATGAACTTTTTTTCTTCGAAATCATCTATGGGCAGGTAGAAAAAAAGTACGCAAATTGTATTTTAATCGAGTCAGTAGATTCCGAAATATTGTTGTTTAAAGAAACGAACAGACCGACAGACGTGAATATGATTTTCGTAATCTAAGCATTCTATAAAGTAGAAAAAAGTGAAATTTGGAAAAAAAAACTTGAATACAGTACTTCCTCTACGAGAGAAGTAAAATCTTATGCATCTTCCTTATTTGTTCACAATTTTAGTTGACATTGGCCAATTTTAGTTGAAATCTTTAATTTTTTTGAGATGTTATTTTTGTTTGAAATTTGTAACTCTTATTTGTCATTTTCTCTACGAAAAAAGTAAAAGAATTTAGAAATTTGCACGCAAGCTCTCTGAGAATTTAAGCTATGCTTTCCTTATGTATGTAACACAAACAAGTTGCGTTTTTGAACCATTTAAAGCTTTTAGATAATGAAACTTGTTACTGGCTTAAGCTTTTAATAGATATAATATACGCGTCTTACCCTTGACAAAAAATATTTCTATATACCACAAACATTTAAATTGACATTTATGTAATACATTAAAGCATCCACTCCAATTGGCTATCAATCATAATTTATTGTCGTACGCCAAGCGAAACACTAGGTATAGGTGATAAATGAAGAGAACCGTTGTAAAGCTCGCTGAATGAAACCAATTGAGTTTCAACTCGTGTAGAAAATTTTTAGCAAATCCCAGAAAGATGATTAATTTATCCTGATACACTGTGTTTGATCGATTAAGAGTTCTTTTTTTCTACAATTCGAATGGATTTGATCTAGAAAGATACTTATTGCTTTATGGGTGAATCGTGACTCGAATTGCTTATAAGGAAATCTAATTATAAATATGTATGTGAATGGCTGAATTATGAGCTTGAGCACTCTTCTATTAATAGAGAATTTAAATTAGTGTTTTCCCGCACAAAAAGCCTCTAATTATAAACTGAAATAGTTATTCGATGTTGTAAACGGTCAGCAGCGATATTTCAATTTTTTGTCAAGAACAAAACAATAATAACTACAATGTGGTTCAAAAAAACCTAAAATAATTTTAGTTCACTTTTGGTGGCTAGAATGACCTCCAATGACGCATAGCATTATGGAAGATAATTTAAGTATGCGCATGCGCTGCATGAACGACGATTAATGACACTTTTTAGGTTATATTAGGTTAGCTTTTTTTTAAGAGGAGGATTTTTTAAAGCTAACGGGAAACGCAAATTGTGGAAGCGACAAACGATACCCTTCATCTCTTTTATTAGTGTTAGGACACAAATATTAGCATGAGACTAGAATTGGAGTATATTTGCATGTGTTGAAATGAGACGCAACCAGTCATATTCGAAACTATCTTGCGTTTGAGCGTCCGTATAGCCATCTACCGAGCACTAGAACAAACACACTAACGATGATTTTCGTTCAAAATATGATAAAAAAATTAAAATCGGGTGTAGGGCAATCTCAAAAACTAAAGAATCATTTTTCAATATTTAAACTAATATATAATCTAAATTGATTTATCTGTGATTGCAATGGACAAAGTGTCATTTATGTTATTTTGTATTTGAAATATCTACTATATTAACTTTGAGTAGTATCTTTTGTTACAATGACTATAAAAACTTTGTTCCATTAAAAGAGTAGATTAATGTTTCTAGAATGTATATCACTTTAAATATTTAAAATTGATTTAGTAGTTTTCCTGTGGGCCTTACACCAAGTGGCAGTGAATTTTCCATAAAAATAGCATGCGTTCCAGTTAGACGCGCTGAAATGGGAGCTCAGCCGAAATACTCCTCTTAAAATCTTAATTTTAATAATTTAAAATATTTTATCATTGAGAAATGCAATTCATGTCAATCGATAAAGAAATAATTAAATGCAGAGAAGCATAGAAATTACTAGAAAAAAGATTTCACTTGGTTGACATTGATTTCTTATTTATATTTATTTGTGACAGTTTTATTGCGTAAATATCAAAAACAGCTTTGCAAATATTGTTACAGTGCAACTGTACGAAATGTCTTGAACAGATCTAAGCTTAGTAAACTAAATACTGATTGTTTTGTGCTATTTTTTAATTCCTAACAAGTTGAGAGCATGCGTTTGCCGGATTAGATCTCTTATTTAAATGATGTGCTTGAGTTGTGGTGAAAAGCCCATCCCGCTCTGGCTCTTCATTGAAAGATTAATCCTTTGACCTCCAAGGATTTTGATATGGTTTGACGTTAACGCTATATTAAATTTACAGCAAACCGTATTATCCTTCCATATTTCCGGCTAAATTCTATTACGACAAAATTGTAATGTGCACGTTTATACTTAGCCAGTCAGCCACTTATTGAAAATTTAATGAAATTTTATTCCACTTAATATGCACTTTGTAATTAGATAAAATTGAATACATTCAAGGTTCGCGCGCTACAGCAGCGCCAACTAATATTAGGTGAACTAAAATATATGCAACGCATGCAACCAATCATTCACTGGAAATCAATAACACGTGAGGCAACAACAGCCAATCAACTGGTACAATGCTGACACTGCAACTCTACAAATGAATTTATTGCTTAGCAACGAATAGAGAATGAAATGCCACACTAATTCGAACGATAAACGTCAAATCATTTATCAGGTATTTTCATTTGGTGAATGTAGTCCAATGTAGTATTAAGAATGATTAATAGGATTTCTAGGAAAATAGCGAATAAAAAATGTCTCATAATTGTTAGAGTAAATACAAAAAGTATTTTGTAGATTTGAAATAAAGCAAAACTTTTTATAATGAATGTATTTTTTACGTAAAAAAGTTTTTCTTATTATGAACCCCATCAGGGGACACACTGTATAGATTGATTTCTCGAATGAGTTACAAGTATGTAACAAGGAGTAATTGAACAAAAATTTACGTTTTTTAATTTTGACACGTAAAGTGTAATTTTGAAAATCGATTGCAGTTGCAAAACGCCACATTTTAGATCACAAGTTATGAAATGAAAATATTCCACGACTGGTAATGAAAATTAGACAAAATCGTGTATGTAACAGGTTAGAAAATGCGATTTTGAATCATTCCTGTTATTTTGAGACACTCGCTTCGCTCGCACCGCACAAATCCAATCGCTACAAAAAAGAAGGTATTTCCCAATTGGTTACATAAAAACCTATTATTTTATTTGAAAAATTAACTGAACTTGATTTAAGGGGAACCGCTACATACATAGCCGCTCTGGTCGCTAGCGAATCTACATAGTTTTGCTTATCTAAATTCACTGCAAATTTCCCGACATCTGATAAAGAATAGATGGACGAAGATCTGATTTATTTGCCACGTGCTTTAGCCGAAAACATTAGAGAAGATCGAGATGTGTGGGTAGTTCTCAAAAACTGGTAAAGCAGTTTGCGGCTTCGTTATAAATCCTTAAAAAATTTCCAAAGCTACCGAAAATTAGAAAAAAAAATATTTTGACGAAAGATTTGTTAAAATAGCCATTAATTAAGTAAAATATGAATAAAAAAACCCGGATTAAATATTAACCACTTGCTTGCTAATTAGCGGAAAAAGATAAAAAAAAATTGTCCATTTATTGCTACATCTGTTCTCTCTCTAAATCTACGATTAGATATTTTCTAGGATAATTAACAGTGTCTGAAACTGTTTTCCGCCTTTAATTCCCTAAGCTGCAAAGCAACGTTTCATGCATAAATTTGCAAATTTATGCGTGAAATCTTGGCCCATCTATTCTTTATCAGATGTCGCGAAATATGCAGTGAATTTAGATAAGCAAAACTATGTAGATTCGCTAGCGACCAGAGCGGCTATATATGTAGCGGTTTCGCCCCCTTAAACATTATTAACCTTATATTATATTAAAAACTGCGACACTTTTCAAATCATAAGAACAAGCGTACCTCTATTGAGAATTTAATTTACTATTTAAATTAGTTGTTATTTATTTATCTGATGTTGTCATGGACAGTTACCTGCAATTACAGTTAACTGTAGTCAATTTCCACCCACATAGTTCTAAATAAAAGGCGTTAATGATATTTAAATTCTCAATAATGTATCATTAGAAAGAAATTGAAATTTTACAAAAATAATATTTTAAAATGTATTAGTAACTAGTGCATTAGTAAAGAAATAGCTATTTGTAGTACAAATGAGTAAAGTTATTAATTATTAGTTTGAACGTTGGGCGCCCGAGAAGCAGACGAGGGCCCCAATCCGACGATTGATTAAATGACAATACTCACGATTGCTAAACGTGATTTAATCCAATTTCATAATAGCCAAAACACTACATTTTTCTAATTGACATAAGTGATAAATAATAACAGTGTGTTTGTCACAATCACTAAAAAAAAATAGCCTTCGCCAAAAAGTAATGCATATTTTAATATAAACTAAATTTCAACTAATTTCCAAATTGTGACGAAAGAAAAATGTTCAAGTTGTTATAAATACATATATTGCAATCGCAAATAGACCAAATAAACAGTATTAAATGAGATAGATAGATATAGTTCATTTAATCACTGAGTGAGTAAATGAAGTATTTTACTCACTCATTTTAGTGAATAATAGTTATTTTTAGTACAAGTGAGCAAAGTGCGTCATTTAATCACTAGTCTGAATGTTGGGTGCCCAAGCCGTAGGCGAGGGCCCCAATACGACGGGTGATTAAATGACTTGCTCACGTGTGCTAAACCTAATTTTATCCACTTTTGTAGAAAATAAAACCATACATATATTAACAAAATTCTTTAATTAATTAGTATTGCAATGGAAATACATTAACATAGCAAATTGCAACGCAAATACAGTAATATATTACAATAAGTAGATAATAATTTTTAGCACAATGCTAATTAAGTAACATTAAAAAAAAGTTATTAGCTCATATCTGCCAAAAAATAGGTTTTATCTAATTAAACTAATACAATTTTTTATTGGTTTTGCACCATATAAGTTATATACTAAATTAAAGGTATTTATATGGTCTTTCCAAATCTGCAACTGGTTTTCTTGTAGTGAATGCTTTTAAGTTGTAATTGAAATATTTAATGCCATTGGGAATAGGTTGGTAGATACTATGTCAAACGTCAAATGCATGAGTGATTAAATATTTTTTTAATCACTGAGTGATTAAAAGTAGTACTTTACTCACTCATTTTGGTGACCAAAAGTAGTCAATATTCAACTAAAGTGGATAAAAGTATGAGTAAATTTTTTGAATTAAATTGGATAATAAAGAATTATATCATATAACAAAACATAAATAATAATAATAATAATAATAATAATAATAATAATAATAATAATAATAATAACATACAAAATACAATAATAATCAAAAGAACATTAGCAAGCTATTAGTAAACAAATTGTCATGTCTACTAATAATGTAATATGCTTATATGTTATATGTATTTATAACGGATATGTTTGAAAAATAAAATAATGTAATTGGTTTAAATTAATTAGTATTTATAGAGTGTGCCCCCGGATGAGATTCATAATAACCAAAACTTTTTTTATTATTGATTAAACATACATTATTATATATATTTTTGTTTTTTTTTCAAACCCCTAAAACACTTAAAAATTGTCATAAGAATATACTTTGATAAAATTTGAATATTTATGATTATAATAAACGCGCAAAATTTTGATAATTTTAATTTTTGATAACATGTTCTGTTTGTTCTAAAATGTTTCAATCAAAGTTTTGCAAACTCTTAAGTTTTGCAATAAACAAGACATTTTAGCAAGAATAAAATATGGCGCAAAATCCAAAATAAAAAAAAATAAAAAATTTATAAAATAAAATATTAAAATTGTTTAACCTTTGTGATAGTTAAAGCAAAAACCAAAAACGTTTTGGTGGTTTGAAAGGAAGCAAAACTAAAATACACAAATTAAAATATTAAATACAATAGTAAAAATAATTGACTATTATGAACCATATTCTAAGACAAACTGTTTAATATAAATATCCAAATGTTTTTCAAATTCGAGTTAACTAATAAGGTGTTCAACCCACAATAGGAAAAATGCGCAAGCTTTTTTTTTAATTATTTGCATCTATAAAATCATGAAAATATATAGTTTATTTTATTGATGAGTGAAAGTTTTTTTGAAAAAAGTGCAAAAGGGATGCTTTACCAGTCGTAGGGTTATTTATTTTTGTAATGTTGGTAGTGGGTATAAAATTACTCATTACTCAGTGTTCTTGAAAACTTATAATAATCTGTCATTTGTTTTGTCAATGTCACCAACTAACATAAAATTCCTTAGGTTTTAAAATTGCAATTTTTGCATTAAAGTAAGAGTAAAAAAGGCGTAAAATAGATAAAATATTATAAAGAACGTGTTTCATAAGTCAAATTATTGCCCTCGTTCTTTAAAATGCTCCCCTTCGGGTCGAATTTTAAACTTGAACTCGTGCTATAAAATTGGTCTTAAAGTGACGTCACAAATAGCCTTCGAGCAAGATGCGTTTTTATCTCACCTCGCTTTTTATCTTGTTAGTTAAAAAGAGAAGTGGGCTAAAAACACTCGTTGTTAGGAGGCTATATGTGACGTCATTACTCGTGTTGCGCTAAAAAGCGTTTTCAGAAATATAATATATCGCAAATTTCAAAAATCATTGTTACAAAATCTACTGCATTTTTTCAAAAAACTTTCGCTAATTAAATAAAATATATACTTACTTCCATTATAAATTTTAAAAAAATGTATGCAACAACCCCATTGAAAAGTCCTAACTTCGATTCCCAGTCGCGCCATAATACTTTTTTATTCAAAATACTCGATAGACAATGGTATAGGTCTATTATCTGAAGTTCACTTGGAGAAATAATTAAATCCAGTTTAAGATTAGTTTAGTTCTTGACCAAAAACAGAAAATTGGCCTCTCATAGGGTTTATTGATTGTGGACAATTTTGCATAAAACAATAAAAAAAAAAAAAAATAACAAGCAATTTTGCAAGCATCATAATATTTCATTTCTCAGATAAGTTTAATCTTGATAAATTTCTGCTTGGCTTAAAACTATTAAAACACAAACTTTTTTTCTAAGTTTTTAGTTAAATTTTTTCTCTTTTATGTCAGTTTTTATTACATTTTAATTTTTTCAGAAAATTTTATTTTCGACAACGCAAAAAGATTATTAGCATTTAAAATATAGTTTAAATTGCAATATATCATAAAACCGAGAATATGGTATCGGAATTAATTTTATCTATTTTACCTCTTAAATGAAGCTATACAGCACCACGAAATAGAAAAAAGCAGTGAATACAATTAATCGATCTGTCACAAATCTAAAAAGGAATTTTTTTTTGAAAATTTATAATACACTGTCACTTGGTTCATCATGTTACCAACCAACATAAAACTCCATAGGTTTTAAAACTGCAATTTTTGCAATAAAATAATAGTAAAAAAGACGTAAAATAGATAAAATAGTATAAAGAACGTGTTTTATCAGTCAAATTATTGCACTCGTTATTTGAAACGCTTTTCTTCGGGTTGCCGTTTGAGGGGGCGAAACCGCTACATATATAGACGCTCTTGTCGCTAGCGAATCTACAAAGTTTTGCTTATCTAAATGCACTGCAAATTTCGCGACAACTGAGAAAGAATATTTAGGCCAAGATTTCACGCATAAATTTCCAAGTTTATGCGTGAAACATTGCTTAGCATCCCAGGGAATTTAACGCGGAAAAACAGTTTCAGACACTATTAATTATCCTAGAAAATATCTAATCGTAGATTTAGAGAAAGAACAGATGTAGCAAGAAAGGGACAGAATAGTATATTCTGCAACGAGTGCGGAATGAGAATATTCAGCCCGAGTGAAAATTTGTCACACGAGCCGAAGGCGAGTTTGACGGTTTTCACGAGGGCTGAATATTCATTCCGACGAGTTTCAGACTATACTTTTTCTAATACTATCGTCAATTAAAATATGTCAGTTTGAGTCGCTGTCTAGTACCTATCGCTTTTAGGCAATTAGTTCACAGATGTCGCTGCTATAATATATGTATTAATAAACAAAATTAGTTATAAAATGTCATAAAGAATGTTCTAAATATGAATGATTTAGTTAATTGACTTATAATATTACTAATATCAACAATTAATAAGTTAAATGAATAATTCATTAATCAAAATACAATAGCTTAATGTTGCGTCAACTTCCATGAGATGGCGCCACATGTGGTCATTCTATCACTTGTGTAAGAATGAATATTCTCGCACTTGTTGCAGAATGAGTACATTCTCAAATTAAAATTAGTTCAAGAATGTTATTATTCTAAAATAGTATTAGAAAAAGTTTTTTTTTCTCTCATTTTCGGTAGCTTTGGAAATTTTCTAGGGGTTATAAAAAAGCCGAAAACTGCTTTACCAGTTTTCGAGAATTTTCCACACCTCTCGATCTCTCCTTATCTTTCCGCGAAATCACGTGGCAAATAAGTCAGATCTTGGTTCAACTATTTTTTATCAGATGTCGCAAAATTTGCAGTGAATTTAGATAAGCAAAACTATGTAGATTCGCTAGCGACCAGAGCGACTATATATGTAGCGGTTCCGCCCCCTTAAACTCGTGCAATAAAATTGGTCTTCTGAAACATCTTCTTTAATATACTATAAATTAGTTAAATTTTCCTTATTTCCGGTGTCATAAATGGGCGAAGTTTAGCTCGAACGCGCATCTATTTTTTTGCAGCAGTGGTCCTTCTTAAATTGGATGACTCTACAATCTGTTTCTTTTAGAAATGTAATGCACACACAAATTGTAATATGCAATTTTAAAGCTTACCAGATATAGTTATATATGGTTTCCAAAAACCACTTTCACAGTCAAACTTAAAATTGTCGTACTAATTTAAATAAAATATCAACCAAAAATACGATTTTTGCAAGGCAAAATTACTTCTAAAAAATAATAAGATTTGAAAAAATTCTCATACAAAATTTGAATGTTTGGTTTTTTCAAGGTGGCCGGTCGTGACGTTATAGCGACGACGGGATAAATTTAGTAGTACGAGTATAGTAAATCAATTTACCGTGAAACCATATGTATTTCTGACCATTAAATTGACACTTATATGAAAAATCGCATTGATTCAAAATGAATGTGTTTGATTATCTGCCATTCATGCAAGAAGTTTCCTCATCCGGCGACAACTATGTCTTAGAAATACTCCTTATGGTTTATTTAATTTTTAGGCTCCTAGGATATAAGTGGGTTAACCACGGAACAGGTATTCAAATCATAATTTTTCTGAAATTTCGTTATATTTGCCGATTTGTTAGTACTTGACCTGGTACATCGAAGTTTACGAAGACTTGAAGATCGAGAAGTTCTGGACTTATTAGCTGTTTCTCCGGAATCCAATTCTAACGACTATCAATTAAGCAATTTTTATCGCCAATTAATGAATGAATGGATTGGACAATGGCCAGGAGAACCAACCGAGGCCGCCACACGGGAAGCATCAGTACGTATTTCGAGATTTTTGGATCAAAATCATCTGATCCTTGCATATTTGAATCAACGCGCAGAAGAGTGAATCCTAACGACGATCTTTCGCCTTTAGACAACTGAACTGAATCGTACTTGGACTTCAAAATTCTGATACAATATATTCTAAAATTTCTGTAAATACATACTAGCTTGTACAGCAGTAGTTTTAATGCAAGCAAACCTACCGCTCCGATGTTTGAGAAACAACTTTATACATATTTGTTAAACAGGATATCAACTCTCCGTTTTCGTTTATTTACGTCCTATATGCTGCGAATTCATAAAATAGAACTAAGTGGAAAAATCACAGTCATAGTTTACGTTTGGAAAAAAACCAAATAATGTCTTGTTAAACGTCACAGTTTGTTTAAGCGTCACAGTTTTAAACGTCACAGTTTGTTTCTCTGGTTTAAGGAATGAGATACAATGAAAAATTTTATATTTCTGTTTTCTCAGGAAACTTTAAGGTTGATAGAATGGTCTACCTATCTAGAAGATAGTTCGTTGTTGCTCTAAGAGTATCGTTTAAGAGGAGGACTTTTTAAAGCTAACGGTAAACGCAAATTGTGGAAGCGACAAACGATACCTTTCATCTATATCATCTATATATTAGAGTTAAGACACAAATATTAGCATGAGACTAGAATTGGAGTATATTTGCATGTGTTGAAATGAGACGCAACAAGCTATCTTCGAAGCTATCTTGCGTTTCAGCGTCCGTATCGCCATCTACCGAGCACTAGAACAGGCACTCTAACAATGATTTTTGTTCAAAATATGATAAAAAAATTCAAATCGGGTGAAGGGCAATCATAAAAACTAAATAACCAATTTTCAATATTTAAACTGATATATGATTTGAATTGATTTATCTGCGATTGCAATGGACGAAGTGTCATTTATGTTATTTTGTATTTGAAATATCAACTTTATTAACTTTAAGTAGCTGCATCCTTTTTTTTACATTAAACTTTGTACAAATACAAAATTTGAATGTTTGATTTTTTCGAGGTGGCCGGTTGTGACGTTATGGCGACGACAGGCATAAATTTAGTAATATAGTAAATCAATTTACCGTAAACAAAATGTATTTCTAGTCATTAAATTGACACTTATATGAAAAATCGGATTGATTCAAAATGAATGTGTCTGATTATCTACCATTAATGCAAGAAACTTCCTCAACCGTCGACTACTATGTCTTAGGAATACTCTGTGTGGTTTATTTAATTTCTTCGTTCTTGGGAATTAAGTTGGTTAACCGATGGTATAGATTGCATGAACAAAGAAGAACAGGTATTCAAATCGTAATTTTACTTTCTGAAATTTTGTTATATTTGCTGATTTTTTAGTAATGGACCAGAGACATCGAAGATTGCAAAGACTTGAACATCGCAGAGTTCTTTCCACATATCTAGAACTTGTGGACTTATTAGCTGTTTCTCCGGAATCTAATTCTAACGACTATCCGTTAAGGAATTTTAATCCCCAACGGATAAATATATGGAGTGGACAATGGCCAGGAGAACTAACCGAGGCCGCCACACGGGAAGCATCAGTACGTATTTCGAGATTTTTGGATCAAAATGAAATATTCAACAACGAACCAATCCTTGCATATTTGAATCCACGCACAGAAGAGTGAATCCTAACGACGATCTTTCGCCTTCAGACAACTGAACTAAATCGTACTAAGACTTAAAAATTCTGATACAATGTATTCTAAAATTTCTGTGAATACATAATACATAGTTTGTACAGCAGTAGTTTTAATGCAAGCAAACCTACCGTTCCGGTGTTTGAGAAACAACCTTTATACATATCTGTTAGAGGGGATATCAACTTTCCGTTTTCGTTTATTTACGTCCTAGGCTGGAAAGTGGAAAAATCACAAGTTTACGTTTTTTTAGGAAACTTTAAGAGAACTTTTTAAAGCTAACGGTAAACGCAAATTGTGGAAGCGACAAACGATACCCTTCATCTCTTTTATTAGAGTTAGGACAAAAATATTAGTATGATACTACAATTGGAGTATATTTACATGTGTTGAAATGAAACGCAACAAGATATCTTCGAAGCTATCTTGCGTTTCAGCGTCTGTATAGCCATCTACCGAGCACTCTAACAGGCACTCTAAAGAAGATTCTCGTTCATAATTTGATAAAAAAATTCAAATCGGGTGTAAGGCAATCTTAAAAACTAATGAATCAATTTTCAATATTTAAATTAATGTATAATCTGAATTTATTTATCTGCGATTGCAATGGACAAAGTGTCATTTATGTTATTTTGTATTTGAAATATCAACTATATTAACTTGGAGTAGCTGTATCTTTTTTTGACAATGAACTATAAAAACTTTGTTCCATTAAAAGAGTAGATTAATGTTTCTCTAGAATGTATATCACTTTAAATATTTAGAATTGATTCAGTAGTTTACCTATGGGCCTTACACCAAATGGCAGTTATTTTTCCATAAGAATAGCATGCGCTTCCAGCTAGACGCGCTGAAATGGGAGCTCAACCAAAATACTCCTCTTAATTCTTAAATCACATGTATCAAAATTCGACTAGATAAAATTGTTTTATTTTTAGTTCCAAGAAAATGTTCTTATAGATAAAAGGACTGTTTATTAGATTAATTTCATACAATTCCTAATTTATGAAATGAGTTTGAAAATTTGCTTTTGCAATATAACTAATTAATTTGAAAATATTACTAGAATATTTTTGTGCAGATTATTTTTGGGCTTCAATAGATAAAAAACATTGAAATAAAATTGCTACCAAAAATGTTAAGACAGGAAACCAAAAAGTGAAAAATTCAGTGATTTGATTGTCCAAATAGAAGGTGCTAAACTAAGACTCGTGAATTTGTGTATTTTATGTAGAATACCTCTTAGCGATCTTATGCAGTTATCCTGATAGATCTCTGAATGAAACCTATTCTATGTAAAATTACTAACTCATTATAAAATTCCAAATGTTTATTATTAAATGTTCAATATCATACAGCTACTTTAAAGGCCAATAACTTTATAACAAATAATAAATGTCCAAAAACGGTTAAGCAAAAATTCGCTTAATTTTTAACAAGAAATCTAGAATTGCTCTATGGTCATCATCTTAGGACTCACCCTGTATTGTAACGTCACTTGTACGAAATTAAAATTTCTTGAAATAAAAACTATGGATCTATTCTCCAAGCATTCTGTAATGGCACAGACTTTTGCAACGCACTTCATTTAAAATATCATTAATTCATTGAAAAAAGTGTAGTGGCTATTTGTTTATATAATTACTGTACTACTTATATGTATTATAAGATAAACATTTGTTTCAAGTTTAGACAAAATTATTATCTGTAATTTACTAAAAAAGTGATAATCACCCGTAATAATTTTGACAAATGTCTAACCTGAAATTGCTTTTCCTCTTCCCCAGATTTATTATTTCTGTAAAGCAAGGTATACTTTGAGGGTGAGGGATGTCAATTTTCTAAAAGTATAAGAATATATCTCTTTCCGGTAAACTAGAAAAAATAAGTTCTTTGATAAATTAAAAGATGTTTGGGCAAAGTAATGTTATACTTAATTATTTAATTTTAAATGTGTGGATTGGTGATTTCAATGAGACTTATTTTTTGCACATCTCCTTTTAGCGATTTTATCAAGTAGATACAGTATAGCACAAGTGATAACCATTTTTACTTCTCTCGTAGAGGAAGTATTGTATTCATAAATTTTTTTTTCTAATAGTGTGAAGTAGGTTCATATTTCTTGAAGTGGAGTCAAAGTTATAATAAAATAGTCTTATAGTCTCTCCACTGAATACATTTTCAATATATTTTATAAGACTATTTTATTATATTTTTTTTCTAAATTTTACTTTTTTCTACTTTTTAGAATGCGTAGATTACGAAAATCAAATTCACTAATTTCCGTCTGTCGGTCTGTTTGTTTCTTTGAACCACTATATTTCGGAATCTACTGACCCGATTTAAACACAATTTGCGTCGTTTTTTTCTACCTGCCCATAGATAATATCGAAGAAAAAGTTTATAAAATCTTCATAGGCCAAAAACATGCTAAAAATGGTAAAATCGGTGGATCCACTTAATCTTCTAAAGTTGCGGGCCGATTTTGACCAAATATTGAACCTATCTATCGTGTATAGCCTAAGTGGTGAAGTTGGTTTATAGTTTATTCAATATGTTTAAAAAGTTACGTCATCAATAGTTGTAATGTCTCCTTGACTTCTATTCCTTGCTAACGTAGGTATTCGTTCAGAACGAGATATTTTTAATCGCAAAAATACACAAAATATGCAAACTCAAACACTCACACAACATTGAAAAAAAAAACAAAGCAAAACCAATAAAAACACGCAAAAAATACTAATATAACCTTAGGTTTTAGCCGTGACGTAACTGCTTATGAAGTATAATTCATTTATTTTAGCCAAATTTACCAACATTATGTATGGAAATCAATCACAAAATATGCACAAAAAGGGATGTCAGTTTAAAAATTCAAATTTTGTTATAGCAAGCAGTTTTAAGCGTGCGAGGTACCTACCGAATTTAGAGAAAAAGATTTTTAATACAAAAAAAAAATGTTAAAAAGTAACTGGATTAAGATCAGACTTATTATTTGTTTTGTTTATTAGTAGAATACATGAGTTGAAAATTTCCAAAAATCGGTAAAACAATTCTTGTTATTGTTATAGCATTTAAAAAATATTTAAAGCTAGCTAAAATATTGTTAAATACGTTTTTTTCGGATACTAATCAATTAAGTAAAATACAAATAAAAAACTGCCGGCTCAGGTGGCATAGTGGGTCAAGTGAACAGTGAACTCGCTCTATTAATTACGAATCAAGTGATTAAGAAATACTATGCAAATGTTATTGGGTTTTGTTGAATTGTCCTTTTTAAAACATATACTTGGATGCAATTAAATTTACTTTTCAAACAATATATTAATAATGGGCCTTCGAACTTGATGCATTGACAATATTTGTAAATATTTTTATTGACTAGCAGATTAATATCCATATTATAAAATATAATAAACTTTTATCAAAATTAATTTTATTAAAATTGTGCGTGAATCGAATATAAAGTTATTATTATTATGTCAAGGTGACGTCATGACTATTGCTGACGTGACTTCTTAAGGGTCCTTCAACGGCTGTTTCAAAGTTGTCTGCAACCAGCATTGCATCATAAAGAAAAAAGCTCGAATGATTGGCGAGAGCTTAGGAGAGAGTGAGAAAAATATATAATAAACACGCGTATTTATAATTAGTGTATTTTAGTTATGCGTTGATGGTTATGCGTTTATGATGAAAATAATGTCAAAATATTCTGAAAAAAGTAATCTGTTTCCCAGAGCTTTTTTTTAAATAGTGGATAATTAATGACATATTTGATAAACAAAAATAAATTAACATAATTAACAATGATTAATTAAAATTATTCAAATTCAGTGAGCTTATTGCCCTAGAGAATTTTTTTCTGAATATTTTGACATAATTTTCATCAAAAACCATTAACGCATAACCGAAATACACTAATTATAAATACGCGTGTTTATTATATATTTTTCTCATTCTCTCCTAAGCTCTCGCCAATCATTCGCGCTCTTTTATTTATGATTCAATGCTGGTTGCAGACAACTTTGAGACAGCCGGTGAAGGACCCTTAAATGTTCCGAGAAGGCTATATGTATTTATTTCAGTGACAATGCAAATTCAATACTAAAAAACAAATAATTAATACAAATAAATTCAATACTAAAAAAAGTTACATTTCATAAAATATGTCAAAGATAAAGAACATATAATTTTTTAGTACAATTTTTTAAATAAGTCAATTTTTTTTAAACTTTTTAATAAAATGTAGGTCTTCGAAAAAATTTATGAAACTGGTAAACAAATGAAATGATAAAGTTTTCAGTACTAAATTAATTTAGCTTAATTTATTTCTAAATTAATTCCCACGACGGCTTTTAAGGACAATTAATGTTGGTCCCAAATTACAAATTATTTAAAATAAGCTTCTATAAACCAGCTAGGAAAACGTGATTTCCTCCAATAAAATGTTTAAGTAGTCTTAAATAGACCGCGTTTAATTAACTGAAAGTTAAACTAAATCATATTAAAACCAGTAGCCAATAATATGCAATAAAATTAAAAATACTAATCTTAATTACTATCATAAATAAATTAATTTACAAAAGTGAATAAAAAACATTTTTCCGTAATTCTAAAAGTCCATGTTGTATTTTTAGTAATAACAAAACTTGGCTAATTTTATACCGTAATTGGTCCGTTGACAATTATTGTCACGTATCCCCAGTGTGCCAAATAGTTGACAAAATGTTATTGCGGCTTGAGAATGGGTCTTATGACAATATTTTCTGAAATTGAATGCGAATGTAAATTGCGGCGATTTCGCAGCACTTCAATAAAGTTATAAGAACTCTATAAATATATGAGTAACCACCTGTGCCAAAACGCATACCCAAGAGTAAAACAGACAGAAAGTTTCAGACTGCTTGGCATATTAAATTCAAATTCTACTGTGTACATAATACTCCAAACAATGTCGCTACATTTTATTAACCTACTTGAAAGTTGTGTGGAAAATAAAATAATAAATTAGGTTGAGCCGTGCCAGAGAGGACGTATAAAAAATTTAGACTTCCAAACCAAATTATTCGCTTTTCGTATTGATTTCAATTAGTTTTTTTCCAATTGAAATGCGGCCTATTTTTACATTTATATTAACCTACTTTTGTATGAAACTTTATTATAAACCTAAAAATAGAGTAGCCTTTACTTCGCTTATTAATAAAGTGTTTCATTAATGTTTTAACGATTGCCCGAAAATAGAGCGTCGAATTTCAATCAACTTACCAATTAATTATGTTGCAATTAACCTAAATTAAAAAACCGAGAACCACATGTTGGGAGATTTAAATGAAGAAAGTAAATTTGGCCGTGCGAATTTTTTCGTTTGGGGCGCACGCGGTTTGCAAAAATCTGAACCGAATTTTGTTATACTTGAACGTTAACTGAAGAACTGTTGCCGCGCGTCGTATTCGAACACGCGTCGCGGCGCATCCTCGTACAACACAACCGCGAAGTGCCATGTCTCAAAATACATTTCAAGTCCTTTATTCGACCCTACATCAAGGACATTATACTTGAGGTGCACCATCAAAACGCATTCAAGTCACAATTTGATAATGATTGCATTATGTTTCTTGCTGTCTAAAACAACAAAAGCAGAAAGTTTATTTTGCCGATGCTGTTTTCATAGTTTACATCAGTTGTTTACGTTTAAAATGCGTCTTTAGTTAAACTTAAAATATCCAGTTTCAAAATGTTGTACAATATTTATAATCGTATCGATTATTACTATATAGTAATTATATTTTAGTATACTAAATAATAATTTGATAAATTCATTGTCGATGTAACAGTTTTATGATGAATGTAAAACTTAAATTGTGTCCAAGCTGGCAGGTTACTTACTTAGATTGGAGAAGCGCTGAATTAATTGACTGAAACTTATCAGTGCTGACAGTCACACTTATTTTGAGTTTAATATTCGACTAATCGAAATTCATTACGAAATAAACAGTTTTACTTCTCTCGCAAGAACGTATTGTAATCTTACATTTTTTTTTTAAATTTTTACTTTTTTTTTACATTTCGGAATGCGTACATTACGAAAATTATATTCACTAATTTCCGACTGTCAATCTGTTCGTTTCTGTAAACCATTATATTTTGAAATCTAGGAAAAAATATATAAAATTCTGAAAGGCCTGCGCATTTATAGTCCAAAAGACATAATTTTCACCAAACATATGTTTCGCGTACACCCTGCTAAATGCTTTTAAAAAATATGGAGTTTTTTTGAAGAGTCGAATTTTTATTAAGGGTTGAATGGTCAAAAAGTTGTAAAAATGCATAAGTTGTAACGTGAATATCTGTCAGGAGGAATACTTGATTTGAACCAAATTTTGAATACATATTAGGAATAAATGAAGTAAATAGCGTGAGGTGGCTCTAATAGGTTTGCATTTTTATTTAATTTTTAAATGTTTAACACCCTCATTAGTCATTTCACTAATATTGCTTGGACTTTCTTCCAACATTAGTAATTTTAAATATTGTTTTAAATAGTTCTATGAAAATACTCTTAAAAATAGCTATTTATGCAACCAGTTAGGAAATGCATTATTTTGTGTAACGCGCGGATTTTTGGAGGACGAGCGCAGCGAGTTTCGCAAAATGACGCGAATTACACAAAATAGCATTTCCTAATATGTTGTATACATTTCCTAATAAGATTTTTTCTAATTTTTTATAAAAACCTCAAAAAGAGTTTTTTAAACTTATAATAGTAATTTATAGTGGATTGTCACAGATTATCTGTCACAGATTATCTGTGACAATTCAATTCATGTTTTAAACGTTACTCTCAGAAACTAAAAAGTATAGGGCTTTTATTTCGACAAGAAACCTCGATATGCTATTGTCGCTGTCAAAAATGTACGATTGTCACTGTCAAAAAAATGAAAAAAAGTTAACAAGAACACCATTTAATACACTTACTAATACTTAATTAATGATAGTTATTAACATTGCAATTATTATATACAATTTGCGTTCCTTGTCCAGTACTTCCACTAGCCGAATTGTGAACAGCAGTGCTAGAAATTGTTAGCTTAGCTTATGAATTACAAATGTATTTTGTCACTTTGACATACCGAATACAAACAGGAAAGGATACAAACTGTATACAAAAAGGCACCCTGATTGTATCATATTTTATCATATCAAATCATTCATTGGATTGTCTTGTCGAATACAACTCGTGGCAGCAATCTTTTGGTAATTTTTATCAGTCAGATTCACTCGTAGCTGTTGCCTCTACACAATCCACACTCGCGCTGAAGCGCTCGTGGCAATTGTCGTTGCAACACCAAAGACAACAACAACAATTTTAATTTTTTCAAATTTAATTCCAACTTCAAATTTTAAAAGCTATTTTAAATAATTTGAAGGGGCGATGATCCGACTAAATTTTGCTGTAATTTTATTGTACAAGTGTAGAGTATTGGCCAGTGCTATACCATAATTTAATTTATGTAAATGTTTTGGTAAAAAACACTGTTAATTTCGATTTTTTTAACATAACTACCACTACAAGAGTTATTTGTAATCAACTTTCTCACTGAGCTGTAACACGATTTTTTTGAATTTTCCAAATTCATTAATTTAAACATCAAAGGAAACGACAATTTAAAAATTTACTATTGCAATTAAATGTAAAATATTTAAATAGTAATATTAAAAAAAAAGTCTAGGTCAATATGGTAAAAAACAAAGGCAGTACAAAATTTGGATTTTTCAACACGGTTCATAGTCCCTTAAATATACTCCACAAGAGATGCTACAAAAAAACTTGGATCAAAAGTTTTACTATATCAACGAGGTCGAGAGAAGTATCGTCAAATCTCATTTCCAGCATTTTTTTTCTAAGCAAATCTCAAATAAATAACTTGTTTTAAAAAAATCGTTAAATATTTCAGCACTATTTTTACCAAAAATTAATTATATAATTTATTTAAATAACTTTAGTATTATAAATTAAAACTGACATATGATCAACTTGAATGCATAACTTACATCTTTTCTTACATTTTTTATTTTTTATCTGAGTTTTTTTTGAAATACACTTAAAAAGAAATCAAATAGAGTACAACTGTAGAGAAAAGTTTATAACAAGTATTTTCCATTGTGAAATGTATTGCCATCTATGACAGGGTCCGTAATCTTTAACGTAGAATTTCATTTAGTGTTAGAGTGGGGGACCTTACTTCATAGAGGCAACACTTGCCCCGCCACTTTCGCTTCTTCTTGTATTATCTCTGGAATTACAGGAATCTCTTGTATATAATCTATGTTCATTTTATTCTAACCTTATTCGTTTAATGACATTCGCCTTGTGCTTATCATTAATCCGAGTTTTTTCCAAGTGTTTGTATATTTTCATAGTGTCTGTGTTTTTGTATATTTTCGTTCGAAATATATCATCTTTTGATCGTTTATATTGAAATTCACCGAAACTGGGATTTAAGTGTTGTGTACCAAATTGCAATAACAATTACCGTTCCAACATGATCATGCATTCAATGCCAAGAAACAATGATGTAAGTTAAAAATATAAATAAATTGTAATGTTATTAAAGAAATATTCTATTTCAGTTGTTTAGTAAATGGTGTAATGCTGTTGGAAGAATAGATCTCCTAGAAAAAGCTGTGGAACAACGAAATTGTTATTTTTTCGTAATTCTTTTGTAATTGTTATTTTTTGTTAATTGTTAATTGGTTTTCTAAACAAGCGACTTATTGAATTGCTTACTAAATAGTATGCAATTTAAATAATAGTTGCTTTGTATATGTATTTATATTTATTTAATTATTTACTATTGTATTTATTATTAATTTATTATTTATATATAATAAATATATTATACTATATTATGTATGTTTTTTTTCAGCAATAGTAAATGTTATTTATAAATTTTAAACTTAATTTTATTAGTATAATATTGGTAGTAATAAAATTAATATTTACTTTAGAGTAAGAAAATATTAATTTTATTAGCTTCAATATTATACTAATAAAATTAAATTTAAAATTTAGAAATAACATTTATTTTTGCAAAAAACCCATTAATTCAAATTTCCCTCCAAAAAATCAATTTGAATTACCCGCCAAAACGTACGCTAGTGGCTCCAGCACTGAAGTGTTGCCTCTATGAAGCTAAGCAACTCTTAGTGACGTATGGTAGTAAGAGATAGCTATCTACATCTTCTCTAATCTATGATCTATGAGTTAACCACTTGACTCTGGTAAACGAAAATAAAGAACGCACAACTAGTGCATTCCACAATATTTTTGCTCATGCGTAGTATGCTCTGAATCACGTGCGTTTCTTGTTTATTCGTTTCATTCAAAACAGCATTGATGGTAATTCATTTATTATTTATTTTATATTTGGGGACATTTTGTTCAAAAAATTTGATACAGTACTTTATTATCTCATCAATTGATTTTCACCTGTTCTTGGTTTTTTGATGCTTTACTGAATATTAATCGTAATTCTGACGTTTATTGGAATGTTTAATAATTCTTGGAAAACTTATTGGTCGAATTAATTTAGATTGGAAGACTTTATTTTCGTATTTTAGAGCAAGATTGCTTTATGTGGGTAGCCGAACCGAATAAAGCTGGAAACCCATTAAAGCCACCCACCCCATTATCAGACTCACAAACAAACATCGATGCACGTGTTTCTACATTTTTTTCGGTGTGTAAACAATTTTGCAACCCTTCAATGTGATCTGCGGCTATTTTGACCATATCATCCCGAACTTTTTTATAACATTAGTTTGTAGAAAAAATAGTTAGGCAAAGTGAGTACTTTCTAAACGAACATCAGAGGTTCTTCTTGAAGATATAACATTGAAGGGTTTCAACCCCCACTAGAGTAACTATGGTAAGGTTAAGTGATAAAAAGCAAGAAGGATGTGAAATATAGAATAAACCTGAAGCAGAGCCGTGTAATTATTACACTTAGAGATATCATTTAATAAAAATAGAAGTGACAAAATAAAAATTGCGTTTAATTGGGCCATGAAAGATAACTATCCTTAATTGAGGATATGGATACTACAATATTATCAGTAGTAATATAACAAGCGAGTGAAAATAAATTGAAAATATTTTGACAGATTTGCGAAAACTTGTTGCCTGGCAATAGACACGACAGCCCGCGGGGCTCGAGTGGCTATTGCCACATGGCAACAACTTTGAGCAATTATCTGTCAAATTATTTTCTAATTTATTGAACTCTCGAGTTGTATTGGGAAGATTTTTTTCGAAAAACCAATACCGGCGCATTTATAGAGAAACAGGTAATTAAAGAAGTAGCCGTAGAAAATTTAATAAATACCGGTGCATTCATAGAGAAACACGTAATTAAAGAACTAGCCGTAGAAAATTAAATTAATACTGGTGCATTCATAGAGAAACACGTTATTAAAGACGTAACCGTAGAAAATTAAATTAATACCGGTGCATTCATAGAGAAACACGTAATTAAAGACGTAGCCGTATAAAATTAAATTAATACCGGAGCATTCATAGAGAACCACGTAATTAAAGAAGTAGCCGTAGAAAATTGAATTAATACCGGCGCATTCATAGAGAACCACGTAATTAAAGAAGTAGCCGTAGAAAATTAAATTAATACCGGCGCATTCATAGAGAACCACGTAATTAAAGAAGTAGCCGTAGAAAATTAAATTAATACCGGCGCATTCATAGAGAAACACGTAATTAAAGACGTAGCCGTATAAAATTAATTTAATACCGGTGCATTTATAGAGAAACACGTAATTAAAGACGTAGCCGTAGAAAATTAAATTAATACCGGAGCATTCATAGAGAACCACGTAATTAAAGAAGTAGCCGTAGAAAATTAAATTAATACCAGTGCATTCACAGAGAAACATGTAATTAAAGAAGTAGCCGTAGAAAATTAAATTAATACCGGGGCATTCATAGAGAAACACGTAATTAAAGACGTAACCGTAGAAAATTAAATTAATACCGGTGCTTTTATAGAGAAACACGTAAATAAAGAAGTAGCCGTAAAAAAATAAATAAAAAACGGGGCATTTATAGAGAAACACGTAATTAAAGAAGTAGCCGTAGAAAATTAAATTAATACCGGTGCATTCATAGAGAAAAACGTAATTAAAGACGTAGCCGTATAAAATTAAATTAATACCGGAGCATTCATAGAGAACCACGTAATTAAAGAAGTAGCCGTAGAAAATTAAATTAATACCGGCGCATTCATAGAGAAACACGTAATTAAAGACGTAACCGTAGAAAATTAAATTAATACCGGTGCATTTATAGAGAAACACGTAAATAAATAAGTAGCCGTAAAAAAATAAATAAAAAACGGGGCATTTATAGAGAAACACATAATTAAAGAAGTAGCCGTAGAAAATTAAATTAATACCGGTGCATTCATAGAGAAAAACGTAATTAAAGACGTAGCCGTATAAAATTAAATTAATACCGGAGCATTCATAGAGAACCACGTAATTAAAGAAGTAGCCGTAGAAAATTGAATTAATACCGGCGCATTCATAGAGAACCACGTAATTAAAGAAGTAGCCGTAGAAAATTAAATTAATACCGATGCATTTATAGAGAAACACGTAATTAAAGACGTAGCCGTAGAAAATTAAATTAATACCGGAGCATTCATAGAGAACCACGTAATTAAAGAAGTAGCCGTAGAAAATTAAATTAATACCAGTGCATTCATAGAGAAACATGTAATTAAAGAAGTAGCCGTAGAAAATTAAATTAATACCGGGGCATTCATAGAGAAACACGTAATTAAAGACGTAACCGTAGAAAATTAAATTAATACCGGAGCATTCATAGAGAACCACGTAATTAAAGAAGTCAGCCGTAAAAAATTAAATTAATACCGGAGCATTCATAGAGAACTACGTAATTAAAGAAGTCAGCCGTAGAAAATTAAATTATATTATCGGAGCATTCATAGAGAACCACGTAATTAAAGAAGTAGCCGTAGAAAATTAAATTAATACCGGTGCATTCATAGAGAAACACGTAATTAAAGACGTAGCCGTATAAAATTAATTTAATACCGGTGCATTTATAGAGAAACACGTAATTAAAGACGTAGCCGTAGAAAATTAAATTAATACCGGAGCATTCATAGAGAACCACGTAATTAAAGAAGTAGCCGTAGAAAATTAAATTAATACCAGTGCATTCATAGAGAAACATGTAATTAAAGAAGTAGCCGTAGAAAATTAAATTAATACCGGGGCATTCATCGAGAAACACGTAATTAAAGACGTAACCGTAGAAAATTAAATTAATACCGGAGCATTCATAGAGAACCACGTAATTAAAGAAGTAGCCGTAGAAAATTAAATTAATACCAATGCATTCATAGAGAAACATGTAATTAAAGAGGTAGCCGTAGAAAATTAAATTAATACCGGGGCATTCATAGAGAAACACGTAATTAAAGACGTAACCGTAGAAAATTAAATTAATACCGGAGCATTCATAGAGAACCACGTAATTAAAGAAGTCAGCCGTAAAAAATTAAATTAATACCGGAGCATTCATAGAGAACTACGTAATTAAAGAAGTCAGCCGTAGAAAATTAAATTATATTATCGGAGCATTCATAGAGAACCACGTAATTAAAGAAGTAGCCGTAGAAAATTAAATTAATACCAGTGCATTCATAGAGAAACATGTAATTCAAGAGGTAGCCGTAGAAAAATAAATTAATACCGGCGCATTCATAGAGAAACACGTAATTAATGACCTACCGGTAGAAAATTAAATATAATTCCGGCGCATTCATAGAGAAACACGTAAGTAGGCTTTGAGTTTGACATCTTCAAACAAATTTGGTTTGTCAGAACAGAAAAGTAAGCAAAATTGTAATTTTTTGTTTATTAAGTGCAAATAATAAAGTTGTTTCGTTTGAGTTGTTTATTAATCTTCCTAAAATACACTCTCGATGGGATTTGTTGGATGGATGGATTTCATGGGATGGATTTGTTGTTGGTAATAACAAGCAGCAACACTTGTCAATGTGACGTAGAAGTCAAGATCCAATTGACACACTACAATATTTTTTTTTGTTATTTTAATAAGTAATTATTTTCTTACTTGACATGGAGAAAAAACATCCATCTTATTTTTTCCATCTTATAACTTCTTTTATAGTCTAACCCGCACTTCTTTGGAACCAGTATCTACACATATTATCATCACAGAATGCAATGGGTTGCTTTCACTTTTTGGACCAACTGCAATAAATAGAATGGCATGATCAGCTGTTTTTGGTTTGTTTGTAGTAGCTTCTTCAAATCCCACAAAAAACAAAAGAGAAAAACACGACCGCGAAGCGGGAGTTTTTTGCCTGGAGATATTTCCATAGCAACAAACCATTCGTATTAAAATAAAATTATCCGATAAAAATTGTATCTCTTGTGCATTTACCCCCGAAAATAATAAATAACAAATTATTACTACTATAATAATGATATGATTGGATAGACATAGAATTAATCACAAGATCAAAAATACTGTGAAATGATTGGTTAATAGAAATATCAAAAAATAATCGGGGGTAAATACATAAGAGGTTCAATTTTCACCGGATAATTTTATTTTAATACGAAAGATTTGTTGCTATGGAAATATCTCGAACAGAAAAGAAATGAGAAAATCGCGACAGCGCAGCTGGAGCGATTTTCTCATGTCTTTTCTGCGAGAGATATTTCCAAATAGCAACAAATTTTGAGTAAATTTAAAATAAAATTATCCTGATGAAAATTGAATCTCGAATGTATTTTAGGGAGATAAATACATGATTGAGGCTAATGTCTTATTAATTGCATCTTGAATTGTCTTATTAATTGCATCTTCAATATTTAGAAGTGAACAGTTACCGAAACGTTCTTGAGCCTGCATTTTTCAATTTTGTAACATTAATTTGACATTAATAGCAAAAAATAGCAAAGCATACTAGATAATTGTCATGGCAACCCCTATTAAATAGTAATACGGGTTTTTATCGTTTTTTCCACCTATTGATAGCGGTTTTTATCACTTAATAACGAACGTGATTGGTTCAGATTTGAAAATATTGGACTTTTGATTGGCTTCTCATATAAGAATGTATTTATCAGAGGTAAATACACAAGAGGTTCAATTTCCACCGGATAATTTTTTTTTAATACGAAAGGTTTTTTCTATTGCTTTTTCTGCGAGCGATATTTCTAAATAGCAACAAATCTTGAGTAAATTTAAAATAAAATTATCCTGATGAAAATTGAATCTCGAGTGTATTTTAGGGAGATAAATCCATGATTAATAGCCTATAATCGCATTTAAACTTACATTAAGAACTAAAGAGGCTGCTGAATGCCAAACACACTATATTTATTTAGACCAAAACGGTCTTCAACATGCATTTTTGTAACATTTTGACATTTGACAACGACAACTGAAAAAAAGTTCCCATCAGTTACGATTTTTCACACCTTCGGAGCTCTTTTATTCACTAAAAATCGGACGTGATTGGTTCAAATTTGAAAATGTGTGCATTTTGATTGGGTACTGAGGTAAGAATGGATTTATCATATATAATATAAGTGGCTGCTATCTTGCCGGCAATTTTTATCTGATAAATAGATAATAAGTAGCTGTTGCAACGACAATCGCCACGAGCGCTTCAGCGCGAGTAGCGATTGTCTACAGGCAACAGCTAAGAGTTAATCTGACAGATGACAAATACCAAAAAAAAGCTGCCACGAGTTGTATTCGACAAGACAGTCTAATGAATGATTTGAAATGTTAAAATCTGACAAAATCAAGGTACCTTTTTGTATACAGCTTGTATCCTTTCCTGTTTGTATTCTGTATGTCAAAGTGACAAGATACATTTGTAATTCAAAAGCTAAGCTAACAATTTCTAGCACTGCTGTTTACACTTCTGCTAGTGTAAGTATTGGACAAGGAACGCAAACTGTATACAATAATTGCAATGTTAAGAGGAGGAATTTTTAAAGCTAACGGTAAACGCAAATTTTGGAAGCAAGAAACAATACCCTTCGTCTGTTTTAGTAGTTACGACACAAATATTAGCATGAGACTAGAATTGGAGTATATTTGCATGTGTTGAAGTGAGACGCAACAAGCCATCTTCGAAATTATCTTGCGTTTGAGCGTCCGTACAGCCATCTACCGTGCACTACATAGAACAGGCACTCTAACGATGTCTTTTTGTTCAAAATATGATAAAAACATTCAAATCGGGTATAAGGCAATCTGAAAAACTAAGGAATCAATTTTCAATATTTAAACTGATATATAATCTGAATTGATTTATCTGTGATTGCAATGGACAAAGTGTCACTTATGTTATTTTGTATTTGAAATATCAACTATATTAACTTTGAATAGCTGTATCTTTTTTTTACAATAAACTATACATACATTGTTCTATGAAAAGAGTAGAATAATGTTTCTAGAATGTATATCACTTTAAATATTTAAAATTGATTCAGTAGTTTTCCTGTGAGCCTTATACAGAGTGGCAGTGATTTTTCCATAAAAATAGCATGTGTTCCAGAGACGCTCTTAAATAGGAGCTCAGCCGAAATACTACTCTTAATCGCAATGTTAAACTATTATTAATTAAGTATTATTAAGTATTAAATAGCGTACTTTTTAACTTCTTTTCATTTTTTTGACAGAGACAATCGAACTTTTTTGACAGCGACAATAGTATATCTAGATATTATTGTCGAAGTAACACCCTTCTTTTTAGTTTCTCATAGTAAGATTTAGAAAATGAATTGGATTGTCGATCAAATAACACATCAACTCGGTCAATTGAAGATGAGTCAAAGTTATCATTATTTTTCTGAAAAACTTTTCTTCGTCTGGATCTCAAAGGTCTCAGGTCGGTGCCTTACAATAGTTTGTCAGCGGATTTTGCAAATAAAAAACCATTGGCGCCTGCATAGATATTCGAAATTGATACAATTCGTCACCTGGCGATAAAAACTGAGACTAAGCCATAATCATACCGTTTTTTGAAAATAAGAGTTTTAATTATATTTTTAACAGGTTTTATAAGTGGTTTGTGGTACTTTGGATCTAATTAGCATATAAAATGAAGAATACTATTTGTTAAGTTAAGCGGTATGTCGGGTATAGTTCTAAAAGTACGATTGTATTTAACATCAGCGCCACCTCCCCCGGATATCTCATTTCATTTGCCAATAGTTTCAATTAAAAATTGATTATTCCTAGACGACATTCAATATTTTAAAAAATGACGAGGTTTATTATGACAATGTGTTTGTTTCTTAAATAAAAAATATTTGTTTACAAAAATTTTAATTACATATTTATACAGCATTGATTCAAATACTTATCTTATGAGAAATGTTATACCATATCGCACTTCTAAAATGGAAATCAACCACATCTTCACTGCCAAGTACATACCATACATCATTATGAACAATTTTAAAACTAAAAATATAATAAATTACCTTAATTGAAATAAGAACAAAATTACAAAATAAGAACTAACAAAATAAGAACAAAAATAAGAACAAACAAAATAAGAACTAACAAAAAAAAAACTACAAAAAAGAACTAACAAAATAAGAACTAACAAAATAAGAACTAAAAAAAGAACTAACAAAAAAGAACTAACAAAAAAAGAACTAACAAAAAATAAGAACTAACAAAATAAGAACTAACCGAAAATCGATATAAAAGAAAACAAACCAATCCAAGGTAGAACGGGTCTAAACGAGCGCATTTTTACGAAGAACCGTATGAAAATCCACATATTAGCATACCCTTTAAAATACAATTCGATCCAAGATACTACAATCCATGGCAACAAATACATTTTAATTTTCTGTGCAAAAATATTTCGTTTCAAAAAACATTGATTTATGTCAAAATAAATGGATACTTACATGCTTCATTCCGGTGTACAGCAATAAGTAAGCTAAGATGTTCCATGAAATACTATTAATTGACAATGACAGATGGAGACCTAATTACAAAAATTGGTTTATGGTTTATATAGTATATTACATAACGAGCACGGAAAGTGACGCTTAACACACGAGTGGAGAAGTTGACGCACGAGGCCTTTAGGCCGAGTGCGGCAACCCACGAGTGTGTTAAGTCACTTCCCAGCGAGTTATGTACGCTATTTTTCCCACGACCAAACAATAATTAAAAAAAAATTGTAACAGTAAATATGAGAATGTGGTGATTCTCAATTTTTTACAAAATATGTAATAGTCAATATGAGAATGAGGCGATTTACAATTTTTTTGACTACCTTTTGCTTTCCCCGGATAATACGACTACACCTTTTCCACTTGTAATTTAGAAAATATTAATTGTAATTCAGAAACCATCAATTGCAAGTCAGAAATCATCAATTGCAATTCAGATACATCACTTGCAATTCAGATTTATCAATTGTAATTCAGAAAGCATCAATTTCAATTCAGAAAGCATCAATTGCAATTCAGAAAGCATCAATTGCAATTCAGAAACATTATTAAACAACATTATTAAATTAAACAACAAGTTTATATTTACATAGATGGTTTTAAAAACAAAATACAGCAATACCAAACGTCAGTTATTTATAAATTGTAGATCAACAATCAAAAACTAGCAAAATAGTAATACTTTCGACTTTAATTAATTCCAAATGGAGTTAAAAGATAATTGTTAAATTTGCCGAATAACTTTATCTAAGTAGAAGTGCAGTGCTATATTATTTATATATTATATTATTATTAATATATTATTTATATTATATGGCTATATTATTTATATTTTATTATACAAAATAAAAAAAAAAACTATGACATATACATACTATTTTACGTAAACTAAGTAGTTTATTGTGTTTTTAAAGACATCTATGTAATAGTATATTACAACCGAGTTGGGAATGATATTCATTACAGCCGAGGGCTAATATCTGACCGAGAGGCGAAGCCTCGAGGTCAGATATAAGCGCGAGGCTGTAATGAAATTCCCACCGAGGTATGTATACTATTTTATTCACAATCGAACAATTTATTATCAAAAAAATAATTAAAAATGTATGAATAAAAACACATTTTCGACCGTGGTGGAAATGCACTTTTCGATCAGCAAATCTAGAGTGAAATTGCAGTTGTCAAAACTCCAGTTCAAAACAAAAATACAGTGTTACGTGTTGTTTTTTACGATAATTCATTAATTTGTTGTGCTGTTGGACTAGATTAATCTTTAAATGTAATTAAAAGTGTGGAAATAGCGAAATACATTAAATACTTGTGTAAATTCTACTGTTGCAAGTGTCAAACAATCATATTTATTATTTGACAGTATTACGAACCTAGGTATGTAATGTTCAACTTCCCGACCTCTAAATCGTTGGTAATCACAACATTACAATAACGATTGTGAATAAAAATAAATTATATATTTCTGAATTAAAATAAAACTTTCTGAACTGCAATTGACGCTTTCTGAATTGCAAGTGATTAATCTGAATTGCAATTGACGCTTTCTGAATTACAATTGATAAATCTGAATTGCAATTAATTCTGATGTGTATTAATTCTGATATGTGATGTATCTGAATTGCAATTGTCGCTTTCTGAATTACAATTGGAAAAGGTGTAGTAAATGCAAATTTTTCATTGCCTGGGACTAGAGGCTTCTGGCAGAGGCCTCTGCCAAGTCGCATGCTATTGGTCGAAGCCTTAACGCACAGCTTACTCGTGCGATATAATATCGCACGGCCGAATGATATTGCATGCTTTCATTCATATGTTTTTTGTACGGAAACTATGATTTTCGTATGTGGTCGTGGGAAAACTAAATTATCCTTATCTTACTCGAACGTTTGACGTCAAATTTTATACAAGAAATCAGACCCATTAAAATCCAAATCTGGTATGTACGCACCATCTTGTTTATAAAATGAGCCCATCGATAAACCATTTTGGCGTTTCAATGTTGTTACAAAGTGTTCTTAATATCTGAAAAAAAAGTCAGCAACAATTCAATGCTAACGTCGTATATTTATAAGTTTCAATTTGTACACCTATCTCCGATGAAATAGAAAACACAAATGCCAAAATACCAATCATTCATCTCCTTTATATAGAATTTCAATACCAGCCTACTCTAGTTGTAAACAACTGCATCGCCTTCTCGTCAAAATTAGCAAAAATGAAAAAAAAAATTGGTACAAAGCTATAAATTGGTGGAAACCTTTATCTTAGCATACTATTCAACATACTGAAAGTGCGGACTATTTACTGAAGGGCTTGACCGCCATCTTGGAAAAAAGGGCTCCTACTTTTTGCTCATATCCCGGCAACCGTTGATCTTCTCGAATTGAAGGTTATTATAAAAAATAAAGCTCCTTTAATTTTCTATAAAAAAAAGTTCTGATTATTTTTTTCGTATCTTAAATAGTTTATGAATAATACACTGTTTAATATACAGGGTGATTCAGAACAGGTGGAGGACCCGTAAACTGAAGATGCCGGACAACATTCTAAGACCAACAGTGTTAGAAAAAAATGTCAGGGTATGATAGTGCTCAAGTTATGGACCATTGAAGTTGACCAATCACAACGCAGAATTTCAAATTGACCATTTTTTTTAAATCTAGGTTGTTGCGAACAAACTTTTTCAACTTATTTGGTCTACTATATTCTAAATGATTCTGATAAATGTCAGTTTGACACTTTTTAATTACACTGATTTTGTTGCAATTCATCACGTAAAATGTATTCAAATGAAGAGTATTTCGAAATGTTATTGATGTACGGCAATAACATTTCACAATGGACCAAGTATGGACCCTGTATGGACCAAGGCCGTATTTTCCGTATATTGTGTATTGGCCGTATATTGTGTACATACTGTAGAGACTTCATCTCAAATCAAATTTAATTAATCACCTCTTGAGGAGCGTATATGTAGGTTCGGTCATTTAACCTCTTATCTGGTTTGTAGATGTATTTTGGATGGAATTCAACACCGTGGAAAATAAGAGCATCAAATTCCTCAATTAGCAACAAATTTTTGTCACTAGTTGTTTTGCAATTTTTGACTGGACAATTTTCAAAAATGTTTCCGCTTCCTAAATAAAAATCATCTGCATTTCACATTTTGGTGTAATACAAAATGTACTTGACGTTTGGATTTTTCCGATAGAATATTCGAATACCGTTGTAGTTGCCATAATAAAAGTATTGCCAAAAGTGTTGCCATAATAAAAGTATAAGACTTGTGAAAATGATCCGTTTTTTTGGTAAAAATGTGTTACATTACTCTTTTGTTGTACACTTTCAAATTGCTTGAGTGTGGAAAATAAATTATTAAGGGTGCGTCAAAATGGGGTTTAACAAAGAGTTAAGACTTGAGATCTCATTTTCGCAAATACCATTTACATTTTTATTTTGTTTTTTTAAAGATTCTAACAAATAGTTTTGTTTTACAAAACATAAGTAAATTTCGATACACGATCGAAAACATCGTTAATTAGTTATTAAGGTTTAAAAATTAATTATTTTTTTAGCTATGGTTAGATACTTAAACTACACCTTTAAAAAAAAAAGATTTATATGTTTTTCAAATTTTAACTTATTAAAATAGTTTCTTTGGATTCTGGTGATAATCGTGATTTAATAATAATAAAGTTGTATTTACCTGAATTTAGAAGTATAATTGTTTTAGTTTGTTCACTTATTTGAAATGTAACATTTTCAGTCATTTATTGAAAGTAGCTTGTTTAATAATTAATTCATAATGAACAATCAACATTTTTTGAATTTGTTTATCAAATATAATTATGGACGAATAAAGTTTACTCCCCTCGCTATCGCTCGGGTCGTAAACTTCATTCTCAAGAATAATGGCTTATTACTAACGAGTAGAGTACTATACTTTATCTACTCTTAACAACAAAGCTTTTAAGCGTAGAAGGAAAATGGAGAATTAATATATATCAAACAACGATATAAGCTCAATTTTATTCATTTATATTAACATTATTATTTTATCTACTTTTAACAATAAAGTTATAATGTTGAAAGAAAGTGGAAGTTGAATAAATATCAAAACACAATATAACTCAATTTTATTCATTTATATTAACATAATTATTTATAATCAATGTCTATTAATCCAGAATGTATTAATAATTGACAATGTAAGTCAATTGGTGATTGCAAACAATTACAATTTCAATAACACAAAGGTGAGATCAAAATCGATATGACATTTCCGATTAGTAATGATGACGTTTTTGATCAGTAATGATTCATTACCGCATAGGTGACATAATGTATAATGTTATGTATTAGAAATCGCTTGCGTAAAGTGTATATTATGTGTTAAGAGTAGATAAAAGCTATTTAATTGGTTCAATGTGCTAGGTATTTTTTCTAATTAAATTACTTATTGTTTCATTTGGATATTTTATCATTCTTAACGCGTAAAAAGTTGTACCTGTCGAGTGTCAAGGTTGGGCATCATCATCAATATATTCTCCTTTATTTAAGAATATAATCTGATCTATAATATATTAGGGTTTGTGTAAAAAATTACGAATGTTTTGTTTACAGAGCAATTGTAATGTTTAAGGGGACGAGTTCAGCAAGTAAAATTCAATTAAGTAAAATATTAATAAAACATCTGGAAATGACAAATTTTATTTTAGTAGACATTTGGAATTTTATTAACATTTGATATTTTTAATCCTGTTTGTTAAAAAAGTTTATTAAAAAAATGTACAAAAAAAAAAACAAAAATGTAGTAAAAATTGCTTTCGACGAAACACTAACAATTTTTTTTTCAAATCTAAAAATGTAATCAAATATTGAACAAATTCTTTAACCATTAGCCTTATCCTTTTCCACAAAATCCCGAGCCTCTTCACGTGACACACAATCCACGTAGCTTACTTTATTACGAAATGTAACGCCGTAAAACTTATGAGCATGCTGGAGTAACTCAGGTCTAAATGTTGTAGTAATGAATTGCGCTTTTTTCGACAATTCATGGATCATATCAGCAACCCGTGTTCGATATTGTGCGTCTAGGGCTTGGTCAATTTCATCGAACAAATAGAAAGGAGCTGGATCGCACTTTTGAATTGCAAAAATTAAGGCTAAAGCAACTAGCGTCTTTTGTCCTCCGGACAAATGATTCATTTCCTTCATCTCAAAATTTGATTTCAAAAACGAAACCTTAATTCCAATTCCGTTAAAAGTATCTGAATCCATATCTTCGATACTAACATCTTCATTATCCTTGCTTCGAAGAAAAAGTCTTGCACATCCAACTGGTACAAGTTTTTTAAAAACTTCCGTAAAATATTTAGAAACTTGCTTAAAAGTAAAGTGAATGGCTTTCAGTTTATGCTGGTGAAGCTTTCGAATGAGCTGTTTAATTTTTTCAAATCCGAGTTCAAATTCTTCTTTACGCTTTTGAAGCTTTTCACGCTCATTGGACAAACTTATATACTGATCCACAGCTTTCTTGTTCACGTGACTAAATTTCTTTAGTTCATTGTTTGTTTTCTGAAGTTCCTTAAATAATCTACGAGATTCCATTTGAGCATAAATAAGGTTTATTTCATCACTTGGCAAAGAACCCAATTGATTTATCTTCTCAACACAGTCAGCAATCTTTTGTTCAAGTCGATTTTGCTCACCAACTAACTTATCTAGACGGTTGGCATCAGCATAAATCTTTTCCTGTGCATCCCTCTCCTTTATTGTCCAATTATCCAAATCATTTTGCTCCGCTTCCAAGCGCCTCGTCGCAGCTTTAATCTCTTCTTCCAATACATTAAATTCGTGAGTTGTTGCTTTAATCTTACTATCAATCTCCTTCACATCGTTTTTATAATTGTTCAGCTGTCCTTTACGATCTTCTACTGAGATTTCTTCCAAAGCACACATCACTTCATCTCGGCGACGAGTTAGATTATTCGTTAAGAGATTTTCGAGTTGGTTTTTCTCAGCTTCTAATTTCATTCGGCTACTAAAAGTTTCCTTATTTTCTTTCTGCAAGCGTTCAATAGTGTCGTTCAGTGAATAAACTTCTGCTTGGTCTTCTGCTGACAGTTGCGAAAGAAGTTCCTGATGGAGCTCAGATTCTAAGCCATCTTTTGTTGTCTGCATCGCTTCGAGATTGGATTTGCACTGAGCTAATGATCGCTCTTTAGTTGTTTTAAAACATTCAATACTTGATAGTTCTTCTCGCATTAATCGTAGCTCACCTTTTACTTTGTCGATGATTCCTTTCGCTTCGCTGATCTTTGTTTCAGTTTCCTGCATTTTCGTTTCGTTACTGTTAATTGACATATCCGATTTAGTAAGTTCGGTGTAAATACTTTTCAGTTCAGCTTCACACTTGGAGATTTGACTAATAACATCACTGCGTGTTTTCTGCGCTTCTAAGCTAGAACGTTGAGGATTATGATATCCGCCGGTAAGAAAGCCTTTCGATGAGACTTGATCACCATCGAATGTTACGCAATTTAAACCCGTAGGACGTGCTAGTTTTGTTGCGACTTCCATGTTACTACAGATGAGAGTTTTACCGAACAAGAAGCGTATAGCTTTATCATATTTCGCATCAAATTGCAACATTGACATCATCACAGTCGCATCTGGATCATTTGGATATTCCACGCTTCTCACGTCCAAACGGTTAAGCGGCATGAATGTGACTTCGCCCGGAAGTTTCTGTCGGTTCATTTCTTTAAGGATTTGTGTTCCGACTATGTCCGACTCAATTATATGATGGAACAAACGTTTGCCGGCAGTAATTTCGACAGCAGTGTAAATACTTTGTTCGCAACCAAAGTTTTCAATCACCGTTCCGTAATATAATTGAGCAATTTCCGCTTCACGACCGCCGCGACTCAAGAACGTGTCGAGTACTTTGCGCACGCTGTTGCGGCCGTTCAAAACTGATTTACCTGCCTTGGAGCGCAGCTGCTGATCTGCTATCGCTAAATCCTCCTTCAAGCTCAACAAGTTTTCGAGTACGTTGTTCTCTTTTGAATAGAGTTTATTTTGCGTTTCATGTAACTGGTCTTTGTTTTTCTTCAATTCGTAACACTGCTTGTTATGCTCCTGCAAGCAATGTTTCTGTCGATCCATTTCTTGTGAATGTTCTTCGATTTTTTTCGTCAGTTCAATCGCTTTTGCAGCATCACACTTAATATCCGTTTCCAATTTATCACGGTGATCTTTCTTATCCTTCAATTGGTTGTTGAGCGATTTTAACTCTTGGTGGATCCAACGATCACGGTCTACTTTTGAAGTAAAAAGTGAACCGCGGCCTTGTTTCGCATATAATTCTGTACGTTTTTGCTCTTTCAATGCAAGTTCATGCTTGCATTTATCTTCGCGTATTTTGATCTCCTCGTATTTGGGATTTACTTTTCCCAGTTCGTCCTCTGTGTCCTTGATTGATTTATTTAATTGGTCAAATTCATGTTTAGCATGTTTCGTTGATTTTGTATCATCAACGACTTTTTCTGCCAGATCTTTGATAGTTAAGTCAAGCTTGGTTTTTTCAATTAATTGATGCTGTAGATCGTTGCTGAGATTTTCGCGCTCATACTTCCAAGTGGTTAGTTCTTTCTTGGTGTCTTTTGACTTTTTGATGTAAGTTTTGATATGATTTTGGGCTGCTTTTAAACTCAAGGCCACATTTATCTGTTCGGAACCAATTTCTGTTCGTTTAATTTCCAACTGGAAAAAGTATTGATATTAATCAATTTGGAATAGCAAAAAGCAATTAAAGAAATTTAAATTTGTAAGCTGTTTATGTTAGTACATTGAATACAGTTAAAATTCGCTGAAATGAGATTCCACAGTACTTCTCTCGTAGCTATGTTAAAATTTCTTATTCAAATTTTTAAAATTTTGAAGTATTTTTTGTGGAAAAAAATTTATCGGGTTATTTCAAAATGCTTTTTAAATTTTAACTAGGAACCAAATTTGAAACAAATCTAAGCGATAAAATTGAAACGTGTGTATGAAGAGATTAAAAATGTGTTGTAGGTACTCTATTTTAATGAAACTATTTGAAGCAAGATTTAAAATTACCAATATAATACAATGTTTGAAGTAAATTCTAGCACTATTAGTATAAGGAGTGTGTTAAGGGTTAAAAACATGAATTAAGGATTCTAGCCTATTTTTGAATAAACTAGTTAAAATTATATTTCAATTTATTATTAGTAAACAAATTTGAAAGAAATCTGACAAGTCAAACTGTAAGGGGTGCATTAATGGTTGCAATTGTGATATGTGGGTCAACCCTAATTTCAATTCAATTAACTAAATAATGATAAGTAGTTAAAATTACTACTGAAATCCAAATTTGAAAGAAATTCGATCATTTTGATTGTAAAGGGTATATTAAGAGTTGAAGTTGTAAAATAGGGTTCGCATATTATTTTTAATTATATTATTAGTAAATTTGTTTTAAATGTATAGTAGAAATCAAATATGAAGAAAATCCGATCCATATGACTCAAACTGCATATTTGGGGGGTGGGGGTGTGTAGTTAGGGTCGTAAATAATTTTTTGCAATTTTCCATCAAAATGACAACTTTTCAGTTGTTGTTTCCAATGTTGAAACGGCCTACTTTTTTTACTGGTCTTAAAAATCAATGAAAAAATAGTATATTCTGCAACGAGTGCGGAATGAGAATATTCAGCCCGAGTGAAAATTTGTCACACGAGCCGAAGGCGAGTTTGACGGTTTTCACGAGGGCTGAATATTTATTCCGACGAGTTTCAGACTATACTTTTTCTAATACTATCGTCAATTAAAATATGTCAGTTTGAGTCGCTGTCTAGTACCTATCGCTTTTAGGCAATTAGTTCACAGATGTCGCTGCTATAATATATGTATTAATAAACAAAATTAGTTATAAAATGTCATAAAGAATGTTCTAAATATGAATGATTTAGTTAATTGACTTATAATATTACTAATATCAACAATTAATAAGTTAAATGAATAATTCATGCATCAAAATACAATAGCTTAATGTTGCGTCAACTTCCATGAGATGGCGCCACATGTGGTCATTCTATCACTTGTGTAAGAATGAATATTCTCGCACTTGTTGCAGAATGAGTACATTCTCAAATTAAAATTAGTTCAAGAATGTTATCATTCTAAAATAGTATTAGAAAAAGTTTTTTTTTCACATGTAATACCATAAGTGCACAAATTATTTCCAGAAAATTTTTTTAAGCTCACGAATGCATTAGTTGGCGTGGAAATCTGCCCGAGTCGCAGACGAGGGCAGATTTCCTCACGCTAACTAATGCATGAGTGTAAGCGATAAAAAATTTTCGGAATTAATTTTTGTACGAATGGTATTCGGTAAGAAAATCGCACAACTCTTAATTGATGTTATATTTTATAAAATATTTAATAAATTATAATGACATTTTACTACTAGATATTTCCATTCTACATCTATCTTAGTTTTTCATCTATCTTACTCGACTTCCTCTTCTGCTTCCGTTGGAAACCAACAACAAACTACTTACAATCACTGTGTTTTTAATTTTAATTAGTTTTTCTGATATATTTGTTGGATTCATTTAATGTTACCAATTTTTCCAATAAATTAATTTTGACACCTTTCATTGTGACATCGGAAATATTTTAAATATTTTCAAAATATTTCCAAAAAATATTGATGTTGATCAATTGTAACTATAGCAACAAGCTTAAATGCGGCCATTCTATTGGTTGCTTAAATAGTTGTGCGATTTTCATTTAAAAAATTAATAGCAAGAAAATTGCAAAAAGTAGTGTATACAACATGTGCAAAATTAGTTTTTTTTTCATTCGTCGTATTGTCCAACTCGGCTGGCGCCTCGTTGGACAAACTTACTTCTCATGAAAAAAAAACCTACATTTTGCTACTTGTTGTATAAACTACTATTTAATCACTCATTATGTAAATATATATATAGTATATAAAATTACTGATGGAAAATGGTGGGTTATGCTGACATAGAATCAAAACACAGTCAGTTTTTGAACAATTAATTTAAAGCACCAACAAGCCACAAGGGCTTATTTTTAGAAAATGAGACTTTCACAAGCATTTTCTTCAATGTATTCTTATTATGTATGCCAAATTTAGTTCAAATAAAATATTCCTCCTGGCAGGTATTCACGTTACAAATTATGAATTTTTACAACTTTTTGACTCTTCAACCCTTAATACAAATTCAACCCTGTAAAAAACTCCAAATTTTTTGAAAGTTTTCACGACTTAGGCTATACACAAAACATATTTTCAATATTTGATCAAAATCGGTCAACAACTTTAGAAGATTAAGTGGAATTACCGATTTTGCCATTTTTAGCATGTTTTTGGCTTATAACGCGCAGGTCTTTGAGAGTTTTATAAACTTTTTTTCTTCAATATCATCTATGGGTAGGTAGAAAAAAAGGATGCAAATTGTGTTTTAATCGGGTCAGTAGATTCCGAAATATAGTGGTTTAAAGAAACGAACAGACCGACCGACAGACCGCCAGACTGACCGACAGACGGAAAATAGCGAATATGATTTTCGTTATCTAGGCATTGTATAAAATAAAAAAAAGTGTAATCTGGAAAAACAATTTGTTTCATGAATACAATATTTCCTCTACGAAAGAAGTAATAAATGTGAATAAAGAGGTAAAGATATTTAGTTTACAGGCGTAAAGATATTTTTGCAATTTGCGATTAAAATGACATCTTTTTAGTTGCCATTTTTGATATTGAAACAGCCTTCTTTTTTTATTGTTCTAAAAAAAGCGTGAAAAAAAGACTTTTTCCTACAATCGCATATAAAAGTAAGCCTTTGTGCTTCCATTTGACAACGAAAAGTTGGCGTTTTCCGAGGAGTTGTCACTTTCCCGCTCTAGATCTTTTTGCTGATTTTCCCGCTCGCTAAATCAAAACAATGCAGTAAAACAATAGTTTTGGTTTTTAGAAATGAGCGTTTCTTGGTTACCGATGATATAATCACATTTTTATTTGTTGTCAAAATATTAATTTTACATTTTTGCAACAAAAATTTAATTTAAAATCGATTGTAGGAAAAATCTTGTGTGTATTTCGAGCGCAAAGTGTTTTTGTCGCTCTCGCCAGATTGTCGTGCTCCGCTATCGCGTCGCGCGACAACATTCTGGCTCGCGCGACAAAGTATCACTTTGCGCTCTTAATACACAAATAGCTATTTTTCACTCTTTTTCTACTTTTTTTTCATTCTTATTACTTTTTTTTATTATTTTAAAAATTGCTAAAAGCGTGACAAAAAGTTATAAAACCGCAATGTTTTATTTATTAACAATATTAATTGTACAATTAGTAAGGTTATTTAACTGAACAAGAACATATAAGCAACATTTCCATTAAATTTGAGTTAGCAAACACTTCTATTCGATTTGAATTATGTGAAGGAAGCTGTTTGATTTTTCGTTCCTAGGGGCGATTTCAATTGTTTTATCAATGTTTGCTCTAATTAATAACAAATTAAGCTTGAATCAAGCAACCGATTGTCATCTGATTATTAACTAATCTTTAATATTTTTTTATTTTAATTAAAAATTGCAAAAAATAGTGTATACAACACGAGCAAAATTAGTTATTTTTTCACTTGTCGTATTGTCCAACTCGGCTGACGCCTCGTTGAACAAATTAACGACTCGTGAAAAAATAACTTACATTTTGCTACTTGTTGTATAATAGTTATTTATACAACAAGTAGCAAAATGTAAGTTATTTTTTCACGAGTCGTAAATTTGTCCAACGAGGCGTCAGCCGAGTTGGACAATACGAGAAGTGAAAAAATAACTAATTTTGCTCGTGTTGTATACAATATTTTTTGCAATTTTTAATTAAAATAATAAATATTAAATATTAGTTAATAATCAGATGACAATCGGTTGCTTGATTCAAGCTTAATTTGTTATTAATTAGAGCAAGCATTGATAAAACAATTGAAATCGCCCCTAGGAACGAAAAATCAAACAGCTTCCTTCACATAATTCAAATCGAACAGAAGTGTTCACTACCTCAAATTTAATGGAAATGTTGCTTATATGTTTCTGTTTAGTTAAATATTCTTACTAATTGTACAATTAATATTGTTAATAAATAAAACATTGCGGTTTTATAACTTTTTGCCACGTTTTTAGCAATTTTTAAAATAATGAAAAAAAGTAAAAAGAGTGAAAAAAAGTAGAAAAAGAGTGAAAAAAAGTCTTTTTTTCACGCTTTTTTTAGAACAATAAAAAAAAGTAGGCTGTTTCAACATCAAAAATGGCAACTAAAAAGATGTCATTTTAATCGCAAATTGCAAAAATAACTATTAGTTTACTTTTATATCTAGTTTTCCATAAACTGGTTTAATCTAGTTGTCATTCCATGTATGTCAGTACTTACGGTTTCTAATTTATTTTTATACTGATTCAACTCCATCTCATGAATAAAATATTCCAACGCTCTTCGTTTCTTATCATGTAATAGATATTGCTGCAATTCATCTTTTTCGCCCTGCAGTGTCCTTAATTGGTCCTCAACAGTTACAATAAACTCCTCAATCTGATCCAGTTGCCCAGCCGCCTCTTCCAATTGATTCATAGATTCAACATGCTTTTCTTCATACACTTTCAAACCAGCCACTTCACGCAGCAACTTCAAACGATACGCATCGGACCCGATTGCCATTTCATTAATTTTACCCTGTTTGACTATGTAATAGGGATTCGATTTGGAGAAACCTGCGGATTCTAGTAGATTTAATACTTCACGACGACGAACCATTTTATTATTGAGGAAATACTGGTCATTTTTCTCACCCAGCAGGCGTTTCAGATGGATTTCATTACTTTCGACCTGAAAATAATACACTTCTTTATTACAATGTTCTATCATTGATAATGCAAACTGTTATAGTAGCCAAAAAGAAAGCTATCCCGTTTCTAAATGTTAGTCGTGTACTTTTGCTCTAAAGTTTTTGCCAAAGAAATATATTTTTGTTGAAGTTTTTTTCAGGAGGGGGGCAAAACCGCTACATATATAGCCGCTCTAGTCGTTAGCGAATCTACATAGTTTTGCGTATCTAAATTCACTGAAAATTTCGCGACATCTGATAAAGAATAGATGGACCAAGGTCTGACTTATTTGCCACGTGCTTTAGCCGAAAGCATTAGAAAAGATCGAGAGGTGTGGAAAATTCTCAAAAACTGCTCGATTGCGGCCTTGTTATAACCTCTAGAAAATTTACAAAGCTACCGAAAATTAGAGAAAAAAAAATGCTTATATTTGACCAAAGATTTGTTCGATTAGCCATTAATTAAGTAAAATAAGAATAAAAAAACCTTGATCAAATATTAACCATTCGCTTGCTAATTAACGGAAAAAGATAAAAAACTTTCTGTCCATTTATTGCTACATCTGTTAGCTCTCTAAATCTACCATTAAACATTTTCCAAGATAATTTATAGTATCTGAAACTGTTTTTTCCTACAATCGCATATAAAAGTAAGCCTTTGTGCTTCCATTTGACAACGAAAAGTTGGCGTTTTCCGAGGAGTTGTCACTTTCCCGCTCTAGATCTTTTTGCTGATTTTCCCCCTCGCTATATCAAAACAATGCAGTAAAACAATAGTTTTTGTTTTTAGAAATGAGCGTTTCTTGGTTACCGATGATATAATCACATTTTTATTTGTTGTCAAAATATTAATTTTACATTTTTGCAACAAAAATTTAATTTAAAATCGATTGTAGAAAAAATCTTCTGTGTATTTCGAGCGCAAAGTGTTTTTGTCGCTCTCGCCAGATTGTCGTGCTCCGCTATTGCGTCGCACGACAACATTCTGGCTCGCGCGACAAAGTATCACTTTGCGCTCTTAATACACAAATAGCTATTCCGCGTTAAATTCCCTGAGCTGCTAAGCAACGTTTCACGCATAAATTTGCAAATTTATGCGTGAAATCTTAGTCCATCTATTCTTTATCAGATGTCGCGATATTTGCAATGAATTTTGATAAGCAAAATTATGTAAATTCGCTAGCGACCCGAGCAGCTATATATGTAGCGGTTTCGCCCCCTTAAGACGGCTAATTTACCGGTTGGAAACGGGTTGAAATTGTGACAGTGACTATATATATATGTAGGTACCACATGTTATGGGTTAAAAGCATGAATTAAGGATTCTAGCTTATTTTTGATTAACCAAGTTGAAATTATATTTGAATGTATAGTAATTGAAAACAAATTTAGAAAAAATCTGACACATTAAACTGTTAGGGGTATATTAAGGATTACAATTGTGATATCTGGGTCCTAACCTAATTTCAATTAAATAATGGTAATGATATAGTTAAATAAGTTAAAATTACTACTAAATCCAAATTTGAAAGAAGTCCTAGCATTTTGACTGTCCATGGTATATTAAGGGTTGAAGTTATAAAATAAGGGTCCCATACTATTTTTAATTAGATTATTCATAAATATGTTTACAAAGTATAGCAGAAACCAAATATGAAGAAAATCCGAAGTGTGTGACTCAAACGGTATAATTAGGGGTAGGGGGTGTGTGGTAAGAGTCGAAAATTTTTGTAAAATTGTGGGTAATGTTGTCATATAAGAATCACAACACCATCATTTTTTGTACAATTAACTTAAAAGGCAAATGAGACACAGGGGCTTATTTTTAAGGGATGAAACGTTCACCAGCATTTTATTCAATACATCCCTAATATGTATTGCAAAGGTGGTTCAAATCAAATACTCCTCTTGACAGGTATTCCCGTTACAAATTATGCATTTTTATAACATTTTGACCCTTCAACCCTTAATAAATATTCAACCCTTCAAAAAACTCCAATTTTTTTGAAAGTTTTCACGACTTAGGCTATACACAAAACATATTTTCAATATTTGATCAAAATCGGTCAACAACTGTAGAAGATTAAGTGGAATTACCGATTTTGCCATTTTTAGCATGTTTTTGGCTTATAACGCGCAGGTCTTTGAGAATTTTATAAACTTTTTTTCTTCGATATCATCTATAGGCACCAAGAAAAAAAAGCACGCAAATTATGTTATAATCGGGTCAGTAGATTCCGAAATATAGTGGTTTAAAGAAACGAACAGACCGACCGACCGAAATTAGCGAATATGATTTACGAGAGAAGCAATTAGCAAAAGATTAATCATTCCGCAGCTCTAGCCATTTTGACTACAATTAAGTTGTATTTTTGATAGGTCCGCACTTTTATCATATATTAATTGGCACAGTAATAGTGGTTTTATATTTACCGGCATTCTATTATCCGTATTGTCGAAGATAATTTCGACGTATGCTGATTGCTTTCCTTTTTGGGTTTCAAATTGGGGTCCTTTGTAAAGCAGCGCTCCTCTTAGTTCAGGAAGGAGATGTATAAACTCATCGCTAAGAACGAATTGGATGGCTGTAAATTAAAGTGAATTCAAATTCAATAAAAAGCTTTTCTATTGAGCTGCTGAATGTATATTACCGTAGAACAAGTTGCTTTTTCCGGAACCGTTTTGACCAACAATAACGTTATGGCGTTTATCAAAGGGCTCCAGGATGGTTTGGTCCCGGTAACTTTTGAAACCGTGGATTATAACCTACAAATACGTACATTCTTTAATAAATGCATTTTGTTAAATTGTAGTTAGGTACTTGCCTGTTTTATATACATTTTAAAATTAAAGAATAAATAATAGCACAACTATTTACACAAACAACTGTACAATGATGATGTGGCAGCACAAACAACAAAACATGAAGTGTAAGCTCATGACTGAAAACATTGCCCGCCACTTGCACTATTGCACATTTTAAGCGCGCGCTATTCAAAACCTGAGATTTACAATAGCATTTTTTTCAAATTTTGATTAAAAATCAATCGTTCACTGTTGATGCAGATAATTTACTACAAATCTCTCTAAATAATTAATATTCGTCACATAAATCACATTCTGAAAACATTTTAGCAGTTTTAAAATAAAATTAAGCAAAATACAACAAAGTAGTGAGTTTTAAACTATTATTATTACTTCTCTCGTAGAGGAAGTATTGTATAAAATTTATTTGTAAAAAAGTACTTGTAATTTTTTTTTCTAAATTTCACTTTTACTTCTCTCGTAGAAGTATTGTATTCATGATTTTTTTTCCAAATTTCACTTTTTTTCTACTTTATAGAATGCGTAGATTACAAAAATCGTATTCACTAATTTCCGTCTGTCGGTCGGTCTGTTCGTTTCTTTAAACCCCTATATTTCGGAATCTACTGACCCGATTAAAGCAAAATTTGCGTGCTTTTTTCCATGTCCATTGATTATGTCAAAAAAAAAAATTATGAAATTCTCAAAGACCTGCGCATTATAGGCCAAAACAAAAACATACCAAAAACAGCAAAATCGGTGCATCTATTTAAACTTTTAAAGTTGCAGACCGGTTTTGACCAAATCTTGAACATATGGTTTGTGTATACCCCAAGTGGTGACTGCTTTCAAAAAATCTTGAGCTTTTTATAGGGTTGACTTTTTATTAAGGGTTGAAGAGTCAAAAAATTGAAAAAATGCATAATTTGTAACGTGAATACCTGTCAGGAGAAACATTTTATTTGAACCAAATTTGGCATACATATTAGGAATACATTGAAAAAAATGCTGGTAAAAGTTTTATCCCCTAAAAATAAGCCCTTGTGTCCTGTTGGTTCTTTAAATTAGTTGTTCAAAAATTGACGGTGTTTTGATTCGTATATGTCAGCATAACCCACCATTTTCCATCATTTTCCATACACAGCCCCACCCCCTGATGAATATACAGCTTGAGTCATTTGGATCGGATTTTCTTCATATTAGATAGATTTTACTATACATTTAAAACAGATTTACAAATAATCTAATTAAAAATTCGCTGGAAATGAGATTCCACAGTACTTCTCTCGTTGCTATATTCAAATTTGTTATTCAAATTTTTAGAATTTTGAAGCATCTTTTACTGAAAAACATTTATCGGGTTATTTAAAAATGCTTTTTAAATTTTAACTAGGAACTAAATTTTAAACAAATTTAAGCGATAAAGTTGAAACGTGTGTATGAAAAGATTAAAAAGTGAAAAATTTGTACTCTAGTTTAATGAAACTATTTGAAGCTAGATTTAAAATTACCAATATAAATCAATGTTTGAAGTAAATCCTAGCACTATCAGTGTAAGGGGTGTGTTAAGGGCTAAAAACATGAATTGAAGATTCTAGGACATTTTTGATCAAACTAGTTTAAATTATATTTCAATTTATTATTAGAAAACAAATTTAATTAAAATCTGACAAAATCTGACAAATCAAAGGGGTGCATTAGGGGTTACAATTGTAATATGTAGGTCCTACACCCTAGTTTTAATTTAATTAACTAAATAATGATAAGTTAAGTAAGTTAAATTACTACTAGGATCCAAATTTGAAAGAAATCTGAGCGTTTTGACTGTACATGGTATGTTAGGGTTGAAATTGCAAAATAAGGGTCGCATACTATTTTAAATTATATTATTCGTAAATATGTTTAAAATGTATGGTAGAAATCGAATATGAAGAAAATCCGAACCATATGACTCAAACTCTATATTGGAGGGGTGGGGGTGTGTGGTAAGGGTCAAAAATTATTTTTACTCACTCTTTATGTAAATATTACTAAAATAACTGATGGAAAAGTGTGGGTAATGCTGCCATATAAGAATCACAACACCGGCAATTTTTGAACAATTAACTTAAATGGCAAATGGGTCGTAGGGGTTTATTTTTAGGGGATGAAACTTTTACCAGCATTTTCTTCAATGTATTATTAATATGTATACCAAATTTGGACCAAATCAAATATTCCTCCTGGCAGGTATTCACGTTACAACTTATTCATTTTTACAACTTTTTGACCCTTCAACCCTTAATAAAAAATCAACCCTTGAAAAAGATTTTTTTTCCAGATTTTTTGAAAGCATTCACCACTTGGGGTATACACGAAACATATGTTTAATATTTGGTTAAAATCGGATAGCAACTTTAGAAGATTAAGTGGATCTACCGATTTTGCCATTTTTAGCATGTTTTTGGCCTATAACGCGCAGGTCTTTGAGAATTTTATAAACTTTTTTTCTTCGATATCATCTATGGGCAGGTAGAAAAAAAGGACGCAAATTTTGCTTTAATCGGATCAGTAGATTCCGAAATATAGTGTTTTAAAGAAATGCACAGACCGACAGACGGAAATTAGTGAATATAATTTTCGTAATCTACGCATTCTATAATGTAGAAAAAAGTGAAATTTGGAGAATTTTTTTTTTTCATGAATACAATACTTCCTCTACGAGAGAAGTAATAATATGCGACCCCTTATTTTACAACTTCAACCCTTAATATACCCTTTACAGTCAAAATGCTCGGATTTCTTTCAAATTTGGATTCCAGTAGTATTTTAATTTATTTAACTTATCATTATTTCTTAATTAAATTGAAATTATGCTAGAACCCACATATCATAATTGTAACCCTTAATGCACCCCTTACAGTTTGATTTGTCAGATTTCTATCAAATTAGATTTCTAATAATAAATTGATAAATTTCAACTAGTTTATTCAAAAATAGGCTAGAATCCTCAATTCATGTTTTTACCCTTAACACACTCCTTACACTAAGAAGGTGTGTGGTAAGGATCGAAAATAATTTTTTATTACTCATTATGTAAATATTACTAAGATAACTGATGTAAGATTGTGTGTAATGCTGTCATATAAGAATCACAATACCGTCAATTTTTGAACAATTAACTTAAAAATCAAATGGGTCACAGGAGCTTATTTTTAGGGGATGAAACTTTCAGCAGGAGTTTCTTCAATATATCCCTAATATGTATTCCAAATTTGGTTCAAATCCAATATTCCTCCTGACAGGCATTCACGTTACAAATTATGTATTTTTACAACTTTTTGATCCTTCAACCCTTAATAAAAATTCAACTCTTTAAAAAAACTCCAGATTTTTTTAATGCATTTACCCCTTGGGCTGTACGCGATACATATGTTCAATATTTGGTCAAAATCGGCCCGCAACTTTAGAAGATTAAGTGGATCCACCAATTTTGCCATTTTTAGCATGTTTGTGGCCTATAACGCGCAGGTCTTTAAGATATTTAAAAAAAAAATTATAATATCATCTATGGACAGGTAGAGAAAAAAGACGCAAGTTGTGTTTTAATCGGGTCAGTAGATTCCGAAATATAGTGGTTTAAAGAAACGAACAGACCGACCGACCGATATAATTTTCCTAATCTACGCATTCTATAAAGTAGAAAAAAGTGAAATTTGGAAACAAAAAATTTCATGAATACAATACTTCCTCTACAAGACTTCCTCTTGTCGACTTGCTTGCGTTGTGGTCCATTGGTATCGATGCGCTAGACGTACTTTTTTATTGCTACGCTGTGCCAGCGCATTACAGTATATGCTAACAATAAGAGGAACGTATGTCTGCCAGCGCTGCGACATGACTTCACAGATTTTATGAATACAATCAATATGAATGACAAAGAAGTTACATGCACGTATGTCTTTCGTCTTGTTTTCGTTCAGTAGCTTCGTATGAATATAATCTTTTATTTTTGTACTGGCGTGTCGCTGCTGCTTGGAAGATATTCTACGCTACTGGTAAATTGTTTACATGTCCTTGAATTGATTTGGTTCAGGCCACAGATAATTCAGGCGCAATCAGCTGGGAACACAGAGCTCAGAACGGAAACGGCTTGACTATATACGAGTTAGGATCGACTGTCCCCCACAAGGTCAACATACAATTTTCTATTTACATTTTGTTATTTTTTCAATTTTCAGCATACAATTTTACGGCGCATGTTCAGTCCGCTATCACTTAATTCAAATATAATAAAAGTAATACCCGCACCATTTAGTACATCTATGCGCACCACCTTGGATCGTCGTTTAGAATACGCGCCGTCACTGATGAGATCATCACCCGCCATCTTTATTTTGCAATTATCCAAACAAACTAAATTTATTAGTCAATTTTCTTTTAATGTTTATTAATTGGTGGGAACTTAATTTGGTATGTGATTTTTGGTAGCCAGATTATTTTATATGTGGTAAGCTTTAAAATGACATATAAAAATCCATTTATTTCATGCCGGTTTGTTTTAGAATTCCATAAAACTATAATTTTAGTACACATAACCTCACTTGTTGGATTCTTTCAATGAATAAAACAGTACACAAATGACTAAATGTTCGGCTTATGGTTGTACTCATTACAACAACAGAGAAACATGTCGTTTTTTTACTATTCCAAAAGATTTAAAAACTAGAAGACAATGGTTGAAATTGCTGCGGTAAATAACTAAACTTATGATTGTCAATAAACATTTGAATATACCTATTTATTTAAGCTTTTCTTATAAAAAAGTATCGAAGACTGCGTGTATATGCAGTTGCAATCGTCAGAAACGATATTATATGCTTATCTGCCATCTCAAGTTAATAGAAAAAAAAAAAAAAAAAAATCGGTATAAACAACTAAACGATAGTAATATAGAATTCTAAAACAAACCAGAGTAAATTACATAGATTTGTATATGTTATTTTAAAGCTTACCACACGTAAATTATTCTGGCCAACAAATATCACATACACAATTAAGATCACCGCAAATATTTAAAAAAAACCGAAAATTGCCGTATAAAATTGTTTTGTTTGGATTTTTCCAAGTTTAAGATGGCCGCTCTGACGTCACAGTGACGGTTGCGTTGGTTATGTTAACCAACGCAATGTTATGTCCCGTTGCGTTGGTTATGTTAACTTGTGTAATAAAACTTCCTTTATGAAACGTGTTGTTAAATAACTATTACTGAAAGCTGAATGGTTCGTATAGCATTCATTTAATCAAAAATTAAGTATAAAATTATAATACATTATTGGCGATTTCGCTTGCGTTCCTGATACCATTGAGCATTGTACTGCTTGCGATCAATGGGATGTGTAGTAATGAACGTATAGTTTCTGCGATTTTGGTCCTGTTGATAGCAATTATTATGTGCAGATTTGCGTTCATATCGACGAACGCCACCACCGCCACGATATTGATAGTCATTGTGCCTTTCGTAATTCTCTGGTAACTCATTGTACGGATTCTTCGTCTTAACCATTCGTAGCATTTGCGTCGAGCAACCGCTAAACATATTTGGTACAGAGTTTGGTACACTCACAGATTGTTGCTTTTTTTCACTATTTCTTAGTTTTACCAGAATTGGCTTGCCGAACAATCGCGTCCCGTTTAGAAGCCGAATGGTGTAGTTCACGGACACTTCATGTTTCAAAACAATAAATGCAAACTTTGTTTGGCGACTATTTTGTTTGTCAGATGGTAATACTACAGTTACACGTTCGATAGGGGCAGCTTGAAGAAACAATTCATACAGAAGTTCTTGGGTTACACCATCTGATAAATTACCGCACCACAATGTACGATTCATTGTAGGATTTGTTTGTACAAAATTGAAACAAATAATTCAAAAACTAGTTTTTTTGACATTCGACAATGTTATTGTTTTTTTTTTTGTTTATTTAAAGTGTACTGTAAATTTCGCAGTGACATCTACTAGGAAATAGTAAAAATCGTGGACTAATATTTAAATTATTGTAAACGTATTTTCCGTGGTGGAAGACCCAATGTAGAGCTAACTTTTATTGTTAAATTCCGCCCGGTGGTTTTTAAACAAATACTTAGTAAATTCGCCTAGGTTCTGACCTATTGTATCGAATGTGCTGTAGTCTGGACGCCGTGCTCTAAGTTTATTTGTTTCGCTACCTATTCAGTTCCCCTCAGCCGCATGTATTGTAAATTGCATATATCTAGGAATAAAACGTGGTAAAACATTTATTTAAAGAAAGAAAACTGTAATCACTCTATAATTTAACGGATGGATTTAGAAATTGTGTCAGGTCATGGTCTGGCAACTGTTTTTTAATTTGAAATGCAACAAAACTATAATTGCTATAATTAAATTCTATAACATGGGCGTGCTTAAAGTGTGAATTATGGTTGATTGGGTGTGGTTTGAACCATATGACGATTAATTTCATATTAATTTTCTATTATTTTGCAACGCCATCTACCATACGATACACATTCCATTCTCAGTAATTCTACTTGAACTGCAATCCACGTGGTGGACGTTGGAACTAAAAAAAGCCATCTCTTGTCGAGCGTTGTCAATGCGAAACATATTATCGTATACCATGGCACATCTGTAAAACCTTATCTATGCCGGTACTAAAACAGTTGCCATAAGCGTATCATTTTTAAGGGGTCTCAATTGTATTGTGACCCCGAATGTCCGACCAAAGACTTTTAAATATTTATTTTAATAGGGGGTCGGGAATTCATCCAATCAAATCTTTCACAGCACAATTTTCACTACACTAATCAACACTTTATAGTTACAACAACAAACAACAAACACTTAAAAACACAGGAATCATAAAACAAATCAAAAACACAAAAGCATAAAACGAATAAAACTATAAAAACCCAGAGGGACGCTGGTGGTTGATAGGTTTAGATCGTTGTAAAACAAAGTTCCGCAAACTATTTACATCCTTGTCTATCACACGCCAAGAGAGCACACGTCGGCATTAAATACGCCATAACTGAAAAGCGACTGTAGCGCTACCTACAGTTTGTACTGGTCCGATACGTCTTTAGAACGAGACAATATATAAGTTAAACGTTAAGGAATACAGCAACAAATAGTCGCGTCTGTTCTTGATCCAGTGAACTATGACGCAATGGAACATATGGAACGTCCAGACTCTATTCACGAATTTTTATCCAAATTTCACCTTTCTTACTTTTTAGAATGCGTAGATTACGAAAATCATATTCACTAATTTCCGTCTGTCGGTCTGTTCATTTCTTTAAACCACGTAGTCAGTCTTGAAGTTTTGGCTGAGTCTGTTCAGTCAAAGCACTTAGAATCTCGAGTCTCGGGTAGTCAGTAGCGAATATTTGGCAAATCATAGGGAGATCAATTATCGAGAGTGAGCGGCCAAATGTAAGATAAGAACAAAAAGTGCGAGGATAAGTGCGACACGCATTAAAGAGAAACAGAGTGTAGTGCGTTTGAAACTGCGTTACTAAATCCACCAATTGGGCCATCTTCAACGTTCCCGCCAGCCAGCAGCTACAACCCACCAACAAGCGGCTTCGTAACATCGGGCACACATAACAAAAATGTAAGTGCAAAAACTTAATACAGGCAACCTAATGTAAAGACGAGATGTCTACCTTGCCTTATTGAAACTTTAGAATTGTAGAAGTAGGTTTTTATAATATATGTGTATTCTGTAAATGTTTCTGAATTTTATTTAAACGATGAATAAACGTTTTATTTAAACGATTTATTTAACGTTTAACGAATAACGTTTTATTTAAACGATAAACCTTTTCCTGTATGTCGTGGAGAAAACCCGCGACATATATTTGGTGTCAGGTGTGGGGTGTAATTTTGTGGAAAAGGTTAAACAGCTATAAAAGATTTGCTCATTTTGTCATTTTCTTGAAATCAGTGAAAGTATAGTAATAAATAAAATATGACGGAGACCGGGGGCGACATAAGGCCAACACCGCCAGCGCCAATTTTAAACATAACTCCCGAATTAATTCCAGTTTACAGTGGTGAGACCGGAATCAAAGAATTTTTGGCTAGAGTTACTGAGGCTGCAGTATTAGGGAATTGGACGGAGCAACAACAAGTAGCTATCGCGAAATTAAAATTGACGGGTGCAGCGCGAAATACTATTGAATGGGATCATAGAACTAGTGGCATTTGTAATTGGGAAACTTTGTCAAATGTATTAAAAAATCGATTTCAAGAGATTAAATTACCGGGTCAAAATTTACTTAAATTCAGACAATGTAAACAGCGAGAAGGCGAAAAGGTACGCGAATATGTAGAACGCTTAAGAGCGGCAGCTAATGATACTGTCACTCCTACTACAGATGCAGCCAAAAGAGCTTTTCTGAAAGAAAAACTTAGTGAAGATACCCTATTACAATTTTTCGAAGGACTCCGAAGTCCGATTAATCAAAGAGTTATGTCCGCGAATCCAGAAAGTTTTGAAGAAGCTATTAAAGTCGCTGCAAGGGAAGAAACCATCTTATGGCAAACCGGGAAAAATGAGGATAGAAAGTCAGTTTCAGAACGAGTAATTCAATCTGGTTTTCAAAGAAATTCGGGTTACAATTTTTCAAACCAAACGCGTAATCCACAAAGAAATTTTCATGAGCAAGCCAATCGAAATAACCGAAATTTTGTAAATACTCGTAACCAATTTCAAGCACAGCCTAGCACGAGTTTTAATAATGATAATAATTATCGGGGAAATACACAAAATGCACGGCCAAACCAAAACAGGTACAATAGAAATTTTAATTCAAATAGTAACAGTTTTGTTAGAAATCTGCGTGCGCAAAACAGTTCTGATACAACACTCAATAACAATCAAAGTAACAATAGGTACTCTCATTTTAATAGAGGCGGATTTTCAGGTAATAATAATAATCAAACGCGAAGAAATTGGGGCAACAATAATAAATTGTTGAAATGTTTCGAGTGTGGCATGACAAATCATTTAGTAAAAGATTGCCGTCGCATAAAATGTTTTAAATGTAATGAGAATGGACATAGACAATATGATTGTCCGTCAAAAAACGTGCGGGAAATCACTTCAAAGCCCGCAGAAGTGATTTAAGAAAGCCTACATTCAAGCCCAGAAGTAAAGTGTATGTTTTACCAAAACTTGGTAATGTTAATTGTAATGATAATTTTAAGAATTCGTTTTATTTAAACTTAGAGAATCGTAAGTGTAAGATTTTAATAGATTCGGGGGCAGCGGTGTCTCTATCAAAAAATAAAGTAAGTAAAAAGGGTGTTAGGAGCAATATTGACATACAATTAAGAGATGTACAAGGTGAACCGATTGCACATAGTGGAGCATATTCGTTAGATTTGCACACAGAGAGGGGTACCAAGCTACGCCACGATTTTAATGGGGTTTCTGATCAAATAGATTTTCAAGGAGATCTATTAATCGGACTTTTTGAGTAAATTCAAGGTTGAAATTAGCTGGAAACATAATGAGATTAATATAATAGGGGAGAAATTAAAGTTAATTAGCGAAATAGAACAGTCAGAAATGGGATCTGACATAAATGTAACTAGCGCTCTTGAGGGAGGAGCTAGAAACATAATGAAAAAGGGGAATAATAATTGCAATAAGCAAAAATTAAAAAATGGAGAAGTTGAATGTGAGGAGGGTTTAATTAATAGCGTAAATAGTGAGGCAAATAGAGTTAATTCAATTTCAAATACTGAAAATCGGGAGAATCGCGAACTTCCGGTTTATTTAGCACATGATCTTGTAATTCCACCAAGAATGCAGGTAATGGGAATAGTACGTGTAAAAGGAAAACGTCCTCTTGATGATATTATCTTTGAACCTAGCATTGGTCCAGAACCACATATTCTTATAGCAAGATCGATTTGTAAAAGTAATGACTTCATGCCGATACGCTTAATCAACTCTTCAAATCTAGAGTTAAAAATTAACTCAAAAACTATGTTAGGGCACTGTTCAGAGGCGTACAACTGGCCAGGCACGACCTCAAATGACAGTAACATAGGAACAAGGGGAGAAATGAATTTTCAGATAAATACTATTTCCAAGGAAATAAGTGAAAGTGAAATTAGTGATATTATAACACAGATAAATTGTAATCATTTACAATCAAGGGAGAGAGAAAAGCTAATAAAATTAATAGAAGAATATATCGATATTTTTAGGGCTCCTACACAATTGTTAACTTGTACAAATAAAGTTAAACATAGAATTATTACAGAAGAGGTACCCCCAATAGCAAAACGACCATACAAGGTACCGTTTGCCCGTAAGGAAGCGCTCTCTAAGGAGATCGAGTCTTTATTAACTAACAAAATAATTAAGGAAAGTAGCTCACCATGGAGTGCACCAGTAGTACTTGTAGAGAAAAAGAGACACCCTGGTGAAGATCCTGAATTACGAATGTGTATTGACTATCGAGGTTTAAACAGTATAACAAAAACTGATTATTTTCCCTTGCCTAACTTGCAAGACACAATAGATCAGCTTTCGGGAGCAACCTTGTTTTCCACTATGGACTTAGCCAGTGGATACTTTCAGGTAGAATTAGATCCACGGGATAGAGAACTAAGTGCCTTCAGCACACCAACAGGACACTACGAATTTAATAGGATGAGTATGGGATTAAAAAACGCACCTGCTACATGGCAGCGATTAATGTATGCAGTGTTTGCAGGGTTAGTAGGATTTGAATGTTTAGTGTATTTAGATGATATTATTGTTTATAGCGAGGATGATATTGATAAGCATTTAGCTAGACTAAGGAATGTTTTCGATAAAATGCGTGAAAGCAACCTAAAATTTAAACCCACCAAATGTAATTTTATGTTACATGAAGCAAAATACTTGGGACATATTATATCGGGAAAAGGCTGTGAAACTGATCCAGCAAAAACAAGTGCAATTAGCACATACCCACAACCTAAAACAGTCAAAGAAATTCGGGCGTTTTTAGGGTTGTGTGGGTTTTATAGAAAATTTGTCCCAAAATTTTCCGAAATATCACAACCATTAACGGGTTTGACGAAAAAGGATGTTCCTTTTATTTGGTCTAGAGAGCAAGAAGAAGCATTCATAAAGTTAAAACAAGCTTTAACTACACCTCCTGTTCTAAAATACCCTGATTTTAACAAAGAGTTTATTCTCACTACAGATGCATCAGGGGTTGCAATAAGTGGAATTCTTTCTCAAAAACATAATGGAAACGAACATCCAATTTCATTCGCAAGCAGAACGTTAAATGATGCAGAACAGCGTTACAGTACGATTTAACGTGAATGTTTAGCAGTAGTTTGGGCAGTCAAGCATTTTAGATGTTACCTAACAGGCACACATTTTATAATATATACTGATCATAGACCCTTAAAATATTTGATTAATATTAAAGATCCTAGTTCGCGTTTAGCCAAATGGGCAATGTCACTTATGGAATATAGCTTCACCATAGAATATAAACCGGGAAAATCAAATCAAGCTGATGCCTTAACAAGATTACGAGAAACAGACAAATCAAACATTTTAGTAGTTAATCAAAATAACGTAAATTCTAATGAAGAAGAGTATCTTCCAATAATTTTTGATATTGAAGAAATTAAAAACCATCAAGTAAACGATACTAGTTTAGACAAACTTAGAACAGATGATCAATTTTATAAATCAAGTAACGGATTGCTTTACAAAACAAGAATAGGCAACGAAAGAAAAGACCAACTAGTAGTACCAATAAAAATGCGAAATAAAATTATTAAATTATATCATGATGCGCCAACAGCAGCTCATAGGGGGCGAAAGAAAACATTAGAACTTGTAAAGCGAGATTATTACTGGAAACGAATGTCTTCCGATATTAAAGAATATTGCAAAAGATGTCATTCGTGTAATTTACATAAAGCAAGCAATTTATCACCATCAAAATTGCAAATGGTTCCAGCACCAAGCTGTGTATGGGGTAAAATCTCTTTAGATATAGTGGGGCCTTTAAATGTAACCAGTAGGGGGAATAAGTATATCTTAACGTGCATGGATTATTTGTCGCGATATCCAGAATGCGTTGCTGTACCAGATATAAATGCAAAAACTATTGCCAAAGCATTTGTAGAAAGTATTGTTTTAAGACACGGTGTACCGCGATTTGTATTAACAGACTGTGGAACTCAATTTTTATCAAAATTATTTAAAGAAATTTGTGCTCTGTTAAAAATAGAAAAAATTCAAACAAGTCCATACCGACTTCAAACCAATGGGGTAGTTGAACGCATGCATCATGTTCTTAAAACAATGATTTCGCACTACGTAAATGACCAATACGACAGTTGGGATGAAATGCTACCATTTGTACTAACGGCATATAGAAATAGAGTTCATGAAACTACAAGTGAAACACCATTTTTCTTAATGTACGGCCGAGACATGGAACTTCCCTTCCATTCAATTATCCATTCAAGTAATAATCAAGTAAAGTATGATTTAGATGAAAATTACATCACAGAAATGATTGCACGCATGCGTACCGCTCATGAAAGCGCGAAACATATATCTGATATTGTAACTACCGAACGATGTGAAAAATTTAATAAAAAAGCCAAAAGACGAAAGCTTAAGGTTGGAGATCGGGCATATCTTCACTCTCCCGCAATAAAAAAGAGTAACTTAGCGACTAAATTTAACCCTAAATGGTCCGGACCATATAGAATCATTAAACAAACGGGACCAGTAAATTTTGTTATAAAAGAATTAGAGGGCCAAAAGGAATTGATTGTACATGCAAATAGGCTAAAACCTTGCAAAAATCACACTGAATCACTTGAAAGTGAGTAGTAGTGGTGAAGATGAGGAAAAATTAAACAATGCACCGGAAAACGCAAATTTGGATGATTTTCCACCGGTCCTAAATGACTATTTTAATTTAAATAATGACACTGATGATGAAAATGATAATATGAGTGAACATGATAGTGTAGAAACAAATAATAACAATGAAATTCAAGTAGAGGCAGAAGTACACCCTGTACCTCATCATACACGAAGTAAGGGTGCCGTGCCTGATTTGGATTGGGTTTTAAGACGGGCTATATAATAATCCAAATTTTAATGTATAATTATGAAATAAAGTATCTTGTTAGAATAAGTAAGACTAATTGCCATTGATTACTAATTGATACGTGTGAGATCTAGCTTAGTAATTGTTTATTATTTTAGTGAACTAGCTATATAAAAAATGCATTAGGGGCGTATATTAAGTATATTATGTAACTTATATGTTTATTAATTGTGTTAATTTATTTTTATCTTACATGTAAAATTAATGTTAGTATATTATGTATAATGTAATTAGTATTGTAGTGGTATTATTTTCAAAAATTTGAGCTACAAAGCTCATGATTTTTACTTGAAGGAGGGAAGTTATTTGTGGTGGCTAAAATTTAGGAATTTTATTTTATTATTATTTAAATCAATATATGAGATCAAAATCAATATATGAGATCATCTTTCCTATAGATGAGTTTATAATTTTGTTTACGAATTGAATGGACAATGCATGTTCCAAACTATAATTGTAATAGCATCATATCATCAATAGTAAATTTAAACAATCTTTAAAAAATACTCTTTCATCAGTTTGGCTAATAGTATTATGTATTGCACTAATTATTGAATGTAATTGTTATTTTAACTAATAGCATATTAGAAGCATATATAAGGAGTGCATTATGCAAAACGTAAGGAAGTTAGTCGGTCAGTAGTCAGTCTTGAAGTTTTGGCTGAGTCTGTTCAGTCAAAGCACTTAGAATCTCGAGTCTCGGGTAGTCAGTAGCGAATATTTGGCAAATCATAGGGAGATCAATTATCGAGAGTGAGCGGCCAAATGTAAGATAAGAACAAAAAGTGCGAGGATAAGTGTGACACGCATTAAAGACAAACAGAGTGTAGTGCGTTTGAAACTGCGTTACTAAATCCACCAATTGGGCCATTTTCAACGTTCCCGCCAGCCAGCAGCTACAACCCACCAACAAGCGGCTTTGTAACATCGGGCACACATAACAAAAATGTAGGTGCAAAAACTTAATACAGGCAACCTAATGTAAAGACGAGATGTCTACCTTGCCTTATTGAAACTTTAGAATTGTAGAAGTAGGTTTTTATAATATATGTGTATTCTGTAAATGTTTCTGAATTTTATTTAAACGATGAATAACCTTTTCCTGTATGTCGTGGAGAAAACCCGCGACATCTACTTGCCCATAGATGATATCGAAGAAAAAAAGTTTATAAAATTTTCAAAGACCTGCGCGTTATAGGTCAAAAACATGCTGAAAATGGCAAAGTCGGTAGATCCACTTAATCTTCTGTTGCAAACCGATTTTGTACAAATATTGAACATACGTTTTGTTACAAAATTTTCAGCACTTTTTTCAAAAAAGCTTTTACCAATCAATAAAATAAACTATTGACTTTTAGACTTATGTCAGCTCTAGACACACAAATAGCTATTAATTTGATTTAATTTAAGCATTAAATGTTGTTGAAAATTTAAAATAAATTACAAATTCCTTCTTTATTTCAACTTTATCTCAACACAACTTAACAAAAAAATTGTTGAAACGCACTACATTAAATTAAACTTAGATCAAAAACTCCTTCTTATCCTTGCCCTTAAAACATTTCCACAAGCCAAACCGACATGCCCAGTCCTCAAAAAACAATTCCGGCTTGTCCCATAGAATGTGGTGCTCCGCATACTCGTAGTTTGGTTTCAATGGTGGATTTAAATGCGGTGCCCATTCGGCACGATTCTGCATTATCGTATTGACATACTCATAAAAAACCTACAATTCATCATGTTTATATTGAATATAATTTTGTTTAAATTTACTTCAGCATTATGCAGATAGCAAATGAGAGACATTAGAGCCATAACAATCGAATGCAGATGATGTGTGGTGACAATGTTCAACGTTCCCACATTTTTTAGAGTGTATTCTTGAATTGCCATTGCAAAGCATACTCCTGAAGCTGCTGTATAAGCACATGGTAGTTCAGTTAATATCACGGCGCATGTTGTGTAAGTGGCTTCTACATTGATTCTGAGAAATTAATAATAATTAATTAAAAAGAAGATAAATAGTTATTTGTGTATCAAGGCAATAAAATAGCATTTTTTTATCACAAATGTGGCAATTAGTTGCCGAGGCGACAGCAGAGGCCACTAACCATATGAGTGGTTAGTGGCATACCTTTTGGTTTCACCAAAGTAATTTTAGCAACACCAAACAGTCTTTTATATTATTTGAAAAAAATTAATAACGGCATGAAAGCGGTTGGAAAAGGAAGGAAATATAGTTTGTCCAGAGATAGGTGGCGGTTACGTAATCAATTTGCTGCCTCGAGTTCAGACGATCGTATGTTTCGCTACGCTATGCAAGCGCATGACAATATGATGACGTGACGTTTCTCTGGACAACCTATACAGATAGACTATAGCAAAAACCGTAACATAGGGCTTTCTGTTCACGGATAGTGGGGGTCGGCGAGTGAGGTACGGGTGCAGATGAGATCCATCGGGTAAACTCGATTTTTGTTCAGTACGCTCCCACCGGTACTGGTTTTAGACGACATTTATTCACACTGCAAATAATTTATACGTTTCTTATGATATTTACACAACAATATCAATAAGTATCTGTTTTTTGCGAGAGATGTAATGTGATGTGATGTAAAATTTTTGCAAATATAATAAAAATAAATATTAACGATTTAAAATCAATAATAACAAATAAATTCAAATATTTTTAGTTATTTAAAATAACTAAAAATTCTTCAAAAAAAATAATATAAATTTAAAATAAATTGATCGATTTTAAACAATCTATCTCAGCGGCACCCGTACCTCGCTCGCCGACCCCCACCATCCGTGAACAGAAATCTCTATGTTACGGTTTTGGCTAGTCTATCTGTATAGCGCAACCAACGGGAAAAATAAATTAAAGTCGATCCGAGTTACGGGGTGAAATGAGGTGACTTTTAGGGGTGAAAAATGGCTTTTTACGATTTCCAGCAAAACTAGATTTATTTTCGAAAAGAGTTAAAGGTAAAAGTTGTAGGTAATAAATAGGTCTATAACTTTTGTGGAAACCATTTTTTCACATATCGTAATATTTTTTGAGGGAAATAAAAAAAGCTGGTTTTTTGTTTTTGATTTTTATCTCCCACAATAGTACATTATATACCCAGGGACTAAAGTGAGTCTTTTAATCCCGTGGGTGGTTTATTGCCCGAGACGAAGTCGAGGGCAATAATCACCTCAGGGATTAAAAAACACTTTAGTCCAGTGGTATATACGCTATTTTTTGCACTTCCAATGAGTTCCAACTTAATGATATTCAAATAGATCAAAAATTAAAATAATGCAAACACAACTTGATTAGTAATTTATATATATATATATAAATCAAGTTGCTGCTCGATAAAACAATAGCTATTGCTAATGTAATACTAAACATAATTAAATAAAAAAATATTTAGAGGATTAAATAGCTATTTTTAGTACAAGTGAGTAAATTGCGTCATTTAATAACTAGTCTGAATGTTGGGCGCCTGAGCCGTAGGCGAGGGCCCCAATCAGACGTGTGATTAAACGACTTTGCTCACGTGTGCTAAACCTGATTTTATCCACTTTTGTAGAAAATAAAACCATACATATTAACAAAATTCTTTAATTAATTAATATTGCAATGGAAATACAGTAATATAGCAAATTAGATATTGCAATGGAAATACAGTAATATATTATAATATATTACAATAAGTGGATAATAATTCTTAGCACAATGCTAATTAACATGAAAAAAAAGTTATTAGCTCATTTCTGCGAAAAAATAGGTTTTATCTAATTAAACTAATACATTTTTGTGCAACCGTTCTAAAATGTTAGTAATTACAGACTCCATAGCGACCGCGAAATTCGATTTCGTGTCCGCTGTCATTAGAAGCGGACGCCAAAATTTTTCGCGTACTGCATCTGTCATTTCGCGTCCTGCAAAATAAACGTCATTAAATGCATCATAAGTTTTTTGGTATTGTCTCTTAGACTTCTCCGGCACTAAATTTTTAATTGCAGAAGCTGCAATATCTTTTAATTCTGGAGGAGTACAAGAAACATCACTATCGCTCTCCATTTTACTTTTAAATGACATAATTGCAACATTTGTTTGTTCAAAATCAAGTTACGTTTTCTCTTTCCCGATCCGTTTCCATAGTTACGAAAACATACTATGGAACTAGATTATACGATAAAAATACCAAACACCATAATTACCAAAAAATTATTGCGTATTTATTAATATTTGTAATGCGGTTGCACAAAAAATGTTGTGTATATCTCGTCTGCGAAATGTGTTTAACGTCCTCCAGATTTTTTAGCCTCGGCTGACGCCTCGGCTAAAAAACATATCTCTCGGACGTTAAACAGTCATTTCGCAGCCTAGATATACAAATAACTATTTTTTATAGTTTTTGCACCATATAAGTTATATACCAAATTAAAATTAATTAAAATATATGTCACTGTAATAGATTTAGAATATTTGCAATTGCACTTTAATATGCTAGTGAATGCTTTTAAGTTGTAATTTAAATAATTCATGTCATTGGGAATAGATTACTAGATACTATGTCAAACGTCAATGCATGAGTGATTAAATATTTTTTAATCACTGAGTGATTAAAAGTAGTACTTTACTCACTCATTTTGGTGACCAAAAGTAGTCAATATTCAACGAAAGTGGATAAAAATATTTTGATCCCAAGGGATTAAAAGTACCACTTTAGTCCCTCAAAATAACGCCTAAAGTAGGAGTTTAATCCCGAAAGTGCAAAAACATTTTTTTTGTCACGAAATTTGGTGGAAACTTACCTTTTTATGTCTTAAACACGCAGTAATTTTTGTATTTATTTTTACATTTTATTTTGATTTTTAACTCAAAAAGAAACCTCATTTTCAGCCGATAATACCAATGTACTAGAAGCAGTATAATTTAAAAAAAAAACACTTTTTTTTACACTTTTTGTAAAAAGAAAATAATTTATAGGGAAATAAAAAAAAGGAAATAAAAATACTTTAAAGTCATAACCAGGCAGAGATTAATTGTAAATATACAAACAAATTGTAGAAAAATATACCTGTTTTTTGAATGATTCGCAAATGATTGAAACAGTTTCTTATGCATAAAATCGCGAGACTGTCGAAAAAATCTCTTATCTTTACTTGAGTATGTGCCTCGAACTATACCATAATCAGAATTTTTTAAAAATATCCTACAATTTAACATCACATTTAGTAGAAAAAAGTTATTAAAAGGAAAACTTGTTTTTACCTAGGTGCCAAAAAAATGGTCTTATTCTTTTTGCGATCAATTAAGAATTGAAAAACACGATTTCCCAATAAACTATGCAAACTTGATGTAGAAGATATTAAATCAGCTAAATGTTCCATGATATTGATTGGAATTGCATCAGCATATCCTTCAGAAACACATAAATTTGCAGCTTGTTCGGTTATGTTACCAAAATCCAACAAAACTTCTTCAGCCAATTTTCGTTTTATTATAATGCGTAAAAGTAATTCAATCTACAAACAATTGAGTTAAATTAGTTAGATTAATCAAAGGTATGTTACCAATGTCAAAAGATCGTTATTATTAAGATTAGTTATAATATTTTTTATGCAAATCGCTAAGCCGCTCCGTAAACTCGCATATTTATTCGATTCTCGATCTTCCACAATGCTGGCTTCAAACATGGATAGAAATTGCTCCATTAGCACATAAGACATGCGTTTCCATTCAATCTTTTCGAGGACAAGATACAATACTTGAATCACCTGGCGTGCATCCTTTGCGCTTTTTTGAAGACAACTATCGCAAACGCCTTAGAACAATAATAATTTAGTCATTAAATTGAAATTAATTATGATTAAGTAGATTACGTAAAATATCAGAAATGCCTTCTTCAAGATTTTGGCACATCATTAAAATATATAACAATAATTCGCTGCAAATAATTTCAAATTCCCACATTCTCGATTCCTTGTAAAATGTAATTGTGGCATTTAATGCAGTTCGGTACAAATCCGGTACAATAAAATGGATCAGAGATTTGTAGGTTGAAACAGATTTGTTAAATTGGCGACTAAAAAAATAATAAATCATGTATTAGTATTACTCTAGTGTACATCCGGGGGGTTGGTTAAAACGGAATAGATAAGTGACGTAATTTGTCAATTCTCCGCAGCAGCAGAAGACGGAGTCAGTTACGGCGCAGACTAAATTAAAATTAGGTATCGGATTCCCGGAAAAGACAATTTTTTTTTTAAATTAAAATTAGGTATCGGATTCCCGGAAAAGACGAAATTTTAATAAATAAAGCTTTATTCACAATATTGAATCGAAAATTATCGGAATTTAAAGAAGAAATTAAAACTGGATTAATTGAAGAATTAGCTGCAATTTATATTGCCAACGCTGAAGATGGCGAAATGAATCCTGTAGTTGATGTAATTTTGACTCGTCTAGAAATTAGAGATATGCAGAGAAGAGATAGAAATTTAAAAGAAATTATTCAATACATAAATAATAATGCCGAAGAAGTTTCTTATTTAGATATTGAAGGAATCTTATACAAAAATTTCCCGATGTTATTAACATGTGTTAATTCCCGTGGTACATAGATAATTTAATTATATTGAATTACGAATATAAATTATAAGAAAAGTTTGAAAACTACTAAATTTTATATTTTATCACATTTATTAGCAGTAGCTGTGTATTTGACATTTTCAACATTATCAATATGCATTTGATGCAAATCAAGAAGATTTATTTCTATACAACTTTTGACATTAATTTGCTAGTTCAAGTTTTGATTTATAGTAATTGCATCTACATCCCAATTCTTAAGAGGAGTACTTCGGCTGAGCTCCCTAATTTCAGCGCGTCTAACTGGAACGCATGCTATTTTTATGGAAAAATCACTGCCACTCGGTGTCAGGCCCACAGGAAAACTACTGACTCAATTTTAAATATTTAAAGTGATATACATTCTAGAAATATTAATCTATGCTTTTGATGGAACAAAGTTTTTATAGTTCATTGTAAAAAAAGATACAGCTACACAAATTTAATATAGTTGATATTTCAAATACAAAATAACAGAAATGACACTTTGTCCATTGCAATCACAGATAAATCAATTCGGATTATATATCAGTTTAAATATTGAAAACTGATTCTTTAGTTTTTAAGATTGTCCTACACCCGATTTGAATTTTTTTTATTATATTTTGAACGAGAATCATCGTTAGAGTGCCTGTTCTAGTGCTCGGTAGATGGCTATACAGACGCTCAAACGCAAGATAGCTTCGAAGATGGCTGGTTGCGTCTCATTTCAACACATGCGAATATACTACAATTCTAGTCCCATGCTAATATTTGTGTCCTAACTCTAATAAAAGAGATGAAGGGTATCGTTTTCAAAATTCCAAAAAGTCGCTTCCAAAATTTGCGTCTACCGTTAGCTTTAAAAAGTCCTATTCTTAAGAATTACCGGAATTCTTAGGGAAGTCGAGATCCAATGTGCTTCGGGTGTTTTAGACTTGTTCCGTAGGAAATTTTGTATGATTTTCTCAATCATTTTTCTAAGTTGAAGAACCCTGACATTATGTTCTCGATTTGGAATCTAGCATGTCTGGCTGGTAGATGTTGATTCTTTATATTATTTCTTCAAAAAACTTTGTACAAACCTTATTTTTTTGCGTTGCATTTCAGTATTTCAGACCGTTTCTTCCAGAATTCAGCATTTTGTTAACTGCTTATCTTCTTCCACTCGGGTGACATGCACATTATTTTTATTACTTGATGTGTATTTGTCTGTATATCAATAGTTACCATCAAACTGAATTTTTATGCCACAGAATCCGTCTTTGATTGTCCACATTTTTAATGTAATCATATTTCATATGCCTCAGCTTTGATCAAATTAATTGAAGCCTGATCGTTGAATGTTGGATCAGCTATTTTATAGCTGTTTTATTTTTTCATTTTACTTTAAATGCTTATTAATTGTGGCATTAGTTTTGTTAATTTAATTTATACTATAGCTTCAGTAAACTATAGTGTCAAGCGATGTTCCACTTGGCAACTTTTGCTGACTCGTCTCCTAGCCCAGAGACTTCAGCATAGAGCTTCTATCTTGGTAGTACAAACATCTGTGGTGCCGTGAAACGTTTGATCATCATTGTATGAAATAAATTTTTTTATCTTTAAAATTATTTTTTTTTATCACCAGGTTTATTGCTTGTTGTGGGACGCCGAACAACTTTGTCAAGGAAAGTGAAACTTGCTCTTCACCGGGATTTAAACCCGGGACCAACAGATTGCGAGTCGGTGTCGGCTAAAAACTCTTGTTTCTGGGACCTTACAAAGTTGTGAGCATTACTAACCAAGGTCGTTCGAACTCAAAAGCGTTGGAGGTAGAAACACAAAAATACAAAATCATTAAAGCTGCCAAGGAACAATTCCAAACATGGCCCTGAATAAATCGTTGCTGGCGAAACGTAAACGTCAGACCTATTGGATCTACTGGATACTAATTAATTAATTGTTTTTCAGGTTAGCTTGAGTGTTTCTTAAAATTTTCAGTTGGGTATTTATTTACATGAGTGGCACATAACTAAATTTGCTAATAGTGCTTAATTCTTATATGTTAAATACTAGTAATTTTTTGGATAATTTGTAATATGTAACCGAGTCTGTAACTACACGATTAGTGTATTTTTATTCTGTATTTTAGTTCTGTATAGTTTTTAGTTTTATTCTGTATAGTTTTGAAATATGTTAGTGCGGACTTCACTGCAACTTGTGCAGTATTGTACAAAATAAATATTGACTTTTTTAAGAGTACCTGTGAAACATGTCTAGTAATCTGCGGTCATATCATGCATGGTTCTGCACTCCGGAACCTTACTAATTAAGCCAAACCCACTATTTTCATATTAGACATAGTAGGTAAATTTATTGTGTAAATTAACTTAGAAAGATTATCTCACTGAAGATGAGTTTAGTCTTCAAAAATGGACTAACTTAGATTATCAGTTAACATGATCCCGACTAAAAAATACTTACCCTCGATAGCGCTGAATAATGCCTTTCCTACTATCCTTCAACCGCATTTGAAAATGATGTATGCAGCTTAAACTAGACCAAAAAATATGCACAACATGTGAAAGAGTAAAGTAACTACAATTAGCACGATCAACGATTTCATTAATCAGTTCTACTCCTTTGGAACGTTTTACATGCAAATCGTGCAAATCTTTTGTGTGTTGCAAACAATTTTGATAAACATGTTGAATACGATAAAGGAATTCATTTTCCGGCATTACTATTTTTACACCAAATTTCGACCACAGCAATTGACGTATTCTAATTCTATGACGCATCATTAAGCTGGGCCTTGATATTGAAACTGAATAAAAAACCGTTTTGTATTATTCCGTGGAGAAAAACTTAAGTTGTTTACATCTTATTGTTGACCTCCTTACAATGTCTTGATTACTAGCCATTATTCTTGGTTGTCCATCAAGGAAAATTACTGAGCTTTCAGACGGCTGGTCTTCCATGTTTTATTTAATAAGTCTTGATATTGAATTATCACTCAATTTGACAATTATTTGAAAAGCCTACTGCTTCAATTCGTTCAAATATTACAAAAAATTAAATATATACTTGATTAATAAACACCTCTGTTAATCAACCAATCACACTTGTGCATTCGGTTTTTGTTCCCTAGCAACTTGCCATTTTCAGCGAGTAAAAAGTTAGCTTCAATTTTCAAATTGAATAGTACACAATATTTTAAAAAAGTACGCCTTGAGTTTGACTTCTTTAAACAAATTTAGTTTGTCAGAACCAAAAAGTAAGCAAAAAGCAAAATGAATGATATAGAACCTCAATTTGGAAACAGTTTGAGGTATTTTGAAAAACTCGAAATTATGTTCTTTCAGCATTGACATCATCTAAAAAACTTGCGGATATTTTGGCTGATTGGAGTTTCAATATAAAAAAAGAAAACGGCGACGATTAATAAAAATAATGTGTAGTGAAGACTATGTGAAACGTGGTTTTCAAATAATAAAGTTGTTTCGTTTGAGCTGTTTATTAATCTTCCTAAAATACACTCGAGATTCAATTTTAATCAGGATAATTTTATTTTAAATTTACTCATAGTTTGTTGCTTTGAGGAAATATCGCTCGCAGAAAAAACAAAAGAGAAAAACACTCCCGCTTCGCGGTCGTGTATTTCTCTTATTTTTTCTGCTCGAGATATTTCCATAGCAACAAACCATTCGTATTAAAATAAAATTATCACATGTAATACCATAAGTGCACAAATTATTTCCATAAAATTTTTTTAAGCTCACGATTGCATTAGTTGGCGTGGAAATCTGCCCGAGTCGCAGACGAGGGCAGATTTCCTCACGCTAACTAATGCATGAGTGTAAGCGATAAAAAATTTTCGGAATTAATTTTTGTACGAATGGTATTCGGTAAGAAAATCGCACAACTCTTAATTGATGTTATATTTTATAAAATATTTAATAAGTTATAATGACATTTTACTACTAGATATTTCCATTCTACATCTATTTTAGTTTTTCATCTATCTTACTCGACTTCCACTTCTGCTTCCGTTGGAAACCAACAACAAACTACTTACAATCACTGTGTTTTTACTTTTAATTAGTTTTTCTGATATATTTGTTGGATTCATTTAATGTTACCAATTTTTCCAATAAATTAATTTTGACAACACCTTTCATTGTGACATCGGAAATATTTTAAATATTTTCAAAATATTTCCAAAAAATATTGATGTTGATCAATTGTAACTATAGCAACAAGCTTAAATGCGGCCATTCTATTGGTTGCTTAAATAGTTGTGCGATTTTCCGATAAAAATTATATCTCTTGTGCATTTACCCCCGAATAAGTTTAAATATATGAAAATTGTAATGAGTATTTTTTTATATTTATTTATTATTTATCACTATTTTTGATTACGTGTTTAAATTTGTCCAATCGTATTGTCAGTAGTAACATTTAATGGACATTGATAATTACGAAATAATTTAACACAGTTTCCGAAAGGACAATGCTGGGTAAAAGCCCGATACTGAAAGCGGCGGACTTTTACACAGTGTAACCTGCTTGCGGAAACGTCATAAATTATAAGAATTTATTGATGTTCGAGCAGTATTCGATTTCAATTTTTCCTTAAAATTTAAGTTAGGTAATTTTATTATGCAACTGACAGAAGCTAACGTAACAAATCCCTGATAACCTATGCACTAACTTCGTTAGGTCTGGAGCAAGAAAGAGGTCAAGCGAATAGGTCGAAAGTCCTTTGCTTGCTTGTAGCTAGTAGGTCCTACCTTGGGAATGAAAATTACCCTGGAATGTAGAGCTAGGCAGTAGCGGAAAGGTGGTAGGGCGGTCTCTGTAGACAGTCCATTGCCTCTTGTAGCAGAACCGGAAAAATACTGTCCAGGCCCGCAGTTTTGCACCTGTCGGAGGAATATATTGCACATTTGATTCTATCGTATCTGTTGATGCCACGTCCCAGTGGCTAAGCCCGGGGGCTGGATGCCCGAGCAGTCGGGAGGAAGGTGATTTAGCTTTGTCTTGAAGGATTTTTGGTAAGACTGTCTTTTTAGGGTTGCAGTATCTTGTTAGTCTCGGCACCCAGCTCAAAGGCGATGTATCTATGATCCAATAGAGGCGGCTTGATATAGGCACATGCTAGCTGACAATATTGTGTGTATAGTTGCCATTGTGTGGCATCAATTGTTTCCTGCTCGCGGTAAAAAAATGTTGTTATGCTACCACAATTTAGCAGGTTTAGATCTGTCGTGTAGAAGTAGTCCAGTAGTTTTTTTTTTCCTTTTGGGTTGACATCAGAGTTCCCCCACACCGTGTGAGGGAAGTTGGCGTCGCCGCCAATGAGGAGCTCGTACCTCTTAGATTTGCACAATTTTACCAGTTTCTTGAATTCTTTAGAGAGATAAGGCCTTTGCGAATCGTATCGTAAGTATAAAAAGCAAATCACCACTTGTTCTGTTCCGTTCTCAGTTGGTAGCAGTGAAGCTAAATTAAAGTCGACTATGTTCTGACATATTGTATAGAATGCGTTAAACGTACTTTTCTATTGCTACGCTGTGCCAGTGTATTACAGGTATATGCTAGCATTAACAGTCTGCAAGCGCTGCGACATGACTTCACAGATTTTATGAATAGAATCAATGTAAATGACAAAGAATTTACATGCACATATGTCTTTTGATTCGTGGTCGTCCAGTGCCGTCGTGTGAATATAATATTTTATTTTGGTATGCTTGGAAGATATTCTAAGCTACTGGTAAAAATTTTACATGGCCTTTAAATGATTTGGTTTAGGCGAAATCAGCTGAAAACCCACAGGTCACAACAGAATAGGTAACATATACCAGGTCTCTGCGATAAAAGTTAATGAGAGGTTTAGCCTGCAACATATCTGAGATAAAAATACAGGCGCAAGAGTGAGTGTGCGAAGTACAATAGTAGATATTCCCACCGCAGCCTGACATATGTGTATGCCCCAGGACCTGGTAAAATTTTGCGAGGCCAAAAGGTACGAACTCCTGATGGGCTGCGACGCCAACTCTCACCACACTGTGTGGGGAAGCTCGGACGTCAACCTAAGGGGGGAAAAACTTTTAGAATACCTCTACACGACAGATCTGGACCTGCTAAATCGCGGTAGCTCACCAACTTTTGTTACCGCGAGCAGGCAGGAAACCATTGATGTCACACTAGCTTCTAACAATCTTTCTCAGAAGATTGTCAATTGGCATGTATCAAACGAACCGTCACTGTCGGATCATAGATACATAGTCTTTAAACTGGCTGCTGAGACTAACAACACAGTTAAGTATCGCAACCCAAAAAGACAGATTGGGACAATTATAGAGTCTCTCTAAGCACAAAGCTAAGTGACCTTCCACCCACACCGCGTAAAGTGTGTGACTCGGAAACCTTTGCAAACTTTCTTCAGGAGGCGGTGGTATCTTCTTATGAGGAGAACTGTCAACTGAAGACACAAAAACTGGGGAAAAGGGTGACTTGCTGGAACCCCGAAATCCAAACAATGCGAGTGCAAACACGTAAACTACTGAGAACCGCCTTGCGCACAGAATTCCTGTCTGACTGGGACCTGTGCAAAAGCGCGCAACGCAGGTATAAAAACCTCATACGCAGGTCCAAACGGGAAAGCTGGAAGAATTTCTGCTCAGAAATAGAAGGTTTTCCAGAGGCTCTTAGGGTAAATAAGGTTATATCTAAAAACAGAAACGCAAAGCTGACGACTCTGAGGCTCCCCTTGGAAGTTGTGAGGGTGAGCTCACAACTTCCCCTGAGGAGACTCTAAGGCATCTAACGGCGGTTCATTTTCCTGGCTCTGAGAATGCAAGGATGACAACTGCTCGGGCCCCACGTCTAAGGGCTCGACCGATGGACTGGGACCTTGCATCAAAAGTTGTCACCTACGACAGAATCAACTGGGCAATAAAATCCTTTGAAAGGTACAAAAGCGCCGGTATAGACAGGATCTTTCCGGCCTTATTACAAGAGGGGGCAAACTGCCTGCAGGCACCACTGTACCACCTCTTCCGCTCCTGTCTGGCTCTGGGCTACATACCGGTGGCCTGGAGAACGGCAAAAGTAATCTTCATTTCAAAAGCAGGCCGTACCAGCTACGACCAAGCAAAGGATTTCCGACCTATCAGCCTGACATCTTTCCTACTAAAAACATTGGAGAGACTGGTAGATAGGTTCATCAGAGATGGGGCACTTGTAAGACCACCCTTACACACCCAACAACATGCATATCAATCGGGACGCTCGGTAGACAGAGCACTTCACTGTCTTGTCTCCCGGGTGGAAAAAGCGATTGAGCAAAAGGAAATGGCACTTGGCACTTTCTTGGACATTGCGGGTGCTTTCGATAACACTACTTTCGAAAGCATAAACAACGCAGCAATTCAGCACTCGGTCGAACCCACCATTGTCAGGTGGATTGACAGGATGTTAAGCGAACGTCTTGTCGTGTCTGCACTCGAGGGGGGGACCGTTGAGGTCAAAGTCAACAAAGGATGTCCGCAGGGTGGTGTTCTTTCACCTGTACTGTGGTGCCTGGTCGTTGACGAACTCATACGGGCCCTGAACCAATCGGGTGTATACGCACAAGGCTACGCAGACGACATTGTCATCTTGGCCATCGGCAAGTACCCGAAAGTAGTGTCGGAGATTATGACGAGGTCATTGAAGATAGTCACTGAATGGTGTAAGGCAAGAGGACTGTCGGTAAACCCGACTAAAACAGTCACCGTGCCGTTCACAAACAAGAGGAAAATCTCGTTTGAAGAACCCAAACTCGCGGGACACACCCTTACACTCTCGGAGTCGGTCAAATATCTTGGAGTGATCTTAGATAAAAAACTGCTCTGGGCAAAACACGTCGAAAGACAAAGCAAAAGGGCCACCGCTTCCTTATGGATGTGCAGCAGAACCTTCGGGCCCTCATGGGGGCTCAAACCCAAAATCATATACTGGATTTTCACTACGGTTGTAAAACCAATGCTAACCTATGGTGCGCTGGTCTGGTGGCAAGCCGGCAAACGCCTCACCATACAAAGCCAACTTGCCAAAGTGCAAAGACAAGCACTGCTCTGTATAACCGGAGCTCTGCGTACCACTCCCACGGCATCACTGGAAGCGCTCATAGGACTCATGCCCCTCCATCTAAGTGTTGAGGCGGGGGCCAGAAGAGCCGCGTACAGACTGTCATGCGGAGAATGTAAACTCTTGATAAGAGGACCGGGACACAGCAGGGTCTGGTCCGACGTGACTCAGACCCATAACTCTTCAACTATGAGGAGGGATAGATGTGGACCACTCTTCAATTTCGAGAGGAAATACGAAATTGGCATATCATGCTTAAACGATTGGACCTCCAATCCAGAGGGGCTTCTTAAACCTAGTGGACCGGTCTGGTTCACAGACGGCTCTAGGTCCGAAAACGGCACTGGAGCAAGCATTACATGCGAAAGACCTAAATATAGCCACACGCTTTCTTTAGGAAAAATGGTTACCACGTTTCAGGCGGAGATTGTTGCAATCTTGGCTTGTGCGCAAGAAAACCTAAACAGAGGGACTCACAATAAGAACCTCACCATCTGCACCAACAGTCAAGCTGCGCTAGGTGCCTTGGGTTCGTACCAAAGCAACTCGGTGCTCCTCCAGGACTGCATACAAGCCCTGGGGAGACTGTGTGAGCAAAACCGGGTTCGCATTCTAGGGATCCCTAAGCAGGTTGACATTCCAGGCATGTCCAATGCCAGCCTGCTAGCTGACAAAGGTTCCAAATCAGAGCTGATTGGACCCGAACCAGCATGTGGCATTACCCCAAACACGGTTAAAACCGAAATAGGGCGATGCTTTGAAACAAAATTCAGCCAACACTGGAAAAACCTAGATGGTCTGCGTATCGAATAACAGATCACAGGCACTACTGGCACTGAACAAACAGCAGCTACGAAACGCAGTTGGACTCTTAACGGGACACTGCACCCTAAACAAACATCTGCACACCATGGGTCTTATAGGAGACGCCACCTGCAGATGCTGTGAAGAAGAGGAGGAAACTCCATTCCACCTAATCTCCGAATGTCCGGCGTTTGCCAAAATAAGAAGAGACATACAGGGTGACACAGTTCTGTCACCTTCTACTGTGAGGACCATGCCGCTGGGCAAACTACTATCCTTCTTGGATGTAGCTGGCCTAAGCACAATGGAGACTAGCTGAGGAGTTGTCAAGCGCAATGGGCCTACATGGCCTGAGCGCTTGCATCTTTTCATTTCACAGGGTTCACTTGCTCCGGTTAGCTCACGCGCCGGCAACACCCGAAAAAAAAAAAAATATGCCCCAGAGTCATTTGACGCCCTATAAGAAAAAATGTCGCCTTGCTATGTTACAAGTTAATCTGAGCAAACTCGGTTTTCTTACACATTGATAGGGTGATTGTACCTTCTTTCCAAAACCAGTGTGTTAACGGAAGCTGTGCCACATGCCATGTTTGTGGAGATATCTTGAGGAGGTATCTACACAGTGGGAATGCTTACGGCTACGTCTGTTTCTATGGGTTGTATTTTCGCAGAGGGGCCGTCATCATTTTTATTAGAGGGACCTTAAAGAGGAGCCATTAACTTTGTCTAGGGTCTATAAAGTTTTAGCTTCAGAACTGCAGAGTACACCAAGAAGCCATCAGCTTCTTGGTCAGATATGTTGCAGGCTTTAACTGATGCAGGGTCAATACCTAAGACAAGGCAGAGCTTAGAATCCTTATCCTGCCTATGCAGCACTTTTTCATAGGTTGGTATTGAAGCACTGATGGTTACGCCCAATACGTTTAAGAATATCGGCCATGGTTTTTGAGGCACCCTTCCCCACTGCAATAATCTTTATCCGTTTTGGCATTGCTCATCCCTTCACTAAGTAAAGGTGGGAGCCCTCCCAGAAATTGATTGAGGGGAAAACTTCTTCCAGCCATTTCGCCCTCCAGGTGTTTTCACAGGAGATATTAATTATCCCCAAATCCGACCACCGGAACCCGCCAAACCGCGGGTACAAGTTTTCTTTAATACTGACTGCTTTTTTGGAGATCGCACTCGAGGCAACCAGTGTGTTGAGCTCTGCTCCCTCGTTATCATTACCTCGTGGTGATCCGAGACAAGTAGCTAAGGGCATTGGCCACTAAAAGCTTTTTAGCATTTTGTGTGACACTTAGAGGGGTGTCTATGCCTGTGTATGTTGGCTTGTAAAGCTTCTCCTTGGGAGTGTGTGCTTCCCGTCGACCGCCAGCTCTCCCGAGTCTGCGGCCGGGAAGGGTAGTTTAAGACTGCCTCTTATTTGAGTTGAAATTAGTCGAACCCGCCTTCATCAAAGATGACGATGGCCGAGATGAAATACTGAATTTAGAAGGAATTAGACCTTTACCTGTAGTTTCCAGGGTTTTTGCTGCCTGGATACTTTGAGCTAGCCCGGAGCTGTCTCCTTAACAGTTTTAGTCAAAGATAAAGTCGGGTTAATGCAAGACTTTCTATTGACCGACAGCCTGTAAAAAGAGTCAGACAGCAAATTAGCGTCTAAAAGAGACTTAAGAATTTCACCTTTAAATTCCCTAATTGCCGCATCCTTGTTATTAAGGATTAAAGTCAATGCTTTTTCCAGAGCGGTGATGCCCTTACCAATTTGTCTGTGACTGTGTTTTTTGTGTTTACCCATGCTACAAGAGCTAAAAAACTAATTTATTAATTAAATACTCCACTTACTGAGTATAACCTTATGCACTCAAAGCGAATAACAGAGTTAGTAGAGGGAGAAGAATCAAGAATCAGATGACTTGGGAAGGAGCGCAACGCGCATGTCGGCCTTTTTTCTGTCATCTATCTCTAAAATAAGTGGCGTAACCTCTGTGCTGACGCGGTTACTACAGTTTAAAAACAAAATCTGTTCGAGAGAAGCGCAAAGCATAATATACTATATTTTTCAATGTATTAGTTTCATTTGTTCTTTTTGCTTGATTTATAATTTATTATAATTCACTACTATTTCGAAAATGAACCAATATATGAAATTTTTTTGATTGAATTATTTTAACATACATTTACAAGCTAATCATACTAAATTTAATTGTTAGATAAATGTTAAAACTTGTTTAATAGTGATTTTAAAGATTTATAAAATAAATGTTCTGAATAATAAAACAGAAATGAAAACAAGCAGCATTTTCATGCTAGGTCAACTAGGAAAATGTATTAATAATATACTTTTTTTCAGTTTATTGATGTATTGAACATTGGTTTTTATTTAATGAATAATTTATGGGAATAAATCGTTATTTAAAAATAGAAACAATTGTGGTGAATTTGAATTGCGTAAATGGGCTAGTAACCATCCACTTCTTCTTAAGGACATTCCTCAATCTCATTACCAAGACTTGTCGCTTAATTTCGATTCTGAGTCTGAGACCACTGTTAAAATTTTTGGCTTGCAATGGAATCCTCGTGTAGACAGTTTTACGTATAAGGTGGGGGTTCTTGAGCGACCGTGTACCAAGCGTAACTTGTTATCCAATTAGCCCGTATTTTCAACCCCATAGGTTCTCACCCACTCGGTTTGTGCTAGTTTGAAATGACAACTAGTAGAACCATAACGTTTCATTACGTCAATGACGTCATCGTTTGATCGCATAGCTTGAACCGGGTTTGTCACAAAAAACAGCTTATGTGGGAATTGAAGTCCTCCTCGTTCAGCATTTATGGTCGGTCCACTTAGATTGGAATGAAAAACCACTAATGGATCTTTGTTCTCGTTGGCAACATTGTAGTCACATTGCTCTCTGACCTTAAAATACCTCGGTTAATTTGTTCTATAGAAACGGTTACTTATACTTTGCACGGATTTTGTGAAGCCTCGGAACTAGGCTACGCCGCAGTGTAAAATTTGTATCTCCAAAAAACGAGGTGAATATTTATTTGATTAACGCTAAATCCAAGGTAGCGCCGTTAAAACGAATATCAATTCCGCGTTTAGAGTTATGTGCTGCTGTACTTTTGGTCAAGTTGCTGGATTTTACTATTCGCACCTATCATAACTTGATTTCTTTCGCCAAAATCTACGCTTGGTCAGATTCTATGATTGTACTCACTTTGCTAGTATTATCTCCACAAGTGGAAAACATTTGTCGTTAATTGCGTTACTTTGATCCAATTACTTGTACCAGCTTTATGGAACCATGTTCCTTCAGAACAAAATCCTGCAGATTGTGCTTCTCGGGACCTTTGTCTTGCTGGTCTTATAGAACACTCACTATGATGGGCGGGAGGTCCCTTCGTGTCTACGTTATCGCTCGAGTACCCGATTTCATTTTTCTTCCTCTGATGCAATTAACGAGGACGTCGTTATCGAACAGAAAAAGGTGGTTCTTTTAGTCAATCACAATTCTGACATGTTTGAATTTTTACTCGCTGGCTGTTCGTCGTTATCAAAAATTCAAAGAGTTTTAGCGTATTGTTTTAAATTCATCTCTTGTTGCAGAACAAAAGAAAGTCGGTCTCATTTTCTATCAGCAGCTGAATTAGATAGGTATCTTATTGTTTTGGTACGATACGTACAATCTACCAACTTTGCGTCAGAGATGGCTATGCTCAATGCACGTCGACTTTCCAAAAGTTTTAGAAAACTCTCTCCGTTTCTTGACTCCGTTGGTCTTCTTAGAGTAGGTGGTCGCCTCAAAAACGCTACATTACGCTTTGATGCACACTGTTTCACTAGATTGCTGATTGAAGACTATCATAGACGATATCTTCATCCGGGAAGACAAACTCCATTTTTTGTTGCGACTTAACATCCAGTACGATACTGGATATTAGCCAAACAAACAATCACTGGAGTCATTTCGAAGTGCTTCGAATGTTGGCACTTGAATCCCACTGCAGTACAGCCTCCTAGGGGTAATTTTCCAGCTCTGCGCTTATCTGAGATCAAACCGTTTTTTTGCGTAGGGGTCGACTATGGTGGCCCATTTTCCATAACTTTGGGAAAAACTAGAGGAGAAAAGGCGCTGAAGGCGTATTTTTCCTTGTTTGTTTGTTTCTGCACCAAGGCATTACATCTTGAACTTGTGTCTAACTTAACTTCTGATGCTTTTCTCGCAGCTCTTCGTCGTTTTATAGCGCATCGCGGTCGTTGTACTACAATTTATTCGGATTGCGGTACCAATTTTGTGGTCGCAGAGAGACAATTCCGGAGTATATGAAAACGTGTGTAAATACCGAAGGACTTACTTGGAATTTAAATCCCCCTTCAGCTCCTCATGAGGGCTCCTTCACCTTTGGAGGGCTATGGAAAGCAGGTATAAAATCTGCAAAAACTCATTTATATCGCGTTATTGAAGATTAAATTTTCACGTACGAGGAATTTTATACTGTTTAGTTCAGATCGAAGCTCTTTTCAATTCTCGACCGCTATATCCAATAAGTAGTGATCCTATTGATTTATCGGCTTTAACCCTTGGACATTTTCTATCGCTGGATCGGACATTGGCCGAACCAAATCTGAGTACCCTCAAATTGAATCGATTATCTCGATGGCAGCTCCGGATTACAACACGACTTTTGGGTACGTTGGCAACGCGAATATTTACATACTCTCCAACAAAAGAGTAAATGGACCGATCCGTCGGTACCTATTGAAATCGGTAGCGTCGTACTTGTGAAGAGGGATTTGTTTCAAAGACGACAGCGAAGAGTTTTTCGTTTGATATAACGATTTTTGTAGTGGTTTTATATCGATTAGGGTGTTTTAATTGTTGCTTTTGATGGTCTGAAAAAAAAATCAGTTTTTTCAGAACTTAACCGCAAGGTAACCTAAAAATGCCAGACAAACAATTAAATTTGCAATCAAGGAACATGGTTGCCTTTTTAAAAAAGTTTTTACCATCAACGATGTTAAAAATTTGTCATTGTCAATTTATCATTGTCATCTTTCCAATGTAATCAAATATTGTAATCAATGTCTGAGTGTGCAAAAGTGTACAAACTTTGGTTGATATCGGTCTGTAACTTTAGAAAATTAAGTGGATTTGGTCAATTTTGTCTACTTTGTTTATTTATAATTTAAACTGTTTTTAGTATTTTAAGGATTGATTTGAAGTGGTTTACTTCTACTTTCAAATTTTACCGCTTTATATTTTAAATTTACAAACTTATATAAAAGTATTTCGGACCACGTTCGCGGTTGGTTCGGCTCTTAATCGAAACCAAAGTAGTGAGGGTAAGAATATTGAACGGCGCACGCCTTAAGAGGGAATAAGTGGGGTACTGGTGATCACGTGCTGGTCGGTGCTATAAAAAGGCTCCGCACCGACTATTGAGGGAGGACTCTCGCTTGTCGAGGGACCTTCATTTACTCCCCCTCTAAAGAACTCTCGCCAGTCGAGGGATCTTTACTTTATTTCCTTCTCCGGAACTCTCGCTTGCCGAGGGATCTTTCCTTACATTTCCTTCTAAGGAACTCTCGCTAGTCGAGGGATCCCTAGTTTGTTCTTCTTCTAAAGAACAGAGATTAAAATTTTAGTAAATATTAATAGTAGTTTTAAATAGTATTTCGACAAACAGATAGAATGAAAGGATCGCCCCCAACTGAAACTGTTTCTACAGGTTTTATATATATTTACTATTTCTGTTGGACGTTGTTTAATTTGAACTTATTAGTATTGTCGCGGTATAATTCATGTCTCATTGAAGAAATTTCTGTAAGTTGTACAAGTGCTTTGGAAATGGTATTGTTGTACTTCGGTTGCGGATTCTATGACTTAGGACATGTTTGTCACATAGGTTTTCCTACGTGGGATCTTGAATGAACGACACTCCTTCGAACACACGAGTAGGACCCCTCTGAGTTTCGTTTATTTGTAAACCTGGATTCTATTACTAGTCTTTGTAACCGAGGTCCGTCAAACTATTTATTTATGTAATTCAATCCCTTCTTCGCACTGTGTGGCTTCTTGGAGTAATTTTGGATTCATTTTATCTTCGCTTAATAGTAATTTGTTGTGGATATTAAATTCTTCTAAAATTTTGAAACGATTTGTAATTATACCTAAGGCTTGTGGGCTATCAAGTGTTCTTCAACGTGGGTAGTTGCAATAACGCTGTATAGTTAACACTATGACAATGAGCTCTGATCATTTCCCCCACTTCGAAGACCAGGGCTTCACATCTGACTGACAGTTAGGTTCTATGTTCTTTCGTCTATGTTTTTTCGATATACTGCAGTCAGATTCCAGGAGGAGTGTTAACTGTGAATACGGGGTTTTAATTACGAGGAGTGGACAATATTTATGAGAATTACTTCCTAACTTTTAAAGAATTATATTCTAATAAGTTCATTTAATTTATATAGGTGAAATACCGTATTAAAATATTGAATTTTATGTCATATTATAAAACCCGTTGTGAATAAAGTATTAAATTATTTGTACAATCGAATTTGTTTTAATGTAGACCACACAGAACTCGTGAACGAACCATGTAGAAAACCCCACTTTAATCATACTATTTTCATGACATTTGTAAAAGTGTGTTGGACCGGGGTCCGACATACTACAATTTGTATTAATACAAATAAATCTATAAACAATAAATAAATCTATCAAATAAATCTTCCTCTACGAAAGAAGTAAAATAAGTTAAAGTTTCAGCATATTACTGCAATTGCAACTGCCACAAATTTGAAATAATTCGTTAGTACGTTAAAATGTTGGTTACAGTAACATTATTATTTTCCCATTATTGTAACTAATATTATAAATGGAGATAGTTTGCATATAAAATAATTTAATAATATACAATTAAATTATGTGCAGCTTATGAAGAAAGTGGTATAATTGATCGAAGTTGAACAATGCGCTTTAACCAATGTTTAGATTGACTCACAATCTTAGCATTTCTCAACAAGTTGACTGTTATTGCAACAAAATGAATTCTAACAAGAAGAAAAATTGTTCGTATTGGCAAAGTTTCATCAGTAAAACTTTTTTGGTTCTCAAACTTGTTGCATTACTGCCTTTGGAAAATTCTGTTCAACCCATATGGTATAAATTATGGTACTACTTAGCCCATATTCTAATGATGGGATTTTTTAATTTGTCAATTTTGATACAATTATATTACACGATGGATGATTTGCAACTTTTTGCTCAGACTGGCGGTGATATAATCTTATGCATTGCAGCTAATATCAAAGCAATTATTCTGGTCCACTATACTGCACCCATTTTCAAACTTGTGAAAATTATGAAGAACGAATTAATGGAACCGATGAATAAGCACCATGAACTACTTGCCAATATTTCAATGAAGCCATGGCTTTTTAATTTTTATCTTATTGCAACATTCGTTCTACTAGCTCCAATGTATACCTTATTACCATTCATAAGTAAAGATTACAAAGTTGGAAACTTACAATTTAGAGCCTGGTACCCATTTAATACCAGAGAACCATTTTACTATGGATTAGCATTTTGTTCACAATTTTTTGGACCATTGATTGCTCTTTGGTGCAATGTTGCAATTTGTGCTTTAATCACTTTATTTATGAGTTTTGTTTCCACTCAATGCATTTTACTTTCCGACAAACTGAAAAATGTTGATGAGTATATAGAGGCGAAAAAATATGATGAGAAATTATCTAAAATTGAACTGGACAAGTATTTTAAGAAATGCATTGAGCATCATCGGCTAATTGTCAAGTAAAAATTAAATTATTTTGTTAAGCTCTTGAGTAATTTTGTTTGTTTTTAGAGCGGCTAAAATTTCAAATAAGATCACTAATTTTACAGTTTTAACTTTGTACTTTTTTACAATAATTGCATTAGCTGCGACTATGTTTATTTTATCTAAAGTAATTTACAATTTTTATAGTGATAGGATTCACGATATAGAACGTTTTTCTTCAATATTTTTCGCACAGATAGAAAATTGAAGATTTTTATTCTTAATGAATTCTATCCGATAAAATATATTTTTTATTACGAAAATTTTTAGCTACCATCAAATGAAGTAATATTAAGCCGTTTGAGTTACATGGCCGGCACTTTAATTGAACTTTTCACTTACTGTTGGTTTGGAAATGTTGTTATAAATCAGGTATCTATAAATTAAATTGAATGTGAATTCAAGTTGATTGTTTTATAATTATAGAGTGAACAACTTGGAGACAGTTTATACAAGTCTAACTGGATGGATCAAACCAATTCTTATAAAAAGAATATGCATATTTTTTTATTAAACACCAAATATCCTATTAAACTTTTTGCTGTAAACTATTTTGAAATTTCACTGCAATCATTTACTTCGGTAATAATTTAATAATAAGTTTTTATGTATGTTTTAATAATTGATAATATTAATTTTAGGTAGTTAAAACAGCTTGGTCGTATTATACTATATTAAGAACACTTGATGCTAGACCATAATAAACTTTTAGCATATAATAGTATAATATTCAACGAGTTAGTAATGATAGTCATTATTCTTGAGAATGAAGTATTCTTGAGAATGAAGGGAGTAAATCATTCGAGAGAATAATCAATGTCTATTAATCAATAATATATTAATAATTGGTAATGTAAGTATTGCTGATTGCAAACATTTACAATTTCAACAACACAACGGTGAAATCAAAATCGATATGACATTTCCGATTAGTAATGATAACGTTTTTGATTGGTAATGATTCATTACCACATAGGTGACATAATGTATGTTATGTACTAGAAAACGCATGCGTAAAGTGTATATTATGTGTTAAGAGTACATAATATGTTATTATAGTGTGGCACTTACATATTAAATAGATAACATTGTGTTCTGGATAAAAATATACAGTCAATAAATAAAAAAGATTTTGGAATAGTTATTTTAACTTTTCCAAAATCTTTTTTATTAACAATGTACAAGCAATCTAATGATATTTTTAGAAAGCCAACAAATATTTGAACCGATTGAACTCTATGACAATTTTTTTATAAATTTGTTAAACATTAAAATCTATAAATTAATCGGTTCAATCGGTCCAAAATTTTATTGGCTTTTTAAAAATACCATTAGATTGCTTGAACATTGCTTAACAATAAAGATTTTGCTAAAGTTAGAATAGCTCACTGAGCATTTAATACCCAATGTTTCACGCAAATCCACGCGATTTCACGGCTATATATACAACAGTAAAAGTCCGCCCTTAGGAGGATGAGTTTAGTAAATATTTAATACATCCAGTAGCTACTAAATATATAGAAAAAATATTGTGTTAATATATAATTGTTAATATATATTATTATTATAATTGTGTTAATAAAATAATTGTGTTAAATAATTGTGTTAAATTGGAAAATAATTAGTTAATTTAATACAATTTATTTTTGTATGTCTATTGCAAAATTTACCTACCCCGAAACTGCTCTCGCATTACTTCAGGGTACATTTATTTATTTACTTATTATAATAACGGGCAATGAGCCCAATAAATCATCAGAATACATAAAGAAAAGCAAAATGAGAAAATGCTCTCTGTTAGAAAATACGCAGGTTTAAGCCGGTCAATAGTGACTGTCACGTCTCGTCCCTTGATGCGGATAAACATTCGGTCTGATCGGCTGAGTACTTGGTATGGCCTATCATACGGTGGTTGCAGAAGTTGTCTGTGGCGACAAATACTTGTGTTGTATTTGCAAGATCCTTAAAAATAAAGGTTTTGTTGTTAACATGATGTGATCCATTAGTTGGCTATGCAACCGTCGTAACTTCTCACGAAGATCTTTTATGAATTCTGGCATGCTGTCATTGTCAGAATCTTGTTGTTGGGCACCCAGAAAGTCTCCGGGAAGGCAAACTGACTGACCATAGACTAAGTCAGCTGTGGTTGTTTGAAGGTCGTCTTTCCAGGCTGCACAAATTCCGAGCAATACGGTAGAGAGAACTTCTGTCCATCGACCATTCTGGTGGCACATTATTGCTGCTTTCAGTTGGCGATGGAGTCTTTCCACCATACCATTGGCCGAAGGATGATAAGCTGTGGTCCTCAAATGTTTGGTTCCTAACAATCGATTAAGTTGTTTGAATAAATGGGATTCAAACTATTTTCCTTGATCGGTGGTTACTTTTAGCGGTGTTCCAAACCGAGCAATCCACCCACCGTAAAACTCGCGAGCGACAGTTGATGCTTCTTGGTCGCACATAGGTATGACTTCTGGCTAGCGACTAAAGCGGCCCGCCATTGCTAAACAGTAGCTAAATCCCTCAAATGATGGCATGGTAATGATGTCCAAATAAATATTATCAAACCCAGCGGATGGCAATATAAACTTCCCAGCTGGGGCCGATACGTGACGCGAGACTTTAGATTGCTGACTCTTAATGCAGTTGCGAGCCCACTTCCTGTAGTCGGTTGCTATTGAGGGCCACACAAAGCGCTAGGTAACAAGCTTTACTGTTGCCCTAACTCCTGGGTGTGCAAAGCGATGAATGGAATTGAAAGCCGTTTTTCTAAATGCTTCAGTAACATAGGACTGAGCTGATCCTGTAGCAATATCACAGAAGACTGATGCGTTTACTTCTGGAATACGTAATTGCTTCAGCTGCAATACTGATTCTTTTGCAATATGTTCTTGCAGTTCTTTGTCTTCCTGCTGTGCTGTGGCTAAAGTTCCATAGCTAAGCCCAGCTCTATCTCTACAAGACGTAATAGCGCATCCGCAACGGCATTTTTTTCGCCCGAAACGTACCGAATTTCGGTGATGAATTGACTGACAAAATCCAGGTGACGGAATTGTCTCAGCGAACACACTGGTGGTTTTTCTTCCAAAAGGCGTAAATAATTGGCTTATGATCGGTATATATGATAAACGTCCGACCTTCTATCATATGCCTGAAGTCTTTCCGTGCTAGATACATAGCTAGAAGCTCGCGATTGTAAGTTCTATATTTACATTCTGTTGGGTTTAGCTTTTTTGTAAAAAAATTTAATGGCTGCCAAAAACCACCCACTCACTGTTTTAATGCGGCTCCTACCGCAAAATCAGACGCGTAGCTAAAAATAGCTAATTTGGATTCTAATTTGGGATGCGTCATTAAGGTGGCTAGAGTGAGGCTTTCCTTTGTAGCTTCAAACGTTTGGATGGCTTCTGAGGTCCATTGCACAGGCGTTTTACCTTTAACGTTTCTCTTTTAAAGTTTATTCAAAGGTGCTTGTACCGCTTGTGCATTTGGTAAAAATCTCCGAAAGAAATTTACTATTCCCAAAAACTGGCAAAGTTTTTTTAACTGTTTCGGGACGTGAAAAGATTTGAATAGCTTTGACCTTGTCTGGTAATGGGCGCGTACCTGCACTTAACACCAGATAGCCGAGAAATTTTTCTTCGTACTGCCCAAAAATGCACTTCGCAGGATTGATGACTACACCATACTTTCGTAGTCTAGTAAGCACTATTTCTAAGTGCTTGACGTCTTCCTCGAGTGATGTTGATGCCACAGGGATGTCGTCTATGTAGGCGTAGCAGAATGGGAGCCCCTGCGGTACGTTATCGATGAAACGTTAGAAGGTTTGAGCCGCGTTCCGTAGACCAAAAGTCATGTACATGAACTCAAAAAGGCCGAATGGAGTTGTAATAGCCATCTTCGGGATATCTTCATCTGCGACTGGAATCTGATTGAATGCACGTATCAGATCGATTGTGGAAAAGACAGCTTTTCCTTCCAAAGCATGGAAAAAGTCTTGGATAGGTCGCACTGGGTATCGGTCTGGATGCGTTCGATATATAGTCGTGAAACCGCGTGGAACATCTATTAAATGCTCACTGAGCTATTATAACTTTTCCAAAAACTATTATTATTATCGGAGTAATAAGTTTTGACCCTCTTTTTTAAACACTTATATTTCCAAAACTAGGGAATTAAATTTTATGAAATTTTGATGTGATTTGTATAAACATATATAAAAAAAATCAAAGGTATTACTCTTATAGTTTATTTTTTTAAATTTAAAATGTGCAAAAAAAGTACAGCCGAAAAAAATTGCAGATTTTTAATTCACTGTATTTTTGTTAAAAATAGTATTGTATTCACACAACTTGAAACATATAAAAACAAAATGTTTATATCTTTATTTCTTCAAACAAATTTTTTGTGCCATGAGAATTTTTGTAACTTTCTAATCTTTATTGGATTTCCGATTTTAAGATTTCTTGTGCGTAATTGAAGTACACTATATTACCAAAATGTTTCTAAAAAAACAAATCAAAAATTCTTCTAATTAAACTAGTAATTGTAGATTGCAGAATTAACAAGTGCAGACTTCCTTTTTCTAATGGTAATCATATGGTATTTTTAGAAACCCAACCAAATTTTGAACTGATGACAATTTTTAATCATAAATTGGTTAATGATTAAAATCTTTGATCTAATTGATATAAAAAGATTCCAAAATGTCATATAGCTCAATCAGTTCAAAATTTTGTTGGTTTTTTAAAAGTACCATTACATTGCTTGTACACTGCTCAATAACAGAGGTTTTGGAAAAGTTAGAGTATCTCACTGAGCACTTAATACGTTTCCTGTAAATCCACGCGGTTTCACGACTATATATACAACTCCACCCCTCAATAATTTTTTGAAATATTTTATTTTGTGTTAAATATTTATACCAAACATACTTTTTTAGAACCAATGAAAGAGCTCTGAATTTGCTTAGATCTAAATTGAAGTTATGAAATTATTTTATTTAAATGCTTTCAGCGCATCAGAAAGTCAGACAGGTATGAATAAATCCACTTAAATAGATTATAATATCAAATATTGTTTAATTTGATAATGAAAAATATACGTCGGTATTCATCTTCCTGTTTCATTATATTACAAAAATGTCATCCAATAATATAATATCTAAATTTCGATTCCCACTATATTTTGGTCGAATTTTTGGTGTAATTTGCTACTCAATTACGAATTCAAATGATACGAAAAGCTTAACAATCACTAAATTTGATATTTTATTACATTCATTAGTGGTAGCTATATATTTAATAATTTCGATAATCTCAATAATAATTTGCCACAATCAAAATGATTTATTTCTATACAACGTGCGACACTCTTTGGATTTGCTAATTAAAGTTTTAATTTATGTCAATTGTATTTACTACAACAGTGACATTAAAAAAGTAATCGATAGTATTAATAAGCTAAATTCAAACTGTTCAAATATTGATACAAGAAAATTGGGCTTTTACCAGAAATATTTCTGGGCAAGATTCTGCTTAAAAAGTTTAGATCTACTTGCAGATTGTTTGGTTTACATAACTAGAACAAGTTATAAAAATCCATTCTGTATCGTTTCGCTTGAATTCTCATACTTTTCTGACATGTCGATGGATTTTATTTATCTTTTCGTATTAGATCAATTTAGAAGAAATCTGAAGCAAATTGATAAGTTAACTGAAACCAAAAGTATAAATATTTCAAATTTATCAACAATTATTTCAAAAATAACAACAATTAAACATAACTTTTTAATTATTAATCGTTGGTTTGAAATTCCATATATTACCAAAGTGTCTTTACAATTTGTATCAATGTTATTGATGTTTCAATACTTTATAACGTACTTCGAATTTGATATTAACAATAATAATAAACCATTGTCGAACCTATTATCTATATATATTGACAAATGTAATTGGATGGTAGTGAATGCTTTAGATTTTATTTTAATCATTGATGGTATTGATCAAGCTCGATTCCAAGTAAGAATAAAAATACTATTAATTACTTAATTATAATTATTTTTCTAATTTTGGCATGTAAAATGTGACTTTTCAAAATCGATTGTAGTTGGCAAACGGCACATTTTACGCAACTGGTGATGTAATGAAAAATATTTCACAACTGGTGATGAAAAGTTCCGAATAAAGCCTACTTGTTTTGATAAAATTCACTAAATTATTAATATCATAAGTTTAAAAAACTCTTTTTTGAGAAGGTTCTTGTAAAAATTAGAAAAAATCTTGTATGCAACATGTTAGGAAATGCTATTTTGTGTAACTCGCGTTATTTTGCAGAACTCGCTGCGCTCGTCCCGCAGAAATCCGCTCGTTACACAAAAAAATGCATTTCCTAACTGGTTGCATAAATAGCTATTAACTGTGTTTTTTTAGCTTTACACAACTTGTGAGAAACTTGAAAAATATATTCAACATATCATAGTCGACGAGTTGCAATATAAACAAGTAAGTAAAATTTCATTTGTTGAACATTAAATTTATTTGAATTGTAGCAAGAACTATTGATTCTCAGAAATAAATTAAACCCAGTAGAATTCACACCTTATGGTTTATTTAAAGTACATTGGAATCTTGTTTATATGGTATAAGTCTAATATTATTATTTGTTATAATTAACTTGACTTTTTTTGTCGTTGAAGATGTTTGCAGCACTTTGGAATTATAATGTAATTTTAATTCAGTTTCAACAATCATCGAACAGTGTTATTAACGAAAATCATTACTAAAACTAGCTTCTTAAGTTATGTAATATGTCAAATACACTTTTTAAAATAAGCGAATAAAAATTTCTCTCTCGCGAACACAAGGTTTGCCGTTCTTTTCAAAGTTTTGTAAATAAATTATAACAATTAAAAATGATTCATTTGATTTGAACTACCTTTTTTATCATCAATCTAAAAATACAAAACCTATACAAAAATACTGTATAAGACTGCGACTGCGCTTTGCCAAGAGGCTGAGTAAACTCAGTGTTATGACGTAATGATATGACTTTTTCTATCAAAAATCATAGAAGTCTTCACGGAGCAAATTCTGCAATATTGAGAATGATGCGCAACGCAGATGATTTGTCAGAGGATGTGTCAATGACAAACAATGTCTGTCTTATATTGATGTCTATGTCAGCTTCATATTGTTATTCAATCCTAGTTGTTTATTATATTGTATTTTATATATTTTTTGTGCTATAATCTTCATTATTGATATATTTATGAGTTCTACTTTGTACTGTACTTTTTTTATTAACCATGTTGTAATAGTACATTGTTAACCAAGTGAGGGAAGAAGGAGATTCCCAATGAGTAAAAAGTTGCCGTACGAGCGAAGCGAGTGCGGTAGCTATACGAGTTGGGATCGACTGTCCCCCACGAGGTCAACATAAAATTTTCTTGACATACCGCGCAGGGTAAATGCTGTTTCCGATGCCTGTCGAGAAGCAGGCAAAATGCTTGATTCTGCAATCACACTAGTGTGGTAAAGTACATATTCCCCACCACCAACTCACCTTGGATTGCTGAATCGAGCATTTTGGCTGCTTGTCGATATGCAACGAAAACCGCATTTTCCGTGCGGGTATGCAAGAAAATGTATAAATTTCTTATGGCAAGTCATAGTGTTCTTGTTAACTTCTTTTCATTTATTTGACAGCGACAATCGTACATTTTTGACAGCGACAATCGAACATTTTTGACAGCGACAATCGAACATTTTTGACAGCGATAATAGCGTATCTAAGTTTCTTTTCGAAATAATAGCCTTCTTTTTAGTTTCTCAGAGTAACATATTGTAGTTATAAAACATGAATTGGATTGTCAATTATATATTTCAATTGTTAATATTATAAAAACAACATTTATTCAACATTTTCTAGCTCCACAATGTAAATCATTTTATGCTGAATCCAGTCACATATTGTTCATAAAAATTTGTTCAATATTAACTGAAAAATAGCCTTATATATAATTTTATATTTTTCCTACTCTCTCCTAAGCTCTCGCCAATCATTTGCGCTTTTTTCTCTATAAAGCAATGCTGGTTGCATACAACTTCGAGGCAGCCGGTGAAGCCCCCTTAAGAATCAAATTACAAGAAATCTAACAATATTTTTTATTTTTTGTTATTAGTAACCGATTGGGGATTCTATCAATATTTCTAAATATTTTTTTGATGTAAAAAAGTATAATACTAACAGAAATATTAGAGAAAATCATAAAAAGTCAATTTTGTGATGTACAATATTTCAAAAAATAATAAGTTTTTTGAATTAAGATTTGCTCACATAATAATTGCATCTCTTCCAAGCATATGAACAGTATAATTTAAGTTTAGTTTTCATCCGTATTCTAGTTTGATGTTCTTATTTATGATTTGACATTCTTATTTATTTGTTGGTCTTTTATCAATCCTATATCAGAGTACAAAGGATTTAGCAATAAAAAATGCTTGCACTGAAATATACAGAGAGTTTACGGTGTAATATATTCATTTTAATGGTAAAATATTATTCTGCCAAAAATGGCTTATCCCTTAAATGACATTTTATTATACACGCCCGTGTATAATGAACTATCATTTACTCATTATACACTGGTGTGTATAAAGATAATAAATTTATTAATAATAAATTTTACTTAAGGAAACACTTACATTATGTATGTATTATTCAATAAGTGTGGAAGTAGTATAGTTCGCAATAAGAAGTGAAAATACAGTTTTTTTTTTGCGAGTGAATATTTGTTCAACGAGCCGCGGAGCGGCGAGTTGAACAAGTATTTGAAGGGAAAAAATGATTGGCTTGAAACAATTCAAATAAAAAATGCGATATATAAGCTTAATTATATTATTTATTTTAACGGAATGCAATACAAATTTACACACATCTTCAAGACACTACACTTGTGATTTAATTTCCAAGTGATGATTCTATCTCACTTTTTTCAATGATGTTGATATTCTAAAGTTATTTCTAGAACCAGCTTTAAAAGTGACTAGTACGATAAAAATTCGATAAACACTTATAAAGTTGACATGAATTAAACTTATGAATCCACTTTAAATATTTTAATCACAATATCTAAATCAGAAGAAGAAAATATTTGCAACGTTTTGGAATCAATTTTAAATGCATCTTCAAATGAATTTGTTTCAAAATCAGAAACACAACTACCTGGTATAGTAATACAAATATCGGGTTGAGAAGAATGGAATAATCGAAATATAAAATTGTATTGGGTATTCTCATAATCATAACGAGATATTCTGAAATAAAAGTTTTCACCTCCGACCTCAAAACCAAATTCAAATATCTGACAATCTATATTTAAATAATTAGCATATGGCCTATTTGGTTCATATTCCGTCTTATTTAAGATTTTTTTCATAACTGAATCATTTTCAATTATATATTTATTATGTTTTTCTTCAAAATGTGTACTTAACGAATTTAGTGAACCAGTCCATTTACAACCACTTAACAAAACACATTTAATCTTTCGAAATTTACAAACTTTTTCATGATTATCAATGGCAATTAATTTGGACACAAAAGTACATCCATTTCTTTTATTGACACAGAGAAAAGTGGATGCGCTAATTTTCTCCAAATAAGCATCTCTACTGTAAATATCAGACTCACAAATTTTGCAATTATCCAATTTGCATTGACCACATATATTATGATTATTTGCACAATTATAAATTTCATTAGTCATAAATAAATTGCATTTTGTGCATTGCAATAATTTTAAAATCATCGACTCTGAATTTCCGAGTACATTTACTAATGATGCAGTACTTTTGTTAATGTTTAAATCATCGCTAATTGATTTTTTTATTATTTTAAATTTAAGGACAACCATATCGTCGAATTGTCTCCAATTTCCCATTCCACCTGAATTTAAATCAATTTTAAACATTTTCTCATTGAAATTCGATTCGAAGCAGTTTGGTAAATGTTGTAACGACTCGAGACTATTTTTACTTAAAGTCAAATAAGTCTTTTCATTCTCATCAAATATTTTCAATTTTACAGAGTAACACTGACTGGCCTCTTCAGATCCATGCAACATTACCATAAAATAATAAACATTGTCTTTAAAATATTTCAGCACAATTGTGACGAATTGCATTTCGGTGCGATTAAAACAAATTACATTTTTTCCTTCGTTTTTCAAAACTAACTTAAATGGATTGGCTTCAATCAAGTCTTTATGGATAGCTTCCACGTGCGGAACAAATTCTTCAGTTTTGCCGGTCCAAGAACACTTTTCATCAATTCCATCAAAAAATTCATAATTTAAAGGACATATTTCTTTCTTGAAGCCACAAGCACTTTCGTGTTCAAGAACATCGTCATCCCATTTCATAATAAATTTACAACCATACTTTTTGTTAGTACATGGAAAAGAATACTCTTTCAAAAGTGCTTCAAATACAAATTGTCTGTGAAACTTGGCGTCATCTTTAGACATTTCCTTCGCCTTCGAAATGCATCTGCCACAAACATTTCCAATTTCATCAACACAATAAATTGGAACGACAGTTAAATACTTGTCGCACAACTTGCAAACCAAGTTGGTGTTGCACGAAAATAAATCGTGCAGCAAATGGTTTTGTGTAGACATTGTTATCTCTAGAAGAAGTACTTATTTTGATAGATATTCGTAAATAACAATAAACTAAATATAGGCTTACGCATTTCAAAATCCTTTCTGTGTTATATTAGAACAACACTAAATTAATTAAATAAAAAAACTGTACAACTTTTTTGGAAGCTTTTGTTTTTGCTAATAGTTGAAGTAAAACTCTGAAGAATGCAACCACGTGGTTGCGGTGCTACTACTGAGGCAGAGATGACAAGCTGAGCACTACTGAGCCCAAAGATAACCTTCTAACTTAAAAAATTAATTTGACTTTAATTCCATAGGCGTACTCAAGATACAAAATAATTAATAATAATCTTGGTATAAAAACATAGGGAACATTTCCCCTAAAAATAAGAGCCTACGACCCAGTTGCCATTTAAGTTAATTGTTCAAAACTTGCCGGCGTTGTGATTCTTATATGGCAGCATTACCCACACTTTTCCATCAGTTATTTTAGTAATATTTACATAAAGAGTGAGTAAAAATAATTTTCGACCCTTACCACACACACAGTAGAGTACCAGTAGAGTCCCTTAAATTCGGTGTGGCCTTCAGCATAAAATTCTTTTTTTTTGCATGTTTGTTTTTAATTGTTGATGGGGCAACTCTATGCCATGAATTGATTTATGATTTCAAATCATAAATCAGTATATGACGGTCCCAAGTCCGATAAATAATAATAACTATTGTATTTGTAATCGTGTAAATTGTATTGTAATATTTTATAAAGAGGAGGGACCCATCAACATAATTCTATTTATTTTTATGTTTGATATTATATAAAATATTTTAGTTTAGTGTAATCCTTTATGTGTAAATATGTGTAAAAAATAATAAATATTGTAGAAAAATTATATTGTTTAATTTACCTTTAAAATAGTAATAATAATAGAAAATATTACATTTAAATTTGCCGCAAAAAATATATTTAGCGTGGCTACAAACCATTCGTCAGCAGATGCTTATAATTCTGGTACTTTTTAGGTCTACAATTCAAAAACCAATCGCGAGATGGCGTTAAAATAGCTTTTAAATCGCCCTAGCCTTTTCTACAGAATGTCCAATCTTTTCTCTCTATTATCTCTGCTTCACAGATTTTATGAATACAATCAATGAGAATGACAAAGAAGTTACATGATCTTCAATTGATTTGGTGCAAGCGCAAGAATTGGTGCAAGAACCCCCAGGTCAGAGAGGAATATAGAGTACCACTATACCGTCTTTAAATTAATGGCGATTTCACTTGCGTTCCTGATGCCGTTTAGCATTGTACTGCAGGGGCTGTACTCTCTTACCAGCACGATGGGATATTTCGATTCCCAAACTAAAATGAGATAAAATATATTCCTTACTCTCTCTATTTATAGGAGTTCACGATTATGTTACGATTGAAGTTAGAATGGTGTAACTGGTAGAAATTCATGACGTTTGCCTTTTATAAAATTGTTTTACTAGTTACAAATTTAATAAATATCTTTCTACTTTAAAATAAAATGATTGTGTATATATAAGTGAGTGTAATATAATTTTTATACGTGTAAGTATAAACATAATTTTAAATACAATTTTAATCAATAATATACCAGTTTTGGTCTCACACTGTGTTACATTCAAAAACTTCTATGTTTTGACATTGTAATTTCATTGTGAGGTTAATAACATTGTGATACTTGTGATTCGCGAATAGTCGAATAATACTGATTTATAAATAATGTTTTGTCTATCATATTTGAGTGTTCTTTTATGTCAACATATTAAATTCTCCTGTGAGTACAGCATAAGTTCTCCCATTCAAAGTGACCAAACTGAACGGATAGGTATTATTGCAATCACGGCACGAGTCGCGAATACAGCTTATGTTGTTCCTAGTGTTGTGTCTATTTCCTATTATTGTGTCTATATAAAATTGCTGTTATTTTCGGGGTATGTACCTTATTTATTTTACACTTGCAAATAATTTCTTTGTTTTGGTAATCTGCTCCAAAAATTTGCAGTCGCAATACGCGGTTGGTTGTTCAGCATACAATTATTTTTTTGTATTTCTTTTTGAAATTGTTGATGGGGCAACTCTGCCATTATGATTTCAAATCATAAATCAGTATATGACGGTCCCAAGCCCGATACATAGTTATAACTATTAAGAATTTGTAATCTGTCCTATATACATACGAATATTTTATGAAGAGGAGGGACCCATCAACATAATTTTATTTATTTTTATATTTGATATTATATAAAATATTTTAGTTTAGTGTATTCATTTATGTGTAAATATGTGTAAAAAATGTGTAAAAAATAATAAATATTGTAGCAAAATTATATTGTTTAATTTACCTTTAAAATAATAATAATAATAAAAAATATTACATTTAAATTTACCGCGCAAAATATATTTAGCATGGCTACAAACCATTCGTCAGCAGATGCCTATAATTCTAGTACTTTTTAGGTCTACAGTTGACTAACCAATCGCGAGATGGCGTTAAAATCGCTTTTAAATCGCCCTAGCCTTTTCTACATAGTGTCCAATCTTCTCTCTCTATTGTCTCTGTTGTACTGCTTGCGATCAATGGAATGTGCAGTAATGAACGTATAGTTTCTGCGATTTTGGTCCTGTTGATGATAATTATTATGTACAGATTTACGTTCATATCGACGAACGCCATCACCGCCACGATTGATAGTCATTGTGCTTTTCGTCATTCTCTGGTAATTCATTGTACGGATTATTCGTCTTAACCATTTGTAGCATTTGCGTCGAGCAACCGTTATAGTATATTAATTATTAAGTATCAAGAACGGTAAGGGTGGTTTACTGGTCAAAGACAAAAGTTTGGGGATTGAGCGAAGCGAAATCCCCAATTTGTCTGAGACCAGTAAACCCTTAACGTTTGTGATGCTTATAGCGTTTTTTGCACGATCAAAATTTAGAAAACACAATAAATACTAATATATTAGTTTTAAAATTACTCCAATTTAATTATTATGTAGTAGGCTGTTATAGAAACCAAACCGTTTCTATGGCTACAGATACATGTCATATATAACAATTGTCAATTTAAACGAGTCTTCATTAACATTTGTGTTTTTTGAAATAAAGAAGCAAAATGAACGATTCCGACAACTCAGACAATGAAAATAATACTGAACCCGATTTAGAGGAAGCATGGAATGTTGGGTGTTCTGCGCTAATTCCTGAAAAATCTCGGGGACGCTATGAAAATACATACCGCCTTTTCAAGGAGTGGAGTAAGGCAAAGAAGTTAAATGACATAAACGAGAAAGTAATGTTGGCCTATTTTGTGGAAAGAAATGGTAAACTAAAGGCTGCAGGCAGTTTGTGGGCTGAATATTCCATGTTGAGGTCAACAATTTTTCTTCATGATGCCATTAATATTTCAAAATTTTCTACACTCATTGCATTTCTGAAAAGAAAGAACGTGGGATACAGACCAAAAAAAGCAAGTGTTTTTACCAGAGAAAATATATGCCAGTTTTTAACAGAAGCTCCACACGAACATTTTCTGATCCACCAGGTAAATGTAAATAAATTATTTACAAATAGGTGTGCTAAATATAATTAAATAGGTGGCAATGGTATTAGGCATTTCCGGAGCTTGCAGAAGGGAGGAATTATACAATACGACAATAAAGGATATTGAAGATCGTGGTGATTTATTGATTATAAAAATCCCTAGTACAAAAACCAATATACAGCGGACTTTTACTGTTATTAACCGAGAACACGAAAAAATTCATTATTTGGACATTATTCGAAAATATATTCAACTTCGACCAAGTCAAGCAAAATCTGAACATTTGTTTCTGAATTTTCGCAATGGTAAATGTACTAATCAAGTTGTGGGAAAAGGCACAATTGGAAGCTGGCCGTCTAAAATTGCGGCATACTTGAAATTAGAAAATCCAGCCAGTTACACCGGTCATTCTTTTCGACGAACTTCTGCCACATTATTAGCAAACAAAGGTGTGGATGTTTTAGGTCTGAAACGCCACGGAGGGTGGAAATCTTCAACTGTTGCCGAAAGTTATGTCGAAGATTCTATTCAAAACAAAATTGAATTTGCTGAAAAAATTCTGCATGATGGTAACGAGAAGGAAATATCTAACCACCGAGATAACACTCAATCATTGCCTGCTACTAGTTCTAGTTCTATTTCAAACGCAACATTTTCGCTGAATAAAAATAATAGCGAAAATAGTTCTTTCCCGTTTTGCATTAATAACTGTAGTATTAGTAACTGTACTTTTAATTTTAATAGTAATAAATGAACAAAAATATTATGTGTATAATCATGTACACTTTTTACACGTACAACAAATTTTAAATAACAATTTTAAATTTCATAATAACTTATTAAATATATGAAAACAGTAAGGAAATTACTTACCGTTCTAGAACGGTAAGAATAGTTGTTAGTCATAGCGACCGTAAAATCAACATACCGTCAAGCAAACTGTCACGGTAAATAGACATAAAAAGATTGATCGTGCAAAAAACATATTTGGTACAGAGTTTGGTACACTCATAGCTTGTTGCTTCTTGCCACTATTTCTTAGTTTTACCAGAATTGGCTTATCGAGCAATCGCGTACCGTTTAGAAGCTGAACGGTGTAGTTCACCGAGACTTCATGTTTCAAAACAATAAATGCAAACTTCGTTTGGCGACTATTTTGTTTGTCGGATGGTAATACTACAATTACACGGTCGAGAGGGGCAGGTTAAAGATACAATTCATGCAGCAGTTGTTGGGTTACACCATCTGATAAATTACCACACCACAATGTACGATTCATTGTAGAATTTGCTTGTACAAAATTGAAACGTATAATTCAAAAACTAGTTTTTTGACATTCGACAATGCTATTCTTTTTTTTTGTTTATTTAAAGTGTACTGTAAATTTCGCAGTGACATTTACTAGGAAATAGCATGGACATAAAGGCACCCACAGACCAACGCGAAATATTCGCTGCCGCTGCGATTATTTCGCGGCGAACAATTCGCTCCGCTGTAATTCTATGGCGGCTTATGGCAACGCTCAGACATGCGCGTCAGTTTGCCGCTGTAACTGCGATTGTGCAGCGTTTTTTTCCGTCGCGATTTATTCGCTGCCAACCGCGTTTTTATTGTGCGATTCGCAAGCAAATAAAAATGGCCAAGACGGAAGCTCTCATAGAAATTGTTAAAAAATACCCTATTTTATACGATTTAAAACATGACGATTATAAAAACATAAGGAAGAAAGACAAATTATCGAATGAGATGAAATGAGAGATGAAATTCTCCATATTTTTGTCGTTCCAAGTTAATATCATGAACCCACTTTCTTTTTGCCCTAAAGACTCAAAAATTAGCACCAAGCGTTTACTAATAAATAAGTACTGTGTGGAAAAAATATACTTACTGAACATTTTCTTCAGCTTCTAAGGCAAGAAACATAAGTGCCTCTTCATCATCAGATGATGAGTACATTGTCTCCTACGGTAGTAATTGGTTAACAATTAATTATTGACAATTAATTGTAGTAATTGGTTAACGAAATTTCGTACGATTTATTCGCTATACGGTGTGAAGTACTAGGCGAATTTCGCTGCCGCTGACGTCGCGGAATTTTTTGCCGCGAAATAATCGCAGCGGCAGCGAATATTTCGCGTTGGTCTGTGGGTGCCTTAATACTAATGGACTAGAAAGTACCGCAATTCAGTCGCCATTTTGAGTCCACAAAATACCAACCTTATATTTTTTGACCGCGAAATTTGAATTGGACGAATAAGAATAATATGTTAGTAGGCATGTCACAAGATTAGTAGATATATATTAGCAGATTAGATAGATATATATTAATAGATTAGTACTATCTACCAATCTTGGGCATTTCGACATGAATTCACAGTCAAAGTCGAACAGCTGTGCGCTGTTGACAACAAACGTTTTCTACGCCACCTAATACAATTACAAAACAATTGTGCATAACGGAATAGTATATTCTGCAACGAGTGCGGAATGAGAATATTCAGCCCGAGTGGAAATTTGTCACACGAGCCGAAAGCGAGTGTGACGGTTCCACGGGGGCTGAATATTCATTCCGACGAGTTTCAGACTATACTTTTTCTAATACTATCGTCAATTAAAATACGTCAGTTTTTACGTTTTTAGGCAATTAGTCGTTTTTGGCAATTAGTTCACAGATGTCGCCGCTATGATATATGTATTAATAAACAAAATTAGTTATAAAATGTCATAAAGAATGTTCTAAATATGAAGGATTTAGTTGATTGAATTATAATATTACTAATATCAACAATTAATAAGTTAAATGAATAATTCATTAATCAAAATACAATAGCTTAATGTTGCGTCACCTTCCATGAGATGGCTCCACATGTGGTCATTCTATCACTTGTTTAAGAATGAATATTCTTGCACTTGTTGCAGAATGAGTACATTCTCAAATTAAAATTAGTTCAAAAATGTTATTATTCTAAAATAGTATTAGAAAAAAAAATTAAGTGTTTATTTATTAAATTATAGTGTAATTTTGTTCTAACTCGATTTTGAGGTTAGTTATGTGTTGTTGACAAGTTTTAAGCTACGTTTTAAATTCGCTACTCTAGTTCCATCCATTATAATTAAATTGATGGATTTATATATTATATATCAAACAATTATAATAATTTTTGAAATAATGAAACCTTTAAATAACATTTTAGTAGTACGCTCATGGTAACAGTGTCAAAAAGTGTAGCTTGCCCTCAACTTTTCAAGGCCGTGACAATGCCCTATTGTAAATAATTGCCTGTAAGATAAGTTCAAACAAGAAAATTGTAATAAAATTAATGGGAAATTGGGCACTAACCAACATTTATCATTCCGAATAATTGCAGGTATAATTTGCATATAAGTTCACAAAAGGCACGCAGCAGCTAGGCATTATTATCGCAAATTTTATACAAATTTTATTATAAATTTACAAACAGCTGTCAGTCAATCAGCTGAGTCAGCCATTTTGAGTCCAAAAATATAGCGTTCTCTGTCTTACTCATTGTCCATACCCATTGCGGTACTTTATATATTTAGTGACTTTATATAGTTAACATCTCCAGCGACACCACTAAATAAATGGCAAAATAATGAACTACCTTGTTATGTTGGTTGCCTACAATGTGGCGTTTTTTACATTTTTTTCAAGGACACAGTCAGAAAAATCTGCGTTTGCTCTACAACTTTACGGTGTTTTTACATTTGAAAATTACTGTGATTTTATTATTTATTGCAAAGTGGCGCAAAAATAAAACAAATGTTTTTAAACAAATTAAATATTATATTATATAAACTAAATTTTAACAATAAAAATGAACACATGAGAAGCATTTATTTTAAAAGTAAATAAATATAGGAGGCATAAATCATACCAATTAATCCAAATATATATTTGAAATATATAAATAAAATTAAACAAAATTAACAATAAATAACAAGCAATAACTATAGCAATAACTTCAGCTTTATTTGCTAACGTTAAATCTTTGTTATATTTCCGTGCATAAATAAACCATTACAAAAAGATCTTACTAAAACACCGGCACAATTTCTTCCGTATCATTAGTATTTTTGCCTCTGATGGTTGCACACCCTTTCACATAACACCGATACATTGCAAATATAGAGAATTATTTACTATTAATGCGACAGAAACCAAATAAGTTATAGGTTAAAACACAGATTGAAATTGCCGCTTTGACAAGTGACGCTACGACTTCTTTAAATATAGGCAACTAACATAACAATATAGTTTATTTTTTGCCACTTATTTAGTGAGGGCGTTCGAGATGTAGGAAAACCCACAAAAGCATTGCGACTATAGGAAAATAGTAGGTGGCTAGCAGTCCTTAAGTTATACGTCTATTGAAAATAGTAGATATCGTGGACTAATATTTTAATCATAATAAGTTTATTTTTCGTGGTGGAATACCCAATTTAGTGTTAACTTTTATTGCTAATTTCAACCTTATAGTTTTTAAATAAATTATATCTCCGTAGAAAATATAATTATGAATACATTACGCGATACAAACTCGCAGAAAGAAAAATAGCTTTTGCTGCTCTGCTTTAGCTCAGGTACAAAACGAACAGTGCCGCTAGTTGCAAAACGAACAATACTGCTGCAAAAGCGCTAGCTGTCAAAATATTAGACGTCCGAATGGACGTCGGTTGTCGTTCAGTTTTGACATTCTATTTATTTTCAATTTAACTAGACTATTATAAAAAGGTACTTACAAATAAGCAGTTAAACATTTATTTTATAAATCTTCTATTTAATCACCATTCATGCATGCAACACATACATTTCTAATAGTTAGGTTAGATAATTATAACACTGCAGTATTATGTAATGTAGCTTTAAAGGAATTGAAGTATTTATACGCTTGTTCAATTACAGAAATGTTTCGTCTAACTGTGAATAGGATCCTAAACGGGCCCAAATTGGGCCCGATACAGCTATGTCTGGCTGCAAGACCTGCTAGCGATCAAGTAAAGAAGCCCGAAAAAGTCGAAGTCTTCATTGACGACCAATCCGTGCTCGTTGAACCAGGCACCACAGTTTTACAAGCGGCTGCAATGATTGGCATTGAAATTCCACGGTTCTGCTACCACGAACGACTTGCTGTTGCAGGCAACTGTCGCATGTGTCTTGTCGAAGTCGAGAAATCTCCCAAGCCAGTCGCTGCTTGTGCCATGCCCGTCATGAAAGGTAGTATTCCAAATTTATTAGCGCTATTTTTTATGTAACAAGCACAATTGTATTTGTAGGGTGGCGCATCAAAACCGATTCGGAAATGACCCGCAAAGCGCGAGAAGGCATAATGGAATTTCTACTGGTCAATCACCCTTTAGATTGTCCGATTTGCGATCAGGGCGGTGAATGCGATTTGCAAGATCAAAGTATGGCATTTGGATCAGACCGATCACGATACACCGATAACGATTTTTCGGGTAAACGAGCCGTGGAAGACAAAGATGTGGGCCCGTTAATTAAGACGATAATGACACGTTGTATTCATTGCACTCGGTGCATTCGATTTGCGTCTGAAGTTGCCGGAGTTGATGATTTAGGTTGGTATTATACAATGGCTTATTAACGAGACATTTAATATAATAACTTAGACTGATTAATAGATATTTGTATATATATATTTTTAATTCCAGATCATTAATTATAATTTTTGAATTTCCAGGTACGACCGGCCGTGGATCCGACATGCAGGTTGGAACCTACGTAGAAAAATTCTTCTTATCTGAATTATCGGGAAATGTTATCGATTTATGTCCAGTCGGAGCATTGACTAGCAAACCATACAGTTTTACAGCGAGACCCTGGGAGATTCGCAAAATTGATTCTATCGACGTTTTGGATGCAGTTGGTTCCAACATTGTTGTTTCTACCAGAACTGGAGAAGTTTTGCGTATTTTGCCTAGAGTGAATGAGGAAATCAACGAAGAATGGTGAGTTAACACTATTATGTATTTGTGATTTGTTTTGTGAGTGGTGCAATTGCTGCCATCTCAAAGTGAGCGATTTGTCATTTGCTTAGGGGCATTTTTTTATGTAATTTATTTACGTTTGTATAATTCTTGATGCATACATACCTCCGTGATACATACTGAGATATATAGGTTATATATACAGGGTGATAAATAACTTAGTTCTATTATACAGGGTGTTTTATGACGCGGTGTCAGAAGTTTGTACATAATTTCCGCGCATCATTTGAAACAAGAAACTGTTATACTTATTCTAACTGTCTGCCCCGACAAAGGGGCGAAACCGCTACATATATAGCCGCTCTGGTCGCTAGCGAATCTAATAGTTTTGCTTATCTAAATTTTCTGCAAATTTAGCGACATCTGATAAAGAATAGATGGGCCAAGATTTGACGCATAAATGTTGCAAAAATGTAAAATTAATATTTTGATCGTGATGTGAATATAATATGGTGTGCTATCGCGCAGGTTGCTATATTATTTCGTGACGTCACGTTGGTTCTATTGAAAGTGTAATATTAAATTGTCTATAGCAACGAAATAGCTATTTGTGTATTAAGAGCGCAAAGTGATACTTTGTCGCGCGAGCCAGAATGTTGTCGTGCGACGCGATAGCGGAGCACGACAATCTGGCGAGAGCGACAAAAACACTTTGCGCTCGAAATACACACAAGATTTTTCCTACAATCGATTTTAAATTAAATTTTTGTTACAAAAATGTAAAATTAATATTTTGACACGACAAATAAAAATGTGATTATATCATCGGTAACCAAGAAACGCTAATTTCTAAAAAAAAACTATTGTTTTACTGCATTGTTTTGATTTAGCGAGCGAGAAAGTCAGCAAAAAGATCTAGAGCGGGAAAGTGACAACTTCTCGGAAAACGCCAACTTTTCGTTGTCAAATGAAAGCATAAAGGCCTACTTTTATATGCGATTGTAGGAAAATTATATTAATTAACAAATATATTAAAGAGAAAAACAAACCCCTTTAATTCTGTAGTTAAATATAATCACTTACTAACAAAAACGGTCACACCAAAATACTTAATAATATTTTTTACACTACTAGCTATAGAACACGACTTTATGATATTGATTAACAGACTGAGAAGTTTAATTTCACTACCTATGCCGGTGAGAGGTTGTGAAATTTCATTTCACAACCCCGGGGTAAATAAACACATAATTCGAATTTCTGATAATACCGTAGCAGAATTTAAAAAGAAAGTTATACAGAAAGAATCACTATGTTGTAGGTAATTTATCTGATACTATTTAAGCAATGAAATTGTTGTGTAAATTAGTAAAATTAATTTTTAAAACTTATGTAACTATCAATTACAATTTCACTGGGCGTTTTCCAATGGTACATTTAGTGCGCACTTTTTTGGTTCTGAAAGTTGCAAAATTATATTAATGATAAATAATTGTGATATTCGAACAGTTTTAATAGCGGTTTAATAGAAATTCAATTTAAATTTCAATTTAAACAAAATCAAACAATCTATTACGACAATTGAATTTACTCTTCTGTCAACTGTCAATGGCGCTGCGGACTAGACGTGCTAGTAGTGCAAAAAATAGTATATACACCACGGTTGTGAAAAATTTTCTAGCGCTCGCACTATCATATCCCTCGATGCTGCGCATCTCGGGATATGAACCTGTGCTCGCGCTAGAAAATCTACTTCACACCCTTGGTGTATAATATACTATTACTATGTATTTATTCCAATATTTGATTGAAATAAACATCAAATACAACCGCCAAACGTAACTTGATTTTCATACTATAATTATCTAGTCCCAACGTGACGTCATGCGCGAAAATGAACGAAATTTGGATAGCTCGGTAGCACACCATATTATATTCACATCACGATTTTGATAACAAATAAAAATGTGATTATATCATCGGTAACCAAGAAACGCTAATTTCTAAAAACAAAAAACGCGCAGTAAATTTTGCGTTTTGATTTAGCGAGCGGGAAAATCAGCAAAAAGATCTAGAGCGGGAAAGTGACAACTCCTCGGAAAACGTCAACTTTTCGTTGTCAAATGGAAGCACAAAGGCCTATTTTTATATGCGATTGTAGGAAAATATTTTATTAATAAATAATTATTAATAGGTTTTTGAAGCAAAATTATTAAAAAAGATCAATGCTTAACTTTAAATACCATTTTAAATATTGCTTAATTTTGTATTATAAGTGTGTATTTTTGATATTAAGGCTGCATTAAAATAGGGCTTAGCTGAGAGATGAGCTTTACAGTTAATAACACGAATACCAGTAATATTTCTTTTTTGAAGATTCTGATTACGATAAAATTTCATGTTATATAGAGCAACACTATTAAGTTATTAACATTTTAAGTGTTTTGATTTAATTTTAGCCATCTATGATCAGATGATAGAAGTAAAATAAATACTAATCTTAATAACTAATTAACGCTGTCATCTACTATATTGAATTTTGCTCTAAAAAATCGAAAAAAAATCAGCTATACGAATCTTTTAAAAACAAAATGTAGATATGTATGGTATTCGTGTTATTCTCATTTTGCTCAGCTCATTGCTAAGCGTGGCTAAGCCCATTTTAAACGCAACCTTAAATAATAAAATGTAAGTAATAGTATATTACAAACCAAGGTTGAAAGTATTTCATTTCTGCCGATAGAGGAGAGAGGAGAGTTGAGCGAGGCGCGAAGTGCCAAGGTCAACTACATCTCAAGACACTAATGAAACTTTCCACCGAGGTTTGTATGCTATTTTATTTACAATATTAAAACCAACATTAAAACTAAATTCCGATCAATATCAATGGTAGTTTTTTTTTTTTGTGTTGGTGCTATGGAAATTCAAGGTTGGATAGTGTTCTGTGGGTTTATACAGAAATTGCGTCATGTAATTCAAAGTATTTGCTTAATTTCTATTTATTCGATTTATTATTTCTGAAGATTATATTATGTGTCGTCAGTTTACACAACGCGAAGGGCTTTTAACGAATTTACTTAGTCCGTGTGACTCCGTCTGAAATGTTTGCTAAATACGCAAAAACACTATTTTCACATATATACGTAGAAAAATAAATAAAACGTATTGCACAATACAATTTTTATACCAATAGAGAAGATGCATAAGATTTTTACTTCTCTTGTAGAGAAAGTATTGTATTCATGAATTTTTTTCCAAGTTTTACTTTTTCTACTTTATAGAATGGGTAGATTACGAAAATCATATTCACTAATTTCCGTCTGTCGGTCGGTCGGTCTGTCCAATTGTTCAAAAATTGACCGTGTTTTGGCTCTTATATGTCGGCATAACCCACCATTTTTCATCAGCTATTTTATATATATTTAGATAATGAGCGATTAATAGTATATTACAACCGAGTTGGGAATGATATTCATTACAGCCGAGGGCTAATATCTGACCGAGAGGCGAAGCCTCGAGGTCAGATATAAGCGCGAGGCTGTAATGAAATTCCCACCGAGGTATGTATACTATTTTATTCACAATCGAACAATTTATTATCAAAAAAATAATTAAAAATGTATGAATAAAAACACATTTTCGACCGTGGTGGAAATGCACTTTTCGATCAGCAAATCTGGAGTGAAATTGCAGTTGTCAAAACTCCAGTTCAAAACAAAAATACAGTGTTGCGTGTTGTTTTTTACGATAGTTCATTAATTTGTTGTGCTGTTGGACTAGATTAATCTTTAAATGTAATTAAAAGTGTGGAAATAGCGAAATACATTAAATACTTGTGTAAATTCTACTGTTGCAAGTGTCAAACAATCATATTTATTATTTTACAGTATTACGAACCTAGGTATGTAATGTTCAACTTCCCGACCTCTAAATCGTTGGTAATCACAACATTACAATAACGATTGTGAATAAAAATAATTTTTGACCTTTACCACACACCCCCTACCCCCAATTATACCGTTTAAGTCATACAGTTCGGACTTTCTTCATATTTGATTTCTAGTATACATTGCAAACATATTTGCGAATACTCTAAATTAAAATAGTATACGAACCTTATTTTACAACTTCAGCCCTTAATATACCCTTTTATAATTAAAATGCTGGGATTTCTTTCAAATTTGGATTCCAATAGTAATTTTAACTTATCATTATTCAGTTAAATTAATTGAAATTAGTCTAGAACCCATATTTTACAATGCTTCCTCTTAGAACACCCATCACAGTTTAATTTGTCAGGTTTCTTTCAAATTTGTTTTTTTTTATTAATAAATTTAAATATAATTTCAACTAGTTTAATCAAAAATAGGCTAGAATCTTTAATTCGTGTTTTTAACCCTTAACCCACCCGTTACACTAATAGTGCTAGGATTTACTTTAAACATTTATATTGGTAATTTCAACTTCATCGCTTTGTTTCAAATTTGGTTTCTAGTTAAAATTTAAAAAGCATTTTTAAATAACCCGATAATTTTTTTTCCACATAAGATGCCTCAAAATTTTAAAAATTTGAATAAGAAATTTTCACTTAACAACGAGAGAAGTACTGTGGAATCTCATTTCCAGCGATATTTTATTTACTTATTTGCATCTACATATAATGAAATTATATAGTTTATTTTATTGATGAGTGAAAGTTTTTTTGAAAGAAAGTGCAGTAGATTGTTTAATATGATGTTTATTTATTTATTTATTTTGTATTACAACACCCAACAGATAAATCCTATTCTAGGGTGAGGAGCAGATGTGCATGTCACCTGAATGACAAAAGTGCTACATTAAAAAAAATTCGCTGGAAATGAGATTCCACAGTACTTCTCTCGTTTATATACTAAAATTTAAATAAATCTGACAATTCTAACTATGAGGGGGGTATTAGGGGTTACAATTGTAAAATGTAGGTCTAGCCTAATTTCAATTAAATTAACTAAGTAATGATAAGTTAAATATGTTATAATTACTACTACCAAATTTGAAAGAAATCCGAGCATTTTGACTGTAAAGGGTACGTTAAGGGTTGAAGTTGTAAAATAAGGGTCTCATATTATTTTTAATTAGATTATTCGTAAATCTGTTTTAAATGTATAGTAGAAATCTAATATGAAGAAAATCCGATCCATATAAGTCAAACTATATATTTGAGGGGGGGGGGGTGTGTAGTTAGGGTCGTACATTATTTTTAGTCACTCAATATGTGAATAAATATAAAATTACTGACGGAAAATGGTCATTTATGCTGACATATAAGAATAAAAACACCGCCAATTTTTGAACAATTAATTTAAAGACCCATCAGGCCACTAGGGTTCATTTTTAGGGGATGAAACTTCTACCAGCATTTTCGTCAATGTATTCCTAATATGTATGCCAAATTTGGTTCAAATAAAATATTCCTCCTGGCAGGTATTCACGTTACAACTTATGCATTTTTACAACTTTTTGACCCTTCAACCCTTAATAAAAAGTCAACCCTTAGAAAAACTACAGATTTTTTGAAAGCATTTACCACTTGGGGTATTCACAAAACATATGTTTAATATTTGGTCAAAATCGGTCTGCAACTTTAGAAGATTAAGTGGATGCACCGATTTTGCTGTTTTGGCATGTTTTTGGCCAATAATGCGCAGGTCCTTAAGAATTTCCTAACTTTTTTTTTCTTTGACCTAGTCAATGGGCAGGTAGAAAAAAAGGACGCAAATTTTGCTTTAATCGGTTCAGTAGATTCCGAAATATAGCGGTTTAAAGAAACGAACAGACCGACAGACAGACCGACAGACGGAAATTAGTGAAAATGATTTTCGTAATCTACGCATTCTATAAAGTAGAAAAAAGTGAAATTTGGAGAATTTTTTTTTTTCATGAATACAATACTTCCTCTACGAGAGAAGTAATTCACATAAGATTAACATAACAAAAATGTAAATAACGAAACTATAAAATATAAATACATGAAAATAATAACAAAGCAATATAATTAAACAAAAAAAAAAAATAAAATAAAACAACTTAGAATTTTAAAATCTCTTTTCTCACTTCGCCACGCGTAGTAAAAAGTAAGTCACACCCACATGACTCAAAAGCGTCACGCATTTGACGCAGCGGCGCTGCTAGTACTAAATTTGTGTTTGACTTGGCAAACCAAAACGTGCTTTGTGATCTGGAAGTGATTCTAGGTACACGAAAACAGACGAGATTTAATAACTCAGGACAGTCAACGATGTTATTTGATAACTTAAATAAAAATATAGCCAAGGTAAATGATCTGCGATCTGCAAGGCTGTCAAAGCTATGGTTAGATAATAAAACACAGTGGTCAAACCCTTGAGTAGGATAATTCCCTGTAGCACGAAATGATGTTAGAAATTTGCTAAAATATAGCAATGTCTAAAAACGGTTTTTAGCGGATTATGAATAGTGACGTCACAAATAGCCTCCGAGCAAGGTGCGTTTTTATTTCACCTCGGTTTTTATCTTGTTAGTTAAAAAGAGAAGTTGGATAAAAACACTTCTTGTTAGGAGGCTATACGTGACGGCAACTCGTGTTGCGCTAAAAAGCGTTTTCAGATATATTAAATATCGCAAATTTCTAAAATCATTGTAACAAAGTCTTCATCTACGCAAATCTCAAAATCTGCATTTTTTTCAAAATAAACTTTCGCACGTTAATTAAATAAAACATATACTGCAACTAAAAAAAAAAATGTTTGCAACTACCTCATTCACATATAAAACAGTGGTGTTCCAAACGGTTGGTTTACCTACATTATAATATTTGCATAACAAAACTAATTCTCCTGCCTTTTCGATGCCCAATTTATTCCTTAAATTTGAATAAATCATTGTAAAAGAGAAAAACAAAAAACTGCACATAAAAATTGTTTATTTTGAGAAAGACATTTTTGAATCTTTGAGACTTCTATTTGTGATATCTACCCGTGTAAAGCACCATTTGATAGTATTGTTTCTGAAAAGCTAAATGTTTTAAATTGTTTAATTTTGACTTAGTTTTAGAATGAAAAGTAGTAATCTGCAATTTTCATTTATTTCTGAATCAGTTTCAAACGCAAGATCTTTCTCTGTGGCACTTAACATATATTTTGGTTTACTAAGATTTAAAACATAAGCTACAAAATGATAGGGTGTAAGTGCCTGTGCGCTTTTTTGCTTTTTAAAAATCGTTATTCAATGATAACTCTAGATTTTCTAATGTACCTTATGTTGTTTCCTTATTCTACTGCAATTGACGGGAAAGCCTTTTTCTTTTGTAAATTATCAAATCCGATAGCTTTTGCGTTGTAATTTTTTAAATAATCTTCAGCTGCTCGTTTGAGACTAATATTTGATTTTTTTTCATATTCAATACAGTCAATTTCTGTTAAAGTCTTTCCGGCGAATGTTTGGACTTGCGTCATCAATTTCTGAACTTATAATAGACATGATCATTTGTCGCTGTTTTCTTCGTACACGTATGTTAGTATTATGCAATTGTAAAAACGTTTCGGAATCCGGTGTTCCGGTGAACCGATAGAGGGCAACAAAATCACTCACATCAACGACGTACGTGAGTTTTATGTCGCTCTCACCGAGCGTGTGGTGGACAAGGACAGTGGTGGACAAGGCAAGTGTCTTATTCTAATATTTGTTTGATCCTGGAACTGATCATTAATCTCGGAGAAGACAGTTCCGACGAGGACTATAGTTTTAATTAATTTTGACATTAGTTTTGACATTAATTTTGACATTTGATTTTAAATGCATTGCGGCACAAACAGAACTTTATACGTAATGCCGCCTGAAAAATAGGCCACCCACAATATATGCGGGGCCCTTTGCAAATGGTACGCTACTGGTACCCATCTTAGTACTGAATTAGTTCACACGCGTCAATTGATGACGCAAGTCCAAACATTCACCGGAAAGACTATAATAGTATTTTCTAATTTTTTTACATAGACTTCGAAGCGCTGCCAAACTATTCCGCCGTACGTCACTAGGAAAAAATAATTATTTTCCGCCGACCTGATGATATTTTGCTTAATATTTGCTAAAAATCTTGGCAGAGCAAATTTAAAATATAAGCGGAGCACCTTTAGCTAATTTATTACCTTAGCACGAGCATCTAAATTTTTTTTATTGCTCTTCGTATGTCATATTTGCGGCATTATCAGTAACAAATGTTACGTTGCAACTTTAAGATTTACTAGATGAAATTAAATCAGTAGCAAGTTTTATCAAATATTCAGATTTGTGCGGGTTTCCAGAAATATCTATAGTTTCATATAAAAACGATTGCTCTTGTCCAGTAGTCATTGTGGTATAAATTACAGACTCATTATCTTCACTTAGAGATTTTGAATAGACCTAAAACTGCAGTTAGTTGCAAGTTTAGCTTTTGCAAGTTGGTGGTATATTCCCTGTATCCATATCCTGACTTTATTTGTAAATATTTTCAAATCTCGTTTTTGGTAATATTTTCATAATTATTTTTAGTTTTAAGGGACATGCGCATATTTTATAAATTTTTTATTTTGAACAATAAATGCAAAATTTATATATAAAAAATAAAAACTCCATGTGGCTGAAATATATAAATTATATAAAGCATTTTAGTGAAAACTGTTTCCAAAAATAATGAAAATCAAAGAAGAAGGCGGTTTTTTAGTTCAAATAATTTTCTATTAAAAATTGCGCCCTCTGCTGCCTCATAGTCTAAGCCAGACTATATTTTGCAATCTACTGACCCGATTAAAGCATTGCAGACCGATTTTTGGTAAATGCTTTTAAAAAATCTGGAGTTTTTTGAAGGGTTGAATTTTTTATAAGGCTTTCTTAGTCGGATGTTTGCAACCAGTAATGCACCAAAAAATTTAATGTGAAATAAATTTATATTAGCGTTTGTCGATCTTTTATTATCAAAACATGTTAAATTCGCTGGAAATGAGATTCCACAGTACTTCTCTCGTTGCTATGTTAAAATTTCTGGTTCAAATTTTTAGAATTTTGAGGCATCTATTTTGGAAAGAAATGTATCGGATTATTTAAAAAATCTTTTTAAATTTTAACTAGGAACCAAATTTGAAACAAATCTAAGCGATAAATTTGAAACGTATAAAGAGATAAAAAAGTGAAAAATGTGTTGTAGGTACTCTATTCTAATGAAACTATTTGAAGCAAGATTTAAAATTACTAATATAAAACAATGTTTGAAGTAAATACTAGCACTATTAGTGTAAGGGGTGTGCTAAGGGTTAAAACATGAATTGAGGATTGTGTCTTATTTTTGAATAAACTAGTTGAAATAATACTTAAATTTATTAATAGAAAACAAATTTGAAAGAAATCTGACAAATCAAACTATATGGAGTGCATTAAGGGTTGTGCATTACAATTGTGTGCATTACAATTGTGACATGTGGTTCTAGCCTAATTTCAATTTAATTAACTAAATAATGATAAGTTAAATAAGTTAAAATTACTACAGGAATCCAAATTTGACAGAAATCCGAGCATTTTACTGTAAAGGATATATTAAGGGTTGAAGTTGTAAAATAAGGGTCGCATATTATTTTTAATTAAATTATTTGTAAATTTGTTTTAAATGTATAGAAGAAATATAATATGAAGAAAATCCGATCCATATGACTCAAACTGTATATTTGGGGAGTGTGGGTGTGTGGTTAGGGTCGTAAATTATTTTTAATCACTCATTATGTAAATAAATATAAAATTACTGATGGAAAATGGTGGGTTATGCTGACATATGCGAATCAAAACACCGTCAATTTTTGAACAATTAATTTAAAGAACCAACAGGTCACAAGGGCCTATTTTTAGGGAATGAAACTCCTACCAGCATTTTCTTTAGAGTATTCTTAATATGTATGCCAAATTTGGTTCAAATAAAATATTCCTCTTGGCAGGTATTCACGTTACAAATTATGCATTTTTGTTATCAACTTTTTGACCTTTCAACCTATAATAAAAAGTCAACCCTTAAAAAAAACTCTAGATTTTTTGAAAGCATTCACTACTTGGGGTATACACGAAACATATGTCTAATATTTGGTCAAAATTGGTCTACAACTTTAGAAGATTTAGTCGATGCACCGATTTTGCTGTTTTTGGCATGTTTTTGGCCAATAATGCGCAGGTCCTTAAGAGTTTTCTAACTTTTTTCTTTGACATAATCAATGGGCAGGTAGAAAAAAATGACGCAAATTTTGCTTTAATCGGGTCAGTAGATTCCGAAATAAAGAAACGAACAGATCGACAGACAGACTGACAGACGGAAATTAGTGAATATGATTTTCGTAATCTACGCATTCTATAAAGTAGAAAAAAGTGAAATTTGGAAAAAAAATCTTGAATACAATACTTCCTCTACGAGAGAAGTAAAATAGTATATTGTGTTATTAGGATTAAAAGTGTCACTTTGTTTGATGAGCAATATGCTTGCGTTTGCGAGGCGAGCCCAGCTAATGCAAATATTGCGAATTCAATAAAGTACTTTTAATCCGAACAACACATACTATTTTTTCTCCAACCGAGAAATTTATTATAAAATTATTAATTTAAAAATTATCTAGACATTTTATACTGTAATTCTTAGGTAACCATTACTCTTTACATATTATTTGATCTCTCAAATCAAATCATCATTCGCACTGCAATTATTAACGCAATGTCTGATCTCGATGACGAAGAACTACCAAATACGCCACCTGAAGTGGCTCTAATAGCAAATGAAGTGGTTTCAAATCTTTTACTAATACAGTAGGTACTTTTTTTTTCATAGGAGAAAAAGTACTTTTTTGTCCTAGGCGAAAAAGTATTGATATCGCCTAGAAATAAATACATTTTTTTACTGTTTAAAAATTGGCCACTTTTTTGACAGATATTAGTATTCAAATTGAGCTCTTTTTTGACGGTTGGAGAAAAAATACTTAGCGTGCACTAGTGCAACCTATTGAAAATCTTCATTATAGTAAATTATAATAGTATATTCTGCAACGAGTGCGGAATGAGAATATTTAGCCCGAGTGGAAATTTGTCACACGAGGGCTGAATATTCATTCTGACGAGTTTCAGACTATACTTTTTCTAATACTATCGTCAATTAAAATACGTCAGTTTTTACGTTTTTAGACAATTGGTCGCTTTTGGAAATTAGTTCACAGATGTCGCCGCTATAATATATGTATCAATAAACAAAATTAGTTATAAAATGTCATAAAGAATGTTCTAAATATGAATGATTTAGTTGATTGAATTAAAATATTACTAATATCAACAATTAATAAGCTAAATAAAAAATTCATTAATCAAAATACAATAGCTTAATGTTGCGTCAACTTCCATGAGATGGCGCCACATGTGGTCATTCTATCACTTGTATAAGAATGAATATTCTTGCACTTGTTGCACTTGTTGCAGAATGAGTACATTCTCAAATTAAAATTAGTTCAAGAATGTTATTATTCTAAAATAGTATTAGAAAAAATAATTTATCTCTCTCCACAATAAAAAATCAATTTATTCAATCAATAAATTAGCAACATATGTTTCGAGTTTATAGGAAACATATCTTGCTAATTTACTGATTGAATAAATTGATTGTTTATTGTGGAGAGAGATAAATTATTTTATAATTTACTATTATAATAACTCCACTTCAAGAAAATGGACCAACTACTATATTTTCATTATAGTTTATTGCGAGCAGGAGATAGGACTTTTCATTTCGCTAAAAATTTATCAGTTTTGCTTCTATTTCACTCTTATTTTTTATCCGATTTTTATGTGTGAACATCAATGGGTTGACTCGACAAACACTCGACTAAAGGAGCCTTCAGGGTTGAAGGATCAAAAAGTTGTAAAAATACATACATAATTTGTAACGTGAATACCTGCCAGGAGGAATGTTTGATTTTAACCAAATTTTGAATACATATTAAGGATATATTGAAGAAAATGCTAGTGAAAGTTTCATTCCTTGAAATAAGCCCCTGAAGCTCATTTGCCCTTTAATTTAATTGTTCCGAAATGTAACGGTGTTGTGATTCTTATATGGCACCATTACCCACAATTTTACATCAGTTATCTTAGTAATATTTACATAAAGAGTGATTAAAAATAATTGTCGACTTTTACCACACATCCCTTTCCCAATTATACGGGTTGAGTCATATACTTAGGATTTTCTTATATTTTGTTTCTACTGTACATTGTACCTAAGCATATTTACGAAAAATCAAATTAAAAATAGAATGCGACCCTTATTTTACAACTTCCACCCTTTACAGTCAAAATGCTCGGATTTCGTTCAAATTTGGATTTCAGTAGTAATTTTAACTTATCTAACTGATCATTATTTAGTTAATTTAATTGAAGTTAGGCTAGGCCATTTTGCAATTGTAACTCCCAATACACTTTTCACAGTTTGATTTGTCGGATTTCTTTCAAATTTGTCTTCGAATAATAATTTAAATACAAATTCTACTAGTTTAATCAAAAATTCGCTGGAAATGAGATTCCACAGTACTTCTCTCGTTGATATACTAAAATGTCTTATTAAAATTTTTTGAACTTTGAGGCATCTTTGAGGCATTTTTTTTCGGGCATTTTAAAATGCTTTTTAAATTTTAACTAGGAACTAAATTTGAAACAAATCTAAGCAATAAAGTTGAAACGTGTGTATGAAAAGATAAAAAAGTGAAAAATGTGTTGCAGGTACTCTATTTTAATGAAACTATTTGAAGCAAGATTTTAAATTACCAATTTAAATCAAAATTTGGAGTTAATCCTAGCACTATTAGTGTAAGAAGTGTGTTAAGGGTTAAAAAATTGAATTGAGGATTCTAGCCTATTTTTGAATAAACTAGTTGAAATTATATATCAATTTATTATTAGAAAACTAATTTGAAAGAAATCTGACAAATCAAACTTTAAGGGGTGCATTAAGGGTTACAATTGTGATATGTGGGTTCTAGCCTAATTTCAATTTATTTAAAAAATAATGATAAGTTAATTAAGTTAAAATTACTACTGGAATCCAAATTTGAAAGAAATCCGAGCATTTTGACTGTAAAGGGTATATTAATAAGGGTTGAAGTTGTAAAATAAGGGTCACATATTTTTAATTAGATTATTCATAAATTTGTCTTAAATGTATAGTAGAAATATAATATGAAGAAAATTCGATTCATATGACTCAAACTGTATATAGGGGGGTGGGGGTGTGTAGTTAGGGTCGTAAATTATGTTTAATCACTCATTATGTAAATATATATAAAATTACTGATGGAAAATGGTGGGTTATGCTGACATATACGGATCAAAACACCGTCAATTTTTGAACAATTAATTTAAGGGACCAACAGGCCACAAGGGCTTATTTTTAGGGGATGAAAGTTTCACCAGCATTTTCTTCAATGTATTCCTAATATGTATGCCAAATTTGGTTCAAATAAAATGTTCCTCCTGGCAGGTATTCACGTTACAAATTATGCATTTTTACAACTTTTTGACCCTTCAACCCTTAATAAAAAGTTAACCCTTGAAGAATCTCCAGATTTTTTTAAAGCATTTACCACTTGGGGTATACACGAAACATATGTTCAATGTTTGGTCAAAATCGGTCTGCAACTTTAGAAGATAAATGGATGCACCGATTTTGCTGTGTTTGGCCAATAATGCCCAGGTCCTTGAGAATTTCCTGACTTTTTTTGCTTTGACTTAATCAATGGGCAGGTACAAAAAAGGACGCAAATTTTGCTTTAATCGGGTCAGTAGATTCCGAAATATAGCGGTTTAAAGAAACGATCAGACCGACAGACAGAAATTAGTGAATATGATTTTCGTAATCTACGCATTCTATAATGTAGAAAAAAGTGAAATTTGGAGAATTTTTTTTTTCACGAGTACAATAGTTCCTTTACGAGAGAAGTAATAGGCTAGGATCTTCAATTCATGTTTTAACAAAACACACCCTTTACACTAATAGTCCTCAAATTTACTTCAAACTTTGTTTTATATTGGTAATTTTAAATGTTGCTTCAAATAATCTCATTAAAGTAGAGTACCTACCACACGTTTTTCACTTTTTCATCACTTCTTACACAAGTTTCAATTTATCGCTTAGATTTGTTTCAAATTTGGTTTTTAGTTAAAATTTAAAAAACATTTTTAAGTTATTCAATAAAATGCCTAGGCAGGAAAATGGTAAAGTACTGTTTACGTGCCTACCAAAGTACTAGTTACCTGCCTTTACCTTGCGGTACTATTTTTTTGTATTATAATTAAGCAAGACGACTGAAAAAGTATCATTAAAACTAATGCTAGAAACCAAATTTTAACAAAATCCGTGCAATAATAGTCATATTATTTAGATTTATATCCTTTCGATTGAGTATTGAATGATTATAGTTGCCTTGAATTTGTTTAACAAACATAATGTCATTCTGTTTCGAAGTGTGTTTTTAACAATACTCATTGTCCTAAAAACTCTTTGAGCGTCTGCTTTGGAATGTGTTAATCAAAGAATCCTTAAAGCAAGGTTGACTAAATTATCAAAAGGGTTCTCATTGGATGCATCGCGATATGTATGTACAGCGGGTGCGGTATCGCCTCCCATCCAAACTCTCGGAGTTTCTGACTCGTCGTTAAAGATGTGTGCGACCTGGCGTTATCTTGATGGAATATGACACCTTTCCCATTGGCCAATTCTGGCTGCTTCTGTTCAATCGCCTGCTTCAATCTGGTCAGTTGTTGATAGTAGAGGCCGAGTTGTGTACTTGGCCCGATAGGAGCAGCTCATACGAATGATTCTTTTACAATCCTACCAAACACACCACAAAACTTTCTTGGCCGTTAATCCGGACTTGGATTATCGTTTGGGTCGGCTCACCGCGACTGGACTACTACCTTTTTCGGTTTTTGTTACAACATACAACATCAAGTTTGCGTCAAACGAACAATGTCAAAATGAGCTTTTAAGTTATCCCATTGTTCTAAAATTTTTGCAGGTTCAATAGATATACATCGCGTTGCTGCCATCTTCAATGTTTTTAGTGGTTTTTTTTCATCGTTTATTAAACCATGTCTTTATATGAAAGTTAGTTGTCTAATTGAAGTGTGGCTAATCCAATTCTAAGTTGAAACTGCTAATTGCAAGGAATGACAAATGCAACGTCCTAAAACTAAATGGCGGACATCTTCTTTTGATTTCATGAATTCACCGTTTTTGTAATTCCAACCATTACAGATGCGTTCTCGTTGCCTAGCTCTTGAAAATTTTGTAAATTTAATTTAAATTTTGCTATACATGTTTCACGCAAATCCACGCGGTTTCACGGCTATATATACAACAGTAAAACTCTGCCCTTAAATAAAAAACAATAAAATAATGAAAATCGATTTATTCACTAAAGTTTTCTAATGAAAATGTAAAAGTCACTTTTTAAAATCATTTTAAAATTCTCTGTGTTGAACCACAATTCTCTAGTTATGGTGACAAATTCACCGAGTTGGCTAAATGGTCACCAGATATTCTTTCAGTCGCACCGCTAGATGGTGGTTTAACAGGAACATTACCCATACAAAACAACTTCCAAGACACGTTTGGAATGGAACGCTGATAGTAATCCAGTCTTAATAGCAACTGTCTTTTGATACGTTTTTTTGGTTCTGGGCTTTTCACTATGGCATCTACCTTTTCTTTGGAAGTATTTAATGCCTTGATCAATTTTATGACTAAAATGTTGACTACGAGTTTTGAAAAAGGTACACTTGTTATTCAAGTGCGGAATAAACAGAAAATTATGTTCAGGCTTTTTAACATCGCTTCCATTCTATGAAATAATTCTTCACCGGCTTTACTTTGTATAGCGATTGGTCATAGAAACACTCCACTCTATCGAGGTTCTGTAGGATCTGCTCTATAAATCTCTGCCACACAGAAGGAGTTGTTTTTACTCCGAAAATCAGTCCCGGAGTGATTTGGAGTGTATATTTCTTTATGAATGAATATAGCTTGTATCACAGCACTGTCTTCCAGCTGACCACGGTGGACGAGTGGGAGCTAGCCGGAGGTCGCGGATTTAAGTCCCGCTGAAGAGCAAGGTTTTCTGTAGTGTCCAGAGAGAAGTTAAATGTCGAGCGAAATGGAGAAATTGCCCTCAGAAGAGGAGTCAAAATCCAAAAAAAAAACACGGTTTTCGTCGACCTTCATATGCAAATATGGATGTTTAATGACCAATCTACAAAAATATTTCCCGTCACGCATTTCATTCAAAATTCTATCGAGTCTCGGGATTTGAGAGCAATCACCTTTAATTACTTTTTTGTGTACGGATTTCATCTCTCCGACTTTTAGTGTATACGAATACGCAAGGTTTGGAATTCCAATTGCTCCCGGCTCATTTCTCCCATGACATTACCGCTTCGTACTTGTTATTAATACCCGTAGTTTTTTTTCCATTTTTGGTTTCACTTTCATCGCAAGTAGAAGTTTTTTTACTGCGGTTTGGATTCCATAACGTACATGTGAATAACCTTTTACCTGTGTAAGTTTGCAGTTTAATTCTTGTTGTCATAAATTTCACATTTGGACCCAGTTTTTGAAACTACATTAGGGACATAGTCGACACCGCTTCTACTAGTAGTATGATTTTTTGTACAGTTCAGCGTAATAATTTCGTTCATTTCAAATGTTTCGTCTTCCGAACTGTATTTCTATTTTGTATTTGCTTCGGCTCTCTCTTTTGGTACACTTCTCTTGCATACAAACTCTTTGCATATGAACAATCTTTTTCCATCCTTGCGAAACGTCGTTTTAATTGTATGTGCAATCTGTACCAATTTTTCAAATGAAATGATCGGTTTGTTTGTAATAACCGTTGACGTTTATTGCTATTATATACTGCGCTCTTAAATGCGTGTTCTTGGTAGTTGCATTGCAGCTTTCGCATTTAAATTTGCAATTTATGAACATTTTTCTCAGTTCTGCTCAGTAGCATTGAATGGACTTCCCTCCGAGATGAGTACGCTAGCTAAACTTGTGTTGTTCTATAATGAAATGTTTTTGTATGGTTTTTTATTTGGTAGTTCAGGTGTCGTTAGTTTTGTGAGCGTTTGATACATTTTGGGGCCCAAACACCCTATGAGGATTTGCACACACAATGTGTCTTTTTTCGTAGTGGAATCGTTGAGATCTTTGAACTTTAGCTAATTATTACGTTGTTGTAGGTAGCAATCAAATTATTCATTATTTTTCTCGTCGGGATGTAGGTTTTCCTTCGCCATATAGGACGTTGAAGAGTTTTGGCTAATAGTCATGCTTGTGTCGATTGAATGCCTACTAAAACGTTGGTCATGCGTTCAGGCAGTTCTTGCACCGACATCTTACTAAAAAAAAAGAAAAATTGTAAGTGAATTAGGAAGCGAATAGAGGGCTATCAAGGCTAAAGGAATGATTAAAATTAACGAAAAATAGATTCTAAGAAACCAAATAAAAAAATCTAAGAAAAAAAAAAATAAATAAACCTGGCATGTTTCGATGTTGACAATGGTTTTGTTACTATATCAGCGAACATTTCTTCTCTTAGGCAATAGATACAAGATACTAATTTCTTGTCAATGTAATCTTTTACAAAATATCGTCTGATGTCTATATGCGAGGCCTACGTTATTTACTTAATTATTTTAGCTCAACCGAGGCCTACGTTATTTACAGGCCGGAATCTTGAATAATAAATGTGGCTGTGACGTCACGAGCGGAGGCAAAGCTAATATTTTTAAAAAATTATTTAAATTAACACCATACAGAAACAAAAAATTCTAATATTTGGACTAGATTATGTTATCTATAAGGAACATTTGGACATACATTGCATGTAGAGGAAACTGTTTGATAATTTTTTAAAAATAATTGTAAAAACATGTTTTTTGATCTTTACGCGCGTCTGTATCGAAACGAAAACGTTATAGCAAAAAATTATAGAAATATTTTTTATAAAGCATAAAATTTGCTACAAAATTTTAGTGAGACCTTCGATCTGTTCTTAGTAGTTTAGACAAGAAAGACGTTTGAATGAGCGTTTATTTTTTTAAAAAAGCAATTATCAAGTCGCTTAGATTCGAAATGAATTCAGTCCCTGTCAAATTGTATTTTGTATAAAATTATACAATTAAACACAAATATCGTTTAACGAAAAAATGCCTCGACGTTGCTGCGTACCTGAATGTTATTCCAATTGCAATAAAGAAACATATGTCACAGTTTTTCGCTTTCCTGTAAATATTGAATATAGAAGAAAATGGATTCGAAATATACCACTGGAAAATTTCTTACCCACAAATGATTCTGTTGTCTGTATTAATCATTTCCACGAACAGGATATTATAAAAGAAGACAAAGTGAAACGTGATGACGGGAGTTTCTTAATTTTACCACGAAAAAACCCAAAACTTTCTGATAATGCAGTCCCTACAATTTTTAAAAATTTACCACAATATTATTCAAAACGTACTCCATTAAAACGAAAATCATCTGAAATTCGACTAGAAGAAATATGTAGAACTGCAGAACGAATAAAAAGAAAAACTGAAGAAATGGATATTATACGTAATTTTCAAAATTTTAAAGAAAATCGCACCATACTAATTTACGACCAATAGAAACGTTGCATTTGAGCATATTACCATGGCAACAACAAAATTTTTCGGAAATTTTATCCTACTACACCAAGCAGTAGAAAATTTCAGCGGAAATTATTATGTCAAAACAAATGTCAAAATAAATAATTTAATTAGAACTAAAAAATTAAATAAACTAACAAAATTAATGATTAAAATTAAAAACACAATTGTTTTATTTGGTACCGTATCTTTTTGGTACCGTATTTGTAATATTTGGTACCGTATCTTCCACAGCTTTATCAATTGCATTCAATGACTGTTTTCCGAAGCGCGACATTTTTGACTTTGACAGATTTAGTATTTTGTTTTCAACAATCGTTGCTCATACATACGCAATTCTATTGCAACTTGATTAAAAAATATCAAAAACTTTTTGAATTCTGATCAATTTTTGTAAGTGTATTGGTGCGATTTTCTTACCGAATCTGCACTCGAGCATGAATTCATATCCTGGAAATTTTTTATCGTGCATTCCAACAACGTAATCGGGCCCTCGTGTTCCGCTCGGGCCGATTAATACGTTGTTGAAATGCAGTCAAAAAAATTTCCGGATAGAATTCATGCTCTTGTGAGATTACAAGTGATAATTTTAAATCCAAATTATCACGTGTAGACAACTTTACGTTTGTGGAAACTGATTTAAACATATGCGTTTGTAAAATAGACACCACTGGTCATCCTTGTATCACAATTTCGATAGTTATCCAATCTATAAATTTAGTAACTAAAGTATTTTTGAAAGAATTTGAAATTGTTGGAGATAAAGAAATTAATGATATCTTAGGTGAAGACCGAATTTTAAAAAGTTGGTCTAAATTCATTAAGCTGTGTAAATATGTTAGTTCTTTAGAGAATGGAAAAGTAAATCAAGAATCAGTCGTAGAAAAAGTTAAACAATGTTTTAACTTGATAATCAGTTCCGATAATGAAAATCTAATATATTCTATTAAATCAAAATTAATATTTATTAGTGAACAGTTTGATTTAGCATTTTGTAATCAACCCAGATACTCTACTGATACCTTAATTTGGGCCAGCACACTATATTTTTCGTATCCTGCTGCTTATAAAATGATCCGAAATTCAAGAAATATTATTTTACCTCATCCAAAATATCTTCAAACCTTGATTCAAAAGTTAGGCACTGAAAAATCTCAAATTACAAACTCACATATCACATATCTAAAAGAAAAATTGAAACTTTTGAAAGAAGAAGAAAAGTTTGTGAATTTGCAACTGGACGAAATATATGTAAAAGCTAACATAAGTTACAAAGGAGGGAAAATAGAAGGCATTTGCTCCAATGGCAGTTCCAATTTAGCAGCAACAATTCAAACTTTTATGATATCATCTTTGCTTTCAAACAATAAAGACGTAGTTGCTTTGTATCCGGTAAAAAATATTACAGGTGATTATTTATTTGAACTTATTAATACTGTTCTTAAAGTTTTAACAGAAGTAGGATATATTATTGTAACAACTATATCGGATAATAATAAAATAAATCGAAGATGTTTTGAAAAATTATGCAATGGAATTTTAAAATCCTACTTCATCAATCCATTTAAACAATCTTCTCAAATATTTATATTATTTGACAGCGTGCACTTACTTAAATGTACAAGGAATAACTGGTTTAATCAAAAAGATGCAAGACAAACCTTTAACGTGCCAAACTTCCTAAATAAAAATGAAAAGTCCGATGTAATTCTTGAGGTCTGTGTAAGCGATTTAAAACGATTATACTATATAGAAGAAAATAACGTTATAAAAAAAGCACCAAGTTTAACTATGAAAGCCTTGTTTCCTTCTTCGCTTGAAAGGCAGAATGTAAATCTTTGTCTCAAAATTTTTGATGAAAAAAATATTGCAGCACTTCAAACAACTTTTGGAGATAAAGCAGCAGGTACCATTTTATTCCTATCAAAAATTCTAGATTGGTGGAATTGTGTAAATTGTAAAACAACTATTTTGGGGATTGCAAAAAGAGATAAATATCGAGAGCCAATACGCAGCATGGATGATGATAATATACTATTTTTAAATAACTTTTCAAATTGGTTAGATACTTGGAATGATTTAAAAATCTTTCCAAAGCGTCATGGAAAATTAACTAATGAAACCCACTTTGCATTAAAGCATACAGTTAACTCAATGATTGATTTATGCAAATATCTGTTAAACAAGCTTAGATTTAAATATGTACTATTGGGCAAATTTCAAACAGATGATCTTGAAGCTAGATTTGGTCAGTACCGAGAAATGTCTGGAGGAAACTACCATATATGTGTGCAGCAAGTTTTGGAATCTTAACGAAAACTAAAATTATTAAGTTTATTAAAGCTGAAATCATCTATTTATGGTGAATTTCAACTAAAAGAAATTTTATTACGATGCGAAGCAGACGCAGTTGTTGATCGTACTGATGGTGATTTAACTAAATTCAATGATATAAATACAGAAAATGTTTTATTGAGTGAGAACGACATTTCAGTTTTAATTTATATTGGTGGATATGTAGGAAAAAAAGCAACTGCTAGCAAAATTTCATGTACAAACTGTAAAGCATCAATAATTACAAACAAAGATTTACAAGCAACTCGTTCAGAATTAGATTATTTAACAGTAATTGATAGGGGAGGCTTAAAGGTACCTTCAGATCATTTAATAAATGTTCTTGCAGAAACATATACTTTGTTTAAAATAATCATATCTGAAAGATATGAAAATAATTTTTTAAATCTTCATTGTCACAAGGCGTCTTTTATAACTTTGGCAAGAAATAATTTGAAATTTAAACATCTCATCGACACTGAAGATATTTGCAGATATTGCAATATGGATTCAGCAAAACGAATTACAATATTATTGAATTATTTTGCAAACATTTTGTTAAATAATTACTCCAAAATCAAAAATAATACCTTTGAGATTTCTAAAAAGACAAGAAATAAAATTTCAAAACTGCAATCGAATTAACATTTATTTAATTATTTAATATTTATTATTTATGTTTATTTAATACATGTAATTCTTGATTCATATATTGTTATTAATAAAAATACATTTTAAGTTACAATTAACTAGAGTAAACGTTGTTATTTCACATTTATTTATAATACCTTATTCAATTTGGATTGTTTTTTTGCATTCTGAGGAGCTTTTTGTTTAGTTTATTTCACATCAATTTTTCTAAATAATTGACATCTACTGTATTAATTAATTTTGAATTTAAGCGACTTGATGTCCGCATTTTCAAAAAAATAAACGCTCATTCAAACGCCTTTCTTGTCTAAACCACTAAGAACAGATGGAAGGTCTCACTAAAATTTTGTAGCAAATTTTATGCTTTATAAAAAATATTTCTATAATTTTTTGCTATATCGTTTCATTTTCGAAGGAGAAGCGCATAAAGATCAAAAACCATGTTTTTACAACTTTTAACTATTATTTAAAATTCATCAAACTATTTCTTCTACATGTAATGTATGTCCAAATGTTCTTTATAGACGACATAAGCTATTTCAAAAATCAGAATTTTTTTTTTCCGTTTAGTGTTAATTTAAATAAATGTTTTAAATTATTAGCTTTGCCTCCGCTCGTGACGTCACATTTGCCACATTACGGCCTGTAAATAACGTAGGCCTCGCTATATGCTTTGTTCTGCTCGATAATTTTTCTTTACGAATTAAATTAAGACAGCTCTGATGGTGTTCAAATATGACTGTTGGAGTATCAATATTTTGTTGTACATCTTCTAATAAACGTTTCAACCAGTCCGCTTCTTCACAAGCTTCCGAGAGCGCAACAAATTCTGCCTCAGTTGATGATAAGGTAACAAGTTCTTGTTTTCTACAACTCTAACTTGCTATTCTACCGTTTACAATAAAAACATAACAACCACTATTGGATTTTTGGTTTACGTTATTTTCTGCCCATAGCATCTGCGTAACCAAAAAGTAATTTCTTGCTATCATGTTTGCCAAGATAAATCCATTCTTACCTCAGTAGCCAATCAAAATGCACACATTTTAAAATTTGAACCAATCACATTTGATTTTTAGTGAAAAAAAAAGGCTTCGAAGTCGTGAAAAATCGTAACTGATGGGAACTTTTTGTCAGTTGTCATTGTCAAATGTCAAAATGTTACAAAAATGCATGTTGAAGACAGTTTTAGTCTAAATAAATAGTGTGTTTGGCATTCTGCAGCCGCTTTATCTCTTAATGTAAGTTTATAGGCTATAATCATGGATTTATCTCTCTAAAATACACTCGAGATTCAATTTTCATCAGGATATTTTTTTTAAAATTTACTCAAGATTTGTTGCTATTTAGAAATATTGCTCGCAGAAAAAGCAATAGAAAAAACCGCTCCAGCTACGCTGGCGCGGTTTTTTTCATGCTTTTTGTGCTTGAGTTATTTCCATAGCAACAAAACTTTCGTATTAAAATAAAATTATCCGGTGAGAATCCAATTCATGTTCTATAATGTTACTCTGAGAAACTAAAAAGATGGCTATTATTTCGACAAGAAACTTAGATATGCTATTGTCTTGTCAAAAATGTTCGATTGTCGCTGTCAAAAATGTACGATTGTCGCTGTGAAAAAAATGAAAAGAAGTTAACAAGAACGTTATTTCATACATTTAATAATACTTAATTAATGATAATTATTAACATTGCAATTATTGTAAACAATTTGCGTTCCTTGCCCAGTACTTGCACTAGCAGAAGTGTGAACACCACTGCTAGAAATTGTTAGCTTAGATTATGAATTACAAATGTATTTTGTCACTTTGACATACAGAATACAAACAGGAAAGGATACAAACTGTATACAAAAAGGCACCCTGATTTTCTCAGATTTTCTCATTTCAAATCATTCATTGGATTCTTTTGTCGAATACAACTCGTCGCAGCAATATTTTGGTAATTTTTATCAGTCAGATCCACTCGTAGCTGTTGCCTCTAGACAATCGCCACTCGCGCTGAAGCGCTCGTGGCGATTGTCGTTGCAACAGCTACTCGTTATGTATCTAACAGATAAAAATTGCCGGCAAGATAGCAGCCACTTGTTGTATTATATATGAAAATTGAACCTCTTGTGTATTTACCTCCGAAACAAGTCACTGTTGTTTTTAAATACTTTAGTACACGTTTCAATTCATTCCAGTCTTCTTTGCGTGGTTGACTAACCTTTTGTGCCAAAATTGCCACACTTGCTGATATAGTATTATTTATGATATATGTAGATATATGTAGTATATATATGATATATGTAGTATTTACAGAAATATAAATAATAATAATAATAAGTTTATTGGTCCATAGATCATACAACAGATATTAGACAAGTCACAGAGAAAGAAGATAAGGATAAATTATATAATTATCCATACATATAACATAAAATTCAATAAAATTTCAATAAATTACAATAAATTATAAACCAAATAATTGGTAACACATATTACAATATTAACAGCATTATTAACAAACCCAACATTTACAACACAAAATATAATTTCATATTAACTCATCATCATAAAATTCTTGTAAAGAGTAGTAATATTTACTTATGAGGATATTTTTGACTGCTAGTTTGAATTTTGAAATGGGGCTAATTGTTCTTATCTCCAATGGAAACTTGTTATAAAACTTTGAGCCAAGATAATTTGTATTTCTTTCAAAAAAAGTTAATCTATGTTTTCGTAATTCTAACAGATTAGCGTTTCTCGTATTATAATTATGATGATGGTTTAAATTATTAAAATTACTTTTGACATAGATCATTAATTGATAGATAAAATTACATGGAATAGTCATAATTTTTAACTGTTTAAAGTGAGTTTTACAAAAAGAACGACTTGAGATGTTGATCATAAATCGTATAGCTTTTTTTTTAAGTTTTAAAATTCTATGCATCTGAGTTGACATTCCCCAGGCACAAATGCCATACGTAATTACTGAGTGAAAATGTGCAAAATAAATTGTTTTTAAGGCAAACAAATCTACAGTGTGGCCAGTCTTTTAATAAGTTAACAAATGAGGGCAATTTTTTTGCAAACAATATTAACGTGTTCAGACCAAGTACAAGAATTTGCTAGTAAGATACCAAGAAATTTAATTTGTGTTTGTTCAGCTATTGAAATTTGATTGATTTTTAGTAATAGACTATGATCACGCACTAGTGATACTGCTGAAAAGCGCATAAAGTTAGACTTAGAACTATTAATTCATTAAAGCAAACAACCTATTAATTTTTGATAATCACTATTGGAATCTGACATAAAGTGCCATGAGCTCTACACCTTTTCTAATTGTAATTCAGAAAGCGTAAGTTGTATTTCACAAACCATTAATTGTAATTCAGATTAGTAAAATGTAATTCAGAAGGCGTCAAATGTAATTCAGAATAATAAAATGTAATTCAGAAAACGTAAATTGTAATTCAGATTAGTAAAATGTAATTCAGAAAGCATCAATTGTAATTAAGATTAGTAAAACGTAATTCAGATTAGTAAAATAAAATTCAGAAAGTGTCAATTGTAATTCAGATTAGTAAAAGTAATTCAGAAAGCGTTAATTGAAATTCAGATAATCAAAATGTAATTCAGAAAGCATCATTTGCAATTCAGAAAGCAATATTTTATTAATTATTATATGGAAGGCTAAGATTCGAACGAAGAATTTGCAACAAATTAGAGAATAGAGCCTAAAGAAGTAGCTAAAATTGCAGCTGAAAATAAAAAAGAAAGTTCTCGGAAATTGTTAATGCTGGGTATGAATTTGTTTCAATTGCATGGTCCATGGTGCAATAAAGCGGAAAATTTTATAAATTGTTTAGGGAAAAAATAATTAACATCACTGGAGAAACCCGTTCAAAAAGTTTTTTAAAACAAAGAATAAGTTTGGCATAGCATTTTTCACATCGCAATTTTTTCATCCAGCATGGATTTACTTAAATTTTTAACATAAGGTAGGTAATAGCCCAACGATCAAAATCTATATTGAACCGAAGGGCGCCAAAGCCCTGGGGATGGTTGCCACCCCATCTTGGAGGTGGGAATTTTTTATTATATTTTAACCACTGGAATCGATCAAAAAAGTGATTCTAAGTAAAAAATGTTCTATGTATACATTTTTTTCGTAAAACTAATATTTTTCAAGTTATTCGCGATTAAAAATAACAAATTTTTTTTTTGCACATTTGCACCATGGAAGTGGGTAATGCACCACCACGGCAAACCCAATACAGAGTGTTAACCGCCGTTGCGAACTCCTTGCAAAATGTCGGCCGTGACAAACCTTTTTTTGTAAGTGGAAGTTAAAGTTTTTAAATAAGAATTACCTAATAATACATTAAATAATATATGAAAGAAATAATATTTTCATTATTGCTGCATTTAAAAAAAAAATTATAATTAAAAACTTTCCTCACTATAATAATCGTATTCACAACCTTTGCAAACGGAAAGAGAGATGAGTTGCAAATTCTTAACTCCTAGACTTCACTAATAATTAATAAAATATTAAATAATTATTTTACATTTATTACATGAATTACATTTTACTAATCTGAATTACAATTTACACTTTCTGAATTACATTTTTTTAATCTGAATTACAATTTACGTTTTCTGAATTACAATTAGAAAAGGTGTAGTGGTAAATTGTGAAAGTTTTCAAACTGTGCAATCTGTATACGTCAACAAACAATCATTTGTTTATTTTTGGGTGTAGTTATTAAAAACCATAATGGAAGTTGGTCTTTTTTCTGCTCGAGCAAAGTCGAAAGCAACAGTATATTGTGCTGTACCCGGATGCAAAAGTAGCAGTCATAAAAACTTACAGTTGTCATTTCGTAAGTTTCCTAAAGCAAATCAGTGTTCGGTTCATTGTGAAAATTGTTTTGGCAATGCCGAAAAAAATAGGCCAGTTGGACGCATGGAGAAAGGTTCTGAAAGCCGTCTAATTACCTGTAGCAATAAAGCAATGTGGCAATAATATGTTTGTACCTTTTCCTTAACCCAGCTTTGCAGGAACATTGCACCGAAATCACGTTTCCCTCTTTGGAAAATACTCCTATTATCTGATGAGAATTTTTGCGAACATGTGATGTTTGTAAACATGACGACATCACAGTTACAGATTTCACATTTTCACTAGATATTCCACAACTTAAAATGTGCCCGGCCGCCAAAACTTTTCAATAAAATGTCTTTGGGCTGCATTTGTACCAGCCCAAGCGCATATATTCCGCAAAATTATTAACATTTTAGTAAAAAAGTAACACGTTCCCTATGCTGCTAATGCTAGAAATTTGAGGTCGCCATATTGGTTAGGCTCCGCCCCGATGTCAGTTTCCAATTGTTTACTATAAAAGTATCATCTGAATTGTTAATATATTTACTATAATTGACATACATTGGAACCACTGAATCTTTGGCTTTATCTAGCCCAAAGTCTGATATTACTTTGCGTATGTAGGTTGATTGGCACAACTGAAATATACCATTCAAATCTTGTATGACTTTAATTCCAAGATAATGTTTAACTTAGATTAGCGGTAAGCTCAACCGAGGCCTACGTTATTTACAGGCCGGAATCTGAATAATAAATGAGGCTGTGACGTCACGAGCGGAGGCAAAGCTAATATTTTAAAAAAAATATTTAAATTAACACCATACAGAAACAAAAAATTCTAATTTTTGGACTAGATTATGTCATCTATAAGGAACATTTGGACATACATTACATGTAAAGGAAACTGTTTGCTAATTTTTTAATAATAATTTAAAGTTGTAAAAACATGTTTTTTGATCTTTACGCGCGTCTGTATCGAAAATAAAACGATATAGCAAAAAATTATAGAAACATTTTTTATAAAGCATAAAATTTGCTACAAAATTTTAGTGAGACCTTCCATCTCTTCTTAGTGGTTTAGACAAGAAAGACGTTTGAATAAGCGTTTATTTTTTTTAAAAAACAATCATCAAGTCGCTTAGATTCAAAATGAATTCAGTACGTTGACAATTTGTATTTTGTATAAAATTATACAAACGTTGTTAAACGTTGTTTGTAAACATTGAAATTTCACATTATTTTGTAATACTTTATTCAATTTGGTATGTTTGTTGCATTCTGAGGAGCTTTCTGTTTAGTTTATTTCACATCAATTTTTCTAAATAATTGACATCTTCTGTATTAATTATTTTTGAATTTAAGCAACTTGATGTCCGCATTTTCAAAAAAATAAAGGCTCATTCAAACGTCTTTCTTTTCTAAACCACTAAGAATATATAGAAGGTCTCACTGAAATTTTGTAGCAAATTTTATGCTTTATAAAAAATGTTTGTATAATTTTTTGCTATATCGTTTCATTTTCGATAGAGAAGCGCATAAAGATCAAAAACCATGTTTTTACAACTTTTAACTATTATTTAAAATTCATCAAACAATTTCCTCTACATATAATGTATGTCCAAATGTTCTTTATAGACGACATAAGCTATTTCAAAAATCAGAATATTTTGAAAAAATATATGAAAATTGAAAAATACAATACATTAATAGGTTTGCTCTTTCAAGTATTGGATAAATCGAGAGATATTTATGATACGAAAAAAATAAATCCCGTAAAAGTAAACAATTACCACCTACCTGTAGTCGAAAGATTTTCCATACTTGACTTAAGTACACGGCAAACAGAAAACAGATTTCACTTCTTGCTACTTGCTATATTAAAATCACATATCAAATAATACTATCAATTCGTCAATCTATTAATGCGGTATCTTATCTTAGGTCTTTGTACTTCGAAAGAACTCACATTAAAATGTTAGGGTATTATTATGACACTAAACAATCGTGACGTATGTACTCTGTGACGTATTGCATGTCGATGACGTATTAGCGTGCCTCAAATATTTTAGTACGAGGTATGTTAGCGTGCCTCTAGCCACAGCGTATTTTTTTGCGAAGTTAGGTTATTATTCATGTTATAAATTAGGAAGTTAGGTTATTATTCATGTCCCTTATTTCATATCATAAATGTTTAAATTTGACATAAGGCTTGCAATGAAAGTGCGATCCGAAACTATCCCCGCGTTCAGAAAGTATAAATGCAACTCACAATACATAATTGTTGTGATTGGTTCAAAAACTCATTACCGAATTTATCACATTACTTGTAAGCGGTCATTAGCAAATAAATACTCATTAGAAGGACTTTATGCGTGAGACTTATTTTACCTGAATAGACCCAATAAATAAATATCGAGGAATAAGTGGTCAGTTCAGTTTTGGCGTTGCGTTTGTAACGACAAAAGTGGTGTGCTTTGATTTTAGGGGTAAATTATTAGTTTTTTTGCATATAACCAAGTTAATTGGCATTTTTCTGAAAAAACAGCGAAGATCAGATTTGTAGTGAAAATATTTAGTATTTAATATATTACAGTCGATCAAAAATCAAAAGTGTTCTTACAAGTTGTTGAACGTGCAAAATATTTAAAAAATTAAATGTAAATTTTTTCGAAGTTGAATTCAAATTTTTATTCGTAGTAAGTTAAATTACAAGGGTTCTTCTAATTCCTACACGTCTTCATATTCATCCAAAGGAGAAATTACAGTGGGCTCTATAATCTCCTGCTCGGGGATATCTTTGCTTGCCTCCTCTTCTGGCACCGCCGTTGTCTCTCTTCGGTCGCATTTTCAGTTGTCTCCTCGTTAACCGCATCGATAACCTCATTGGCTTCGATTGCCTCCTTTTCTGGCACCACGGTTGCCTCTTCGGTCCCGTTTTCAGTCCATGACATAACGATAGGTCTTCTCACAACAGATTTTGTATTTACATATTTTAATATAACCCTCGGTAAAGCATAAAAGATTGTGCAATAATAAAAATAATAACAAGAAACTATACTTTCGGATGTTTGCAGCCCGAACCCATCGTTCCCGCATTTCATTATTCTTCGGAAACTGTACCGTTCAGACCGCAATTTACGTTAGGTAGATTTAACGAAGTTGTAAATTTCGTTTGGCGTGGATTCGCGACGGTTTAAACGCGTACGTTGCACTCCTAATTAAAGTAGTGCAACCGTTTTTGGGTTTGGTAAATGATAAACTTCTTTGTGTTGTGTATGGTTTAATAAACTTGAGAACCTATGAGAAGAGTTCTCTCTTAGATAGAAAATTTTGTAGTCGTCCAGATTTTTGTGGTAGTTATAATATATACAGACATAAAATTAAAGTAGGCGTGGGCTTTGAAACCTCTCATTGGTCTCTTTGGCCAAAAACATTTTAAGCAGGGGTAAGAATTCCTAATTATAATACAATATAAAATTCGAAGAAAGGTCACATTTGGAAAATACATATTTCTGAATGGAATCTGCTATTCAGGGAAATATGTCCTGAAAAACACAATTTTTATGACATGTCATAACCAGTATTGCGACCAACAAAAGGATTTTAATCCCATGAAATAGCTGCACTGGAAAGTTCAAAGTGATTCTAGAATTAGGGGAAAAAACCCTAAGTAGTTATAGGATGCAACATGTTGCTCAAGGTTAAGACGAAAAGGCGAAAAAATAACATTTCTAAAGAATAACAAATAACTGTAACTTTCAAACAATAAAATTGATGATGAAATTTAGACGCTCCAGACTCCCCCCGTTGAGAGGATTCCGATCAACCAAATTTGTCACTACGTGTCCTTATGCTCAATAGGCAAGGGTGCCAATCGCCTGACATTCCTTTCGAATTCACTGTTTGCAGTTTTTACGGTAACTGTTCTCACAACACCATCCGCACCAGGATGAGTCTTGATGACTCGGCCGAGCATCCACTGCATAGGAGGGAGGTTGTCTTCTTTGAGGATAACTATGGTCCCCTCCTTGATGTGGTGTTGACCGCTTGTCCATTTGTGCCTTATGTTGAGTTCATTTAGATATTCTTTATTCCATCTGGCCCAAAAATCTCGACGAAGCTTTTGAAGATGTTGCCAACTTGACAAACTATTAGCTGGCGTCATTGTGAAGTCCGGTTCGGGCAAGCTCGTTAGGGACTCACCAATTAGAAAATGACCAGGAGTGAGTGCAATGATGTCGTTAGGATCTGTAGATATGGGTGTGAGTGGTCTGGAGTTGAGAATGGATTCGATTTCCATGACAAACGTATTCAACTCTTCAAAAGTGAATAAAATATTTCCGACCACACGTTTCATATGATGCTTAAACGATTTGACCGCCGATTCCCAAATACCTCCAAAATGTGGTGATAATGGAGGAATGAATTTCCAGGTGATTCCCATGCTACTTAAGAAATGCGCCACACGTTCGTGGTGAATGTCCGATTGAAGAAGTGTATGAATTTCTTTTAATTGATTGTTTGCGCACTGGAAGTTGGTTCCATTATCAGAATGAATGGAGTATGGTCTTCCTCGTCTTGATATGAAGCGGCGTAATGCTCCTAGAAAGGCTTCTGTTGTCATATCGCTTACAACCTCTAAATGGACGGCCTTGATTACTAGACATACAAATACTGCGACATAGACTTTGATTTTTGAGCGATTTCGGAACTTCTTTTCTTTGATGTAGAATGGACCACAATAATCTATACCCACATTGGAAAATGGTCTTGCTTCAGTCGTCCGAACTTTAGGTAAGTTGCCCATCAAATAGTCGACTGTAGTTGGGTTGACGTGAAAACACTTCACGCATTTGCGGACAACCTTTCGCACTTGGTTGCGGCCATCGAGAGGCCAGAACCTTCGTCGTAAAGCGTACAATGTTGTTTGTATACCCGCGTGAAGATTGCTCAGGTGATGATCCTCTATAATAAGATCAGTAATGTGGTTTGACCGAGGTAAAAGTATAGGATGCTGTTGAGAATAAGGTAGATTTGAATGTTTCAATCGTCCTCCAACTCTCAGGATTCCTTCCTTGTCTAAAAATGGATCAAGAGTTATGAGTTTGCTCTTTTTGTTAACTCTTCTCCCTTCGGTCAGATCACGTATTTCATGCACAAAGTTAACAGTCTGAATCCTTCGGATGATGAGTTTTTCTGAGTTAAGCAACTCCTTGACTTGTAGTGGACCTCTTTCTCGGTTGGTTATTTTGAAACGCAGACAATAAGCGATTATTCTCTTCAATTTGGTGAATGATGAAAACCGCTTCCAAATGTCGTTGTCCATGATTACTGCAGAAGTCAAACAGATTGATTTCTTTGTCTCGGGCACTTCTTGTTGAGGTTGATCAGCGGTGATTGGCCATGAAGTTTCGGGCATGATTAGCCAGCTGGGCCCAAATTTCCACAGTTGATTGCCAATAAATTCTTCAGGAAGTTGTCCTCGCGATAATGCATCTGCTGAATTGTCTTTGGATCTCACATGTCTCCAAGCTTCTGGACTGGTCTGCCCTTGGATTTTTGGTTTTTAACGTATGTGGAGATGTGTTGATCCAGCAGAGAGCAATAGTGGAGTCGGTCCAAAAGGTTGTGCTGTGTATTGTGATTTGGATCGTATCCTTTACAGTCGAGAAAAGGTTTGCTAGTAGATGAGCGCTGCATAATTCCAGTCGTGGAAGAGAAATTGTTTTCAGTGGCGCTACTCTTGATTTCGCGCACAATAATCGGCATTGTGTGGCTCCATGTGCGCTGGAAGATCGGAGATAAATGCATGCTCCATATCCTGTCTCGCTTGCGTCGCAAAATCCGTGCAATTGTATGTTCACGGGGTTGGTAATTAGTACGTGCCTGTCGAAAGAAAGGTTATTCACTAAAACCAATTGGTTGGAGAACTGCGTCCAAAGCGTGTAGATGGAGTTTGGTACTGATTCGTCCCAGTTTAATTGTAGTTGCCAAAGTTTTTGCATGAGGCACTTTGCGTATAAAATGACTGGTCCTAGCATCCCGAGTGGATCAAAAATTTTAGCGATTTCCGATAGTATGATCCGCTTGGAAACCAGATGTCCGACTGTGAGGGGCTTAGCGGTGTAGACGATTGAGTCGTTCTTCGAATTCCAGAAAATTCCAAGAGTTTTTAACGTTTGGTCGTGGTTCAACTGGAAGTTGAAGTTAATGTTATTCTCAGGAATGCCAGCTAAAAGACGCGCATCGTTAGAGGCCCATTGTCGAATGTTGAGTCCTCCAGAGTGTAGCAACCGAATAATGTCATCTCGGATCATGATGTCTTCGTCGATGGAATTTGCACCGGTTAATAAATCGTCCACGTACAAATCTCCTTTGAGGATTTTGGATGCACATGGGAAATTTTTGCTTTCGTCGTCTGCTAACTGTTGTAGAGCGCGAGTGGCAAGGAATGGTGCGGAGCTTAAACCGAAGGTCACTGTGTTCAGTTCGTACGTTCTGACGTTGCCTTCATGTCTCCAAAGGATTTTTTGATATGTTCGATCTTCCTTTCGAACTAGAAATTGGCGATACATTTTTTCGATGTCGCCAGTTAGTACAAATGGGTGTATTCTGAATCGAATGATATGAAAGAAGATGTCGCCTTGAATGGTTGGTCCTACCATTAATACATCATTTAGTGATTTGCCGGTGCTGCTTTGCGCGGAGCCGTCAAAAACAACACGTAGTTTGGTGGTGGTGCTTGCTTCCTTGACTACGGCATGATGTGGTAAATAAAAACCAGTTTCTTGGTATTCTTCATGCACTGGTGACATGTGACCAAGTTGCATACATTCTTCAATGACGGCGGTGTATTGATCTCGAAATTCGACGTTGTGCTGAAACTTCCTTTCAAGAGCGTAAAAACGTTTCAAAGCTCTGGCCTTTGAGTCACCGAGCGAATCCAAAGTGTTACGAAATGGAAGTGCGACAATATATCGACCAGTCGAGTCGCGTGATGTATGGCGTTGGAAATGCTCTTCGCATGCGAGTTCTTCCTTTGAAAGATGGGTCACTGAGGGACCGTCTTCGATTTGCCAAAACTTGGTAATGTCGAATTGTAAGTTCGATAAATAACACCTTGCTGCTGGTGGTTTTGCAGCCGGGTTGCAACTGCCTCCTACAACCCATCCCAGTCGAGTTTTCTGAAGAAAGAGATCCCGTCCATGCTGAGATAGGTCGATTTGTCCAAGGGAGAAGAGCGATAATGTTGGCCCAGCAGCGAGTAAGAGATCGACAGGAGCCGGTCGGTAAAAATGTGGATCTGCCAATCGTATGTTTGCTGGGATCCCAATGTTTTCACGTGGGATTAATTCACTTGGTACCATGTCTGATATTCGAGGTATGGTGAGAAAAGTCAGTGTTTTCTCATGGTTATTTTGCATTGAGCGAATTGTGAGAGTTACTGTGGTTTTTGAGACTGTACTGAGGTTGTCGAGTGCTCCCACAGGTATAGAGCAGGGTTTCATTGGTAGGTGTAAGGCGGTTGCTAATTTTTCACTGATGAAATTAGCTGTAGAGCCCGTGTCAAGAACGACTCGACATGGCGTTGGTTGGCCGTTGTAGTCTAATGCGTGGACTGTTGCCGTCAACATTAGTTCGCCCAGCGCTGTACCCACTGCCAAAGAGATGCACCGCTGATTTGTTTCTGTGGGGGTGGGCGTTGATTGTCAAACTCGAGAGGTCGTCGCACTGTTATCTTCTGACTGGTGCAAGAAAGTGTTGTGCCGTTGGTTGCAGACCTTGCAATTGCCTAGTTTGCAATCTTTAGGATCATGATAGTCTCGCAAGCAGGTGAGACATAAGTTTGCGTCCTTTGCTACCTTGATGCGTTGCAAAACTGACAGGCGTCTGAACTTGTTGCAGCGATACAGAGGATGCTGCTCATCCTTGCATAAAGGACAAGATTGACAAGTGGTTGTAACAAATGTTTGATTTCTTACATTGTTTGGGCGTTTTCCTTTGGCTCCGAAGAACGGTTTGGTTGGTCGTTCGGATGAGTATTCGACCGCTGTCTTGAGATTTCCACGATTGGCGATTCGCGCTGACGTTCTGTAGAGAAAATCTATCATCTGGGATAATTTGGGGAAGACGTCTTTTTGTAAGGTTTCATCCCATCGTTCAGCCGTTGATTTGTGCAGTTTGTTTTCGATGTTCTGCACTAGGATTTCTTCATTCACTTGAACGCCCAAGGATGATAACGAAAGCACATGTTGTTGTGTTTCGTCTGCAAGTTTTATCAATCCTTGGGCCGTTTCGCGTTCTTGCACTGGTGACAAGAGGAGCAGATTCAAATGTCTGGCAATCAGGATTCGTTTGTCATCGTATGATTTTTGCAATAACTCCCATGCGCGCGTGTAATTGTCTTCAGTGATGGAAAAAACATGAATTTTGCGCGCAGCTTCCCCTTTAAGCGCGGATTTTAAATATTGCAATTTTTCGACATTACTTAAATCTGATTGGCTATGGATCATGGAAGTGAACGAATCCTTAAATGACAACCAATCTTCGTAGTTGCCACTGAATGTTGGGAGGGCTGCTTCAGGTAACTTCATTCTTCGTTGTACGTGACCATTGGTTGATATAGAATTTTGTATGCTTACGCCATTTGAATGTTGACTAACGTTTTCAACTGTTGTTGGTGGTGTGAGAGTGGGCGCCCTTTCAGCTTCGCTTATTTTATTCGCCAGTTGTTTGGCTGCACGATCAGCAATCAAGAAATGCTCGGCGCTTGCAATAACGTCAAAATAGTCATTGTGAATGGTGCCTCGCATTTCTAGATTTTCCTCTGTTGGCTCAAGAAATTCAATTTCATCTTGGATGTCCTCTAGTGGCTTGAAAGAGTCTTTGAGTTTGTCTAGACGTAATCCTAATTTTAGAGGATCGGCTCGCTCTTGGTAGCTGTTGAGAAACGTCTCGAAACAAGTGATTTGTCGTTTGATTGAACCACGTTTGGATTTGAGTACCTTCAGTTTATCTTCATTGGGAGCCATAGTTTCACGTCACTTTGATTTTATCTCACTACACTATTGATTTAGTTTCACTTCACTGTTGATTTTATTTTACTTTTCACCAATCCGGCTCGAAGGACCATTACTTTGTACCGTTCAGACCGCAATTTACGTTAGGTAGATTTAACGAAGTTGTAAATTTCGTTTGGCGTGGATTCGCGACGGTTTAAACGCGTACGTTGCACTCCTAATTAAAGTAGTGCAACCGTTTTTGGGTTTGGTAAATGATAAACTTCTTTGTGTTGTGTATGGTTTAATAAACTTGAGAACCTATGAGAAGAGTTCTCTCTTAGATAGAAAATTTTGTAGTCGTCCAGATTTTTGTGGTAGTTATAATATATACAGACATAAAATTAAAGTAGGCGTGGGCTTTGAAACCTCTCATTGGTCTCTTTGGCCAAAAACATTTTAAGCAGGGGTAAGAATTCCTAATTATAATACAATATAAAATTCGAAGAAAGGTCACATTTGGAAAATACATATTTCTGAATGGAATCTGCTATTCAGGGAAATATGTCCTGAAAAACACAATTTTTATGACATGTCATAACCAGTATTGCGACCAACAAAAGGATTTTAATCCCATGAAATAGCTGCACTGGAAAGTTCAAAGTGATTCTAGAATTAGGGGAAAAAACCCTAAGTAGTTATAGGATGCAACATGTTGCTCAAGGTTAAGACGAAAAGGCGAAAAAATAACATTTCTAAAGAATAGATAGATAGATAGATAGATTGTTTATTGTATATCAATATTTATAATATTATTACAATGAGAGCCTGAACCAAAAAATAAAAGAGTAACGAAAACTACAAATTAATATCAAAATGAGCGTTAACATAAGTATAAAAATTAACCTAAGTCTCAGACAAAAAAAAAAAAAAGTTACATATAGATAGTAAATAAAAAGTTGTTCGTTTAGTAATACACTAGATAGTTGTTTGATATGAAAAAATGATAGTTTATAAAACAAATGCTAAAAAATAAAAAAACAATAGAAATGAGCAACAAAAGTCAGGTCATTTACTCATTGAGAAGAAAGGACCTGAGTTTGAGTGCCTCGATAACAAAATTCCCAATTTGCTTGATAGAACAAACATCCACCTGCTCCAGCAGGCGCACCAACTCACTGACCGACGACACAGATCTAATAAACTGTGGACGAACTTCGTTTAGGCAAGGGCATTCCTCAAAAAAGTGCAGCAGGCTATTTGTGGTTGGAGTTGTCTAGAGTATCGTCAGAGTGTACAGCGTCATGCTGGCTTGAATGGGGCCGAAAAGCTTTAGCAGAATGATCGTTGCGTGGTGAAACCGACTCATCACGGGGTCTTTTAGGAATTCTAGAAACAGCAATTATTGGTTGTCTGTTAACAAACTTGATTGTTAGGTTTGTTTCACCGGTCGATTTGCGTTTTGATAAATCTATTCGAAGATCGTCCAGTTCCTTGCGCTGATTGGGGGTCATATCAGCCAACACCTTAAACTCGGCGAATGAGGCAGAAGCATGCTTTTGATTTCGAATTAAAAATAGAGCGTCGCTGTTGTTATTTAAAACAACTTTTAAGAGTCTAGGCCGATTGTCCACTCTTTTACCCAAGCGAAAAGCAGATACTATAAGGATGTCACGATTGGCTATAGTCTTAAATATAGTAGCAATCTCAGCAGCAACGTCAGGAATATCTTCAGGAACTCCTCGCAAAATTACATTGTTCTCTCTAAGAATTCGTTCTCGTACTTCAGCATATGTAGCTCTACAGTCCGCTTTGCTTTCTAGAGCATCAAGCTTTTGATTAGTAGAGACATAATCAGATCTGAGCTCAGAGATATCTTTCACACAGCTGCTAAGCTTGGTATCTTGCGCGTCGAGGCGCAGTTGGATATTTGATAGGGTACTGTTGATTACTTCAAGAGTAGAGAGTTTGTTCATGATCACCCTTAGATGAGATGTATTTAAAGGTTCAACTTTTAGCTCTCCGCTATTACAGTTGTCGCAAATAAAAGTACCAGCTGTAATCGACTTAGGGTCGATAGCCGTTGAAGAAACACAGTCCTGATGAAAAACACCAAAACAAACCGAGCACGTAAAAAAATTGCTGGCAGCGGACACGTTATCTCCACATACTTTGCAGACACCTTTGGATGACATTGTGTTCGGACGATATAGCAACGTAGATATATTTGAAGCACTACCGAATAGATTCGTTTAAACACAGAGAAAAAAAAAACAATTTGCACTTGCAGAACGTTATATGAACACCAGAGAACAGAAACTGGCAGACACTAAATTTAAGACTTGAATAAGACGAAATCAAGAATAAATTAACACGTTAATTCCGATCAAATCAAACAAAAATTAGCTCTTTTAAGGACAGAGCGTTGTAGTAACGTCTTGACGGGTTGAACGACGGTACGGCTCTCTGATAATAACAAATAACTGTAACTTTCAAACAATAAAATTGATGATGAAATTTAGCGTTGACTTAGCGCGACGCTCCAGAAACCTTAAATAAAAAATGCCACAATTTCGTTTGAACACACTGCCACACGTCGAAATGCAACAACTTTAGGGCATTTTCAGTCCAAATCACTTTTATCACTGATACTACGATAAACGACGACACAATTATCACACAGCACACTTTTAATCACTTTTTAGTCGTTTAATATCACAGATCTAAACATCAGCAAACGTAATTCACAAGTATTATGATTTAATCATTTGACATTTACATTTACTTCGATTTTTACCTGTTTTCTGTGGCTAATCCCAATTTGCGTGCAGCATTTCGGGCTCAGGTAATAATAGAAACGTCTATTCCAACACTTTGTACATTGCCAAACATTTCATCATCAATTTGATTTAGGGATTCATTAATTTTAGCAAGTAACTCCTCGAGGTTAGTGGCTCTAGTTTCTTGAAATTTCTATATTGACGTTTTAACAAATCTCTATAAGAAAAAATTGCAAGGCGTTAAATTAGGTGATCTTGCAAGCCAGAGAATATCGCCATTGCTGCTTATTAGTCGGTTTTGAAACTGCTCGTATAAATAAGCACTAACTCTGCTACTGGGTATATGCAGGGCAACCATCCTGCTGAAACCATACCTGATCTAAATCAAGATTACACACTTCAGCTAATGCTTCAGCTATTACTCTATTTTGCAGCAAATCGAGATATTTCTGACCAGTTAAAGTACCTTCAATTACAAAAGATCCAATAATGTTATTGCCAACTAACCCTGCCCATAAGTTTAACTTTGGAGGGTACTGTGTGCCGGCATTGTAAGTACGATGAGGATTTTCTCTAGCCCTACAACGCACAACAAAGGGATTGTGTCGACTATGTAACGAAAAGCTCGATTCATCAGTAAACTAAATATTTTTGACAAAAATATCATATATAATACAACAAGTGGCTGCCATCTAGTCGGCAATTTTTATCTGTCAGATTGATAACGAGTAGCTGTTGCAACGACTAGGCAACTAGAGGCAACAGCTACGAGTTAATTTGACTGATAAAAATTAACAAAAGATTGCTGTTACGAGTTGTATTCGCTAGCAATATCACTAGTGGGCAAATATATTCGACGATAATTGACGAGTTAAAATCAAGGCTGGAGATGTCACGAGCCGAAGGCGAGTGGCATCTCCAGCCTTGATTTTAACGAGTCAATTATCGTCGAATTATATTTAGCCCACGAGTGGTATTTAGCAAGACAATATAATGATTTCGAACTATAAAACAGTAACAAAGTAAACTTAATAGTAATATGATATAGTAATATGATTTTATAAATATGAGATAGTAATAATAATATTTTATAGTAATATGAGATAGTAATATGATTTTATACTTTTATTGGATATAAATAAAAAAACAAAAGATAATCGAGTGGATGATATGTATTCATGGGTATAAAATCAGTTACGATATTGTTTATTATACCCAAAATGATAGGGTCTGAGCTATGCGTTTTAGGTGCCCTAAACAGGTTCTAGTTGGCCATGAGTTATATTGTCGCTAGCAATATCACTAGTGGGCAAATATATTCGACGATAATTGACGAGTTAAAATCAAGGCTGGAGATGTCACGAGCCGAAGGCGAGTGGCATGACAAATTAAACTTAATAGTAATATGATATAGTAATATGATTTTATACGTTTATTTATTATAATAATAAATATGAGATAGTAATAATAATATTTTATAGTAATATGAGATAGTAATATGATTTTATACCCGTGAATACATATCATCCACTCGATTATCTTTTGTTTTTTTATTTATATCCAATATGATAATTTCTGAGCTATGCAGTTTCGGTGTGGAAAATAGGATCTAGTGGGCCATGAATTATATTGTCGACAAGACAATCTAATGAATGATGAGCTCCAATTTTTTTGAACAGAGGTGATGACAGAATCTAAGGAGACATTAGTGAATAGAGAGACTACATCAAGAGAAATTAATTTATAATTGTCGGGTAAAATTACGTTGTTGATTTTTTCACAAAATTGGAAAGAGTTTTTAATATTGTATTTAAAATCCGGTATTAAGTTATTTAAGATATTAGTTACAAATTTAGCTAAATAATAAGTTGGAGAATTGATACAAGAAACAATCGGTCGGAGTGGATGATTATTTTTATGAATCTTACATAAACCGTAAATTCTTGGTGATAAACTATGTAAATTATTTAATTTGTTATATTGCTGCAAATTAATGTGAAGACTATCTAATAATTTTTTAATTATAACGTTATTGGACTTAATAATTGAATTAGTTGGATCTTTAGTGAGTAATTTATAAACTGATTCATCTGACACAATGGTGCTCATTTTATCGAAGTATTCATCATTGTCCATGATTACTGTTGAATTACCTTTATCTGCACGTGTAATAAAAATGGATTTGTTATCATTAATAAACTTATGTACATTAATGAATGATTTCTCAAAAAAGGTTGGTTTAGAATTCAAGTTATTTTTTAAAATTGACAATTGGTTAGTGATAAGATTTGTACATGAGGCTCGTAGTGAATTCTTGTCAACACCAGTATCCTTATTATTGCTAATTATAAATTCAATATCTTTTAGGAGATCAATCATAGGAAAATCTTTGTAATTATGTTGTAAAGCAAATTTTGGGCCAAGTGCTAAAAAATTTGAGATATCCTCTGGGATATCAACATTAGTCGTATTGTGAATCCATCTCTTTCTATTTTCAGATATATCTAAAACAGGTGGTAATTGAATTTCAATTAATTTTTTGATTTTATTAATATTATTGTGTTTAGTTTTTTTCGAAAAAGATGGAGTGATCACGATTCAACCAATGATTAAAATTTTCAAATGCATCAGAATCCACAATATCTTTAATGTCGTTAAGTAGAGAATCAAATTGCTTATGTAAGTAAGCAAGATTATAATGTGTAACTTGGATTTCTAAATTAAGGATATTGCGTTTGAAACCATTAATTAAATTATCTAGTCTGACCTTGAAAGGACTATTATCAACTTGTAAGCAATAAGTGGAGTTAACATATTGTAAAATGTGCTTAGGAATAATTTTTTGGAGTCTACATTGTAATAGAAAATTTTTTCTGTTCTCAAAACTTGCAATTTTTTTTGTTGATTTTCATGATGGTCTTCATTTTTCTTTTCGTTGTAGTGTGGTACATTTGTTCGACTGTTTGAAAGAAACTCATCGTTTATAGATTGGGTTGGATGGTGAAAAGGAACCGGAATGTAGATTTTTTAAAGTTGAGAATTGCGTCCTTGAAGTTGATTTATGTTGAAAGAATTCGCCGGAATAGGACAGTAATTAATTGAATTAAATGAAACTACAAATTTCTCATTCAGCTAACAGTTTCGCCCCCAAGGTGGGCTTCTTCAGAGCATCTATAATTGATAATTTAATTCAACAATAAAACACAGTAAACAAAAAAAAAAAAAAAGAGAAAAAACACAACAATACGAATCAGAAAAGTCAAAAGTTGCAATTCAACAGGGAGAGAAAAACAAAAATTATTAACAAAATTTTTTTTTTTTTTTTTTTTACAAAATGCATTTAAATATTATGGAACGTTATATAAAATAAATATTTGTTATAATTTACCTGAGATGAAAATTTAAGAGTAGAAGTGAATTCCTGATGGCGTGACGTCATAATGTGTCGGAGATATTATAATTATAAGTTAACAAAATTTGTACAGCACAATTGATCAATGTGAACGGTAATAACACCACAAAAAATGGACGGCACAACCCTTAGTTGTAAAATATATCAGTCAAATCATTGTTAAAATTATTATTATTTTTTTTTTTTATATTTTGTAAGTAACACGCTCGAGCGGTGAACTCGTCAGTACTGAGTTCGATTTTAATGCGTAGATTTAACAACGAATAAAATTTAGACAAAAAATGTATAACAATGACCACCAAAACTGTGGCAAGGTGAACGAAATAAAGGCGGTAAACATTTAAAATATGAAAAATTAATCTCAACAACAACAATTCACGACGAGCCATGGACAATTAGGTTGTAATAAATGTTATTTAAATATTGGATATCTGTTTTATATAAAGCTGGTAATTTTGTTTTATTGTGTTAGTGCTATGGAAATTCAAGGTTGAAAAGTGTTGTCTCTTTTCTCTTGGGTGAAAAGTGAACACTTTCCACCCAAGAAAAGAAAGTAAAAGTCAACAATGTATCATTTTCAAACTTACAAAAATACAGAAATTGCGTCATTACATATATGATTGTAAATAAAAGTACATACGTGTTTCCATGTTTTTGGCACGTTTTTCTTTATGATTGATCAGTTATGAGAAATCATAAAGTGCAAATACTGCAAAAGTAAATTCTAACAAGTCCTATGAGAAGTCATGTGCGAAAACAAATAAGTTTTAACAGGCTTTGATACGATCAAACGTTAAGATAATAGAAGAACAACTGAAACCGGCGAAAGAAATGCTTGAAACTCAAAAGAAACAAGGCAGATGGCGTCAACAGGAAAATTACGAAGTGGAAAGATAGCGGCAGGAATATCATTGGGCCAACAGATTGATGAAATTGAAGGAATTCGACAAGTTGAACTGTAAAAGGAGATTTTAGTGGCGAAATAAAAAAGTGGACGTAAAAATTCAACATATGATAGTTAAAAATAGACAAATAGTCAGTTAAAGAAAAACCAGCTGGAAGACCAGGACATACGAAGAATCTTGCCGTGGAAAGAAGAAGGAACTACACATGGATGGTAGGTATATCTGCCGAGTCACCAAATTGAAAGGAATTGAGGGCTGAATGGAACTTATTGAAATTGGAGCCTTGTTAATGAGGACAAGGAAACGTGCTGACGGGAAACATGTCAAGATTTGAGATTTATTTTATTGGGTAGCCGTGAAGACTTTTGAGAGTTGGTGCCACAGATGTACAACTTGGGCTGCCGTTAGGGGACCCAGGAGCTGTGGAAGATTGTGAGAGTTCCAGCAAGGTGATCACAGTTGGGGTGGCTGGGGGTAGATTGATTTGAGATATATTTGGATCAGAGTCGGGTGTGTTTCGAAGAGTTGGCGGGACAGAGGCAGAGCGCCTCTTGACGGATGTGGGAAACCACAGAAATAATGAGATCGATTGTGCTGGTGCCGACACGGTGTTGAATCGCGTCAATAATTTAGGAAGAAATATCTTAGACACCCGTGTAATGTTGCAAAGAGGATAATCGATTAAAACTTTAAAGACAAATAATTATCGGGAGGAGCGAGAACAGAACATTGTTTTTTGCCTACCGGATAAGAAAGGTTTATATGGGAAAAAAATAAAGTAAATGGGAAATAAATAAAGTAGATCTTTTAATTCATTTTGGAGAAATTTCTATTTACAAATTAAATAATACATTATGAGAGGTTATTGGCAGAGGCTAAAGATGACAGCGAATTGCACCCTAGGATGCATATCACTATTATTTTTAGAAGCTGCTTATGCGCAACGCACTTGAAACCGGGTTTAAAAATGCTATTTTGTCTCGCGAAACTGGATAAAAATGCTTATTGTGAATGCTTAAGACCCAATAAAATATTTTAGTATCTTTGAAGTTGAACAAATGAATAACAACCAATACACCTTAAATGTCAGCAAATTTAGAATTTTGGTCACTAACTAATAATTACATTATTGTTAATTAAAGGTTGTCGGACAAATCCCGATTTGCATACGATGGATTAAAACGCCAGCGACTTGTGACACCAATGTTGCGCGACAATCACGGCGAATTAAGAGCTGTTGATTGGGAAGTGGCACTTCTAACAGTAGCCAAAGTCGTTAAAAATGCCGGTCCTAGTATTGGCGCTATTGCTGGTGGTCTAGCTGATGCTGAAGTATTAATAGCAGTGAAAGATTTATTGAATCGCTTGGGTTCTGAAGCATTATGCACCGAACACACTTTCCCATTAGATGGTTCTGGTACAGATTTGCGATCGAGCTATTTATTAAACAATAAAATTGCTGGCGCAGAAGAAGCTGATTTGGTTCTGCTTGTTGGTACTAATCCTAGGTTCGAAGCGCCGCTTTTAAATTCCAGATTACGCAAGGGTTATATTCATAACGATCTTAATGTAAGTTTTTATTTATTTGTACTTTTATGAATAATGAAGTTGAGTTAATTAGGTTGCGGTTATCGGACCAAAAGTTGACCTACGGTACGATTACAACCACTTAGGTGATGATGCTAAACTCTTACAAGAAATTGCAAGCGGATCGCATGAATTTAGCAAAGTGTTAAAAGCAGCTAAGAAACCTTTAATTATTGTCGGCTCGGAGACGCTGGAACGTGCGGATGGTGGTGCGATTTTAGCAGCAGTGCAAGCATTAGCTAACAGTACCGCTTGCGATAATAAAGAATGGAAAGTACTGAATGTACTTCATAAAGTTGCTAGTCAGGTACTATAATTATGCATTTTGCCATACCATCAGACTATTATACTCTTTTTCGGCGAAAAGGAGTAATTTGTATTTGCTCCGAGATTTTGAACTTTGTTAATAACAATGTCATGGAACAAAACCTTCCTTACCATTGCATTATTGGAAAAATCTAGAACAACAAATATTTTTTGCCGAACATATAAAATTGCATAATAAAATTGTAGTACATTGGACTCGCAAATATTTAAAACATTACTTTTTATTTTTGTTATCTCCAAGAAAAAGTCGCAAGAAAGAGTATGATACAGAATGTGAAGCAATTATGTAAATGTTTTTATAAAAAAAATATAATCCGTAGGGCGTTGTACGTATGAGGTATGACTTGTTTTATTCATGTTTAAACTAGGTGGCAGCTCTTGATATTGGTTACACTCCAGGTGTGGATAAAATCCGCGAAGCGAATCCAAAAGTTTTACTGCTTCTTGGCGCGGATGAATGTTCCATTGAAAAATCAGATTTGCCCAAAGATTGTTTTGTGATTTACCAAGGACATCATGGTGATCAAGGAGCAGCAATTGCTGATGCAATTTTGCCTGGTGCTGCTTATACTGAAAAGCAAGCGACTTATGTGAATACGGAAGGAAGAGCTCAACAGACGTTAGTGGCCGTTTCACCGCCTGGCAGGGCACGAGAAGATTGGAAGATTGTGAGGGCGCTTTCTGAGATTTTAGGTGAAACTTTGCCTTATGATAATTTGGATGAGATTCGGTCTCGGTTGGAGGATGTTGCGCCACATTTAACGCGGTATGGTACTGCCGAGAATGCGAACTATTTTAAACAAGCTGAACAGTTGGCTAAGGTAATTTTTTTTATTTATTTTGAACGTCGATTTTATTATTTTTGTTTTCAGAATATAAAAAGTCAATTAGATAATACACCAATAGATGTAAAAGTTAAAGAACTGCAAGACTTTTTTATGACGGATTCGATTAGTAGAGCATCTCCAACAATGGCAAAATGTGTACAAGCAGTACTCAAACAGAAGCAATCGAAATACTAAGTAAATTTGATATTGTTTAATATTTTGTTTAGAATATCGCAATTACTTGTCGGTCGTAGTTTTATTTGTAAATTTATCAAACGATTGTATAGATTTTTATTTCATCCACAGGTAAATAAGGTATTATTTTTTGCTACTGTTTATTTGCGTTTTATGTATATTCGTCAACTATGTATGAGGTTAATTAAATAAATAATTTAAGTCTTAATTAATTCACACCCAAAAAACTTTTAATAAACATTGTTGTCCAAAATTGTTTTGTCACAACGCTGGAATCGTTTGTTTCAACGCTGGAACCGAGGATCAATTACAACTTGGAGATTTTTATTTTCTGCTATTATTCTTTATTATTGTTCTTCTTTTCAAAAGCGAATTTCTCAATTTTAATTTGTTGATTGGACGTTTTTCCAAGTCTAAAGTTTTCCTCATTTTTCATATTGTATTGGTATGCATCTCTTTCTCATTAGTTTGTTTTCGCCAAATATATGTTTTTTACGAACATCAAAACCAGCCAACGAGCTTTGCGACTTTTAGTCACAGAAAAGTCAAAGCTATTTTACTTGTTAACTTGTGCTACTTTAAATCTTCTAAAGTAAAAAAATTAGAAAAGTTGATTTTTTATGGATTTTTTCATTTGTTCTATGTCATTGAATTGCAACTGAATTTGACACATTTAAAAGACACGCTGAAATTAAACTTGGCATTATTTCAGCTGTCGGTGGTATCATTACGTTAGCAGCTTATGTCAACGTTGATTGGTAGATTGCTCCTTAGTTGGTAAAGTAGCGTTCTGCGTGAATTGAGATCTCTTACTGAAATATGGCGTTCATATATAATATTTCTTCCTTCTTTTAAAAATTCAAAATTGATTCAACATTACGGCGAGGGCTGTCGCAGACGAGGAATACGAGATATTCATCGTAGTACTCGTCATGGTTTGTTTGGTGTAATCTGCCTCAGCTCTGGTGCCTCATTGGGTAAAGGCTGCGAAGTAATCGGCGGTTGTGTTGGTTAGTTTGATGTAATGGTTTGTTTGGTATAATCCGCCTCAGCTCTGGTGCCTCATTGAGTATAGGCTGTGAAGTAATCGGCGTGTTGGTGTTGCTCGTGTGCTTACATAAAGCGGCGGCAGCGTTGTGCTTGTCTGGTCGAATCGGATTCGTCGAGATGTTTTAAGTACCAACTAATTGCGGATTGGTGATTGAACAGTGTCAGATTCATGCACGTTCTCTTTTTCTTGATATGGTCGTATCTGGCCAATGTGCTTCAAACCGCACGTTTGTTCATTTAATCGATTTCGTATTGTAAGTCACCAAATCAAACGACGATTGTGGCAGCGATCTATTTGTCCATTTGAAAACTACTCGATGAAATGTAAACCGCATGATTTGGTTTGAATGTTGGTAATGATGGTTCAAAATTTTATGGCTGTTTCTGCGTAACATTAGTTCGCAAATAGTTGGGTCTGATATGATTGTGATTCAAAAATAATTGTGCAGGAGTTCGTTCAGTAGTATTGTGTGGGACTTTACGATATTAGCGAAGGCATTCGTTAATGTTTTCTTGCAACGAATCCGTGGTTGACACATCCTTGAGGGAATTCTCGATCGTTTGAACAAATCTCTCGGCTTGTATTAGCAGATGGGTGATTCGGAGCTGTGAGCCTATGGTGTTTAACCCCACTAGTCTGTAGAAGAATTCAACAGCAGCGAATTGCGTGCCATTGTCGGAAACGAGAGTAATTGGTGCTCTATATGCTGCAAAAAGCTCGCCAATATTGCGATTGTGGTGGTAAGTGTCATCGTACTGGTGGCTTTGACTTCTACCCATTTACTGTTTGCGTCCACATGATAAGTAGCATCTTGCCTGCGACTGTACCTGCATAGTCAAGGTGAAGATAATTTCAATGGTGATCTTGAAACTTGGAGCGTCTGCGTACTTTGCGCTTTCTGAGCAAGATTTCGTAATGCGTTTGATGTCGCCGTCGATTCCCAGCCAAATGACATAAGCGTGCCTTGTATTTCATTTTGACTATGCCAATGTGTGCTGCATGCTGATCACTTAAGATAGATTTCTAAAGCGTAGGCGGAACGATAACCCGATGCGCAAGAACAGAAAATTAGCGGACAGTGTGTGTCGAAGTACCAAAAAGCTAGATAAGCTAGAACTAAAAAGGTACCTACCCTTTTCTATTCGACCGGGTTCGAACTATGTTTTGTCGCCAAACGATTGAGTGAAAGTTAACCACAAATAAAATGCTCTTTGTTGCACACACAAGAATTATAATGGTATTGAAGTTATTTCTACAGTTGAAGAATGTTTTTTCTATTATTTTAGAATCCGCTCTTCGCGTCGTAGTATTTGGTCATTTCAATCTCTGATCAATCACGTATTATCGTTTTAAAATGGTACTATTTTTTATACTGTATGTAGACATAACAATGTCTAAGATAATCTTGTCAATTTGAATACATTACAAAGATATACTGATAATCGAACGTTAGCAACATTTTTTTACCATGAGACATGTTGACACATATAATAAGGGCTTCATAACTAAAACTAATTTACAAAAATTGTTTAGGCACTCTAACTACTCTATCAACACGCGTAACTTTTACTTTAAACTTTTACTTTGCTATTCATGTCTTTATAACATTAATCACTCCCGCACTTTCACTATCCTGATGATAATCTATTTGTTCCCCTGGAGGTTCTCTACAGAACACGTCCTAGATCCCATCGTATCCTTTTCTGCTTCCCGGGAAGGAAGGAGTTCGATACATTCCAGGGAATATAACTTCTGAACGGCCCCAACACCTGTTCTCTTGGTGTATCAAACGAATTTGAAGATCCTGTTCTGGAAGGGTCTCAATAACACAACCAATAAGCCAATCTGTATGCTTTTCATTGTCATTGCCAATGAGGACTATTTCTCCTAATTTCACTGGACCAGAATTCTTTAGCGATATCCACTTCAGTTAACCCAAATATTGACACGACAATTTTCGCTTAATAGCATCACAATCAGGAACACCTCCTTCGGCTTGATCCTTAATGAATATGGCTGGAGTGAGAGCAACCAATCTTTTTTGATCATTTGACATTTAGGTTAGGTTTGACCATTGAGTATGTTTTCACAGTCATACAGCAGTCAATAACGCTTCATATCCTAGGATAGCACGACTTAGTACTGTAATGTCGAAGCAAATGATATGATAATAATGGGCCGCGATAAACTAAAACTATACAGATTTATTGTGTATAAAAGCCGATTATTACAAATTACAGAAAAACAGAAGCTTTAGGTTAAGTGGTTGGTGAGACCAGTTCTTATGAAAGCAGATTGATGTGTTGTCTAACCTTTATTACACCGATGTCAGACGCTACCGTCTTCAGCAAGTACCGTCTTCAGCAATTGTTTCATTATTCCAATAAGGCGTTACCAAAAACCACTCCACTCCACTACAGTAGAATGATTAAAACGCTATTGAATTCGTTGTAACGAAGTGTTCTAATCCACTCGATGAAACGCATTTTCCGTTTCAACAAAATTTGTACCGATATAACTATAAATGAGCTTGGGTCGTCCACGTCTAACCACAAAGACACAAACAAAGTTTGGCGATAACAAATTAGTGAGTTCCAGGTGGACGTTTCGATAAATTGCACAGGTGAATAAGCATACCCACGCTTTTGCTTCATCGCAAAAGCGTGGGTAGTCTTCATCCACTAAGTATAAATATAGAGAGGAATAAGCGGTCATTGGATAATATAGCAAAAGGAAAGCGATGGGTAGGAATATGAACCGAAAGAGAGTGCAATGGAGAGGAAATATAGTTAAATGGAAGCGAATACCACAGCGAAAATGTAGCGAAAAGCAGCGAATAGCACAACAAGCGAACTGGAGAACATTCCCGGTCCCGCCGAGAGAGCGGTTTAAAACCCGTTTTTTTGTCCAATCCCACTTGATTGTGTTACAGCTACGGTACTTGCTGCCACCAGAGTTCGGCTTTTCGTAGGCTAGATAATTTTGTTTTAACATGGATTCTTCGGAGCGCGTCACAAAGTGAATAGATATTTGAAATACCGAAAAAAAAGGGGCTTGGGGTTTAATACTGGTCAAGGGAACGAAATGGAAAACAGAATTGTTTTATACTAAAAATTACATATATTAAGAAAAAATAAACAAAAAAAGAACAATTAAAATGTATACTATGAATAAGCCCGAATTTAGTAATAAGCGGTAAAGGGTCTAGTTTGACTAGATCCGCACTCAACGTGTACGAAGTTATACACGATACAATTATTAATTAGAACTAAGTTTGTGAGACAAAGAATATTAAATTACAAACTTAGAACTAAGTCTTCAAGATAACAATATAACAAAGTGAAAAGTTAGCACTAAGTATTCAAGAGACGGAACAATAAAGTAAAGTTAGAAATAGATTTTCTAATAAAGCATTAATTCAACCAAAAAAAAAATAAGCACGAGTACCAATACCAAGTGATTTAATTTTAAAGAAAAATAAGTAATGCAAAGAAATCAGTACGGCAATGATTCTACTTACACGCTTTGGCCATTGTTGGAGGTATTGACAAGAAGATTTGCACAATAATTTAACGAACAAACACCCTGCAACTATTTCTGCTGAACGAAGTCGGTTGGATAGGCTGGGCTAGTCTTCTCCTCCTTGGACTTTTCATCTTGGTCTTTATATTAGTCCCTATCTGGTTTTATTTTGTGCGTCACAAAATCACGCGTTCTGCAAACCATCCTGGGCGGATTAGCGACACTTTTTGCCAAAACAAGACACGATTGCGTGAGATTTCGCACGTCCGTTGCCAATTACTGCGGGTTATCTAGCGTTGACCCGCTGACCCTTCCTCTGATAACTCCAATTATGGAATTATTTAATTGCTTAATGAGTCGGATATATTTTTAATTGAATCAGTTTGGGGTCTCAATTTTAATCCACCCTATTTTCCCTCAGGTGGAACATTACTCCCTCAAAAAAAGAAAGAACCTACCTCAATAGGTACTTCTTTCTTAACTGATCATTGCCTATACTGATTGTTGCATTACCTTTACAAACTAACTATGTCTATAAACTAGTACTAGGGGTTACCACATATTCTATTCCCGGTTCTGGGTTTGGTAACGGCATGACTTGCATTTCGACTTTGGGGATGACCACTTGGTTCCTGGTCCTTAGTCTGTACCTCTGGATGGCTATGTTCTGAAGATAACATATGATTAAAATGACTAAAATAAGGATACCTATTCCCAAATAAAGGTAGATAGAATCTCGACTGCTTTTTTTTCCGAGTTCAGGTACTCTGAGTTGATTGGCCATCCATTGGAGTTGACCCATTTCTATGTCGGTAATGGAAAAGTTATTCTTCTTTACTTCTTCGATGTCTAACTCAGTCACGGTTTCCCGAAAAACGTCATTGGACATTTCGTAGATAATTAATCCGGGTACATTGAATTTATCTCCCGCAGAGTTCAGGGTTGTTACTTCCTCGCTGTGGGGTAGTAACGTGTGTCCATCAATCTTTCTATAGCAATTTTTTCTTAGTGAAATGATGCCGTGGTCTTCTAGATATACCACTGAGGTTACATCATGGGTGCGAGTTGGAGACCGTTTCTCGAGGCAAGTGATGACCATCTTTCCTGTCTTCGTTAAAGTGTAAGCCCATTTGTTGTCCCCTTTAGTCCGAATAAATTGGTTCCTTGGTTGTAACGCGATTTTTTGACTACAATACTGACTTCTCATGGCTGGATGTCTTTTGTAGAGTGCCATGTTGCAACTAGGTTCCGGGAAGTGCCTTATGGAACGGATAGGTTTGCAAATTTTTGCTTTCCTTCCTAAACATCCCGTCAGTTCTCGCTCGTAAAATTTCGTAATAGCTGTTTCCATCGTCACTTACTGCTAGGAATGGGAATGTTGGTTGATAATAGGTGGATACCTTTGACGTCTTGTTGTACAGAGGAAATTTGATGAGTGAATACAGGTCAAAGTTTCGTCCTAGGGTGGTAATAGGAATTTTGATAAAAATTTGTATCTTATCTTTAAATGCTGCTACTTGGGTGGTACTGGTGAGGTAGAAGTTGTGGATATCTATTAATCTTACGGGGTGTAAGAACGCATACCCATTGGGTAATTTTTCGTCAATCTGCTGGAGTACCTGGTGTAACTTATGGGGGTAGTATAGCATTACTCAGCTTCCCTTCAGCGGCCTGGTCCAAAGCTAGCATGAGTTTGCTAACTTCATATTCTACAGACGATAGTACAGACTCTAGTAGTCTCAAGTTGGCGTTTACGGTAAAGTGGGCGTTAAATACCCTTAACACATGTTGATGCTCCTGTTGCACTTGTTGCTGGATGGTGATGATTTCTCCTCTTAAAAGTCGGGTGGCTTCTTTCACCTTCTCTAATTCTTTTGCGTTGTTCTTTACCAAATTGTATGTGACATTTAGTAAGGACGTCTGGGCTTTAGTAACATGTACCAGTTCTCGGTGAGTCACTGTTATATCCTGTAGTTGGCTCTGTATGTATACCAAATCGTCATTGTCCGGGGTTCCAAAAAGGAATTTCAGGGCAGATCCTCCCATATTGATGAGTCCTCTCCTTTCTCGTCAAATCGTGTCTTCTTGGGGTGATGTCTCCAGTATGCCGCTGACTGTCCGTTGTAGGTTATGAATTCGTCGACTTAAAATGGTCTTTTCCTCTTTGGTAAATTCTAGGTAGTATCCGGGAATGGTACTGGCTAATTTCTGACTAACATTCGTGAGCTGATCCGCTTTCTCCTGGATTTGATTGGTTGCTTCTAAGTGATTGTGTAAGTCTATATCGATCGCTAAGATCCACCTCTCGTCGGTAAGGGTGATTCTGGCTTCTTTTATAAATAGTACTCCTTGGGATAAGTCCTGAGTGTAGTTGGCGTAGGTAAAGGAAATGAGGATGAGGAGTATTTTGGTCCATCGGGAGGGATAGAGGTCTGGAACAAAATTAGGGTTTTAAATTCGTTTGGATAAGTTCCATGGATAGCCTTTTCAGGTCCTTTGCTGCGGGTGTGGTAGGGGTTTGTTTTAACTGCCGGGGAAAGCGTCGTCTTCTTTTTCATTTTCTCGTAGTAGGTTTCTTCGTCGTCCGTGCTTTCGTCGAAGACACTTGAGCCTTCTTCCTTAACTGTCAACATTTGCGCTATGGCTACTTCCATTGCGGATTTATCTATAACAAACATTTTCTTAGATTTGTTTGGGTAATACCCAAGGTATGTTTTGGACAGGGCCTCGACTACGCGTGTGGTGTTGGGATCGGGGTTTAATGGGACTAAGGGCCGGTTCTATCAAGTAAGTATATACTAAGAATAAGCTATACTGAGATTTAAATTCGAAAATTGGGTTCTACAATCGTCGAATAAGTTTATTCTCGGTATAAACCGAGAAATATTTATCCCTCTGAATTTCTATAGATATACTCTGAATTAATTTATTCTTGCTTGTGTTGTGACGTTTAATATAAAAAAATGGATATGTTAGATTTCAATATTTTTGATTCGGATGAAGATGATGAACATGATAATGTTGCATTAATCTTACATCGACATCCAAGATTGTTTAAAAATCGGTAAGTACATTTGTAAACGTAAGATTATTTTTAAATTGAACATACAGTTTTTTTCAGTCCCAATTATTTTCAAGAATACGATCATTTGGAATTTTTTACACGTTTTTGGTTGAAAAAGCAAACGTGTGTTCGGCTCTTCGTTTAATTGAGAACCAAATTAAATCTAGAACAGATCGTAACAATCCAATACTTCCAGCATGCAAATTGTTATTGACACTACGATTTTATGCTACAGGTAGTATGTTAATTGCAGTTGGGGATTTTATGGGAGTAAGTAAAACGTCGGCATGCTACATTGTTACAAAAGTAACTGCGGCAATAGCATCTTTGCTTGAGAGATATATAAAGTTTCCCGAAACGCAGGCAGATTTGCAATTAGTAAAAGAAGAATTTTATGCTATTGCAAGATTTCCACATGCGATTGGTACAATCGATTGCACCCACATTCGTATAAACTCACCTGGTGGAAACGAAGCAGAGCGGTATCGAAACCGCAAGGGATATTTTTCGTGGAACGTCCCAACAATTTGTGATGCACGTTTACGTATAATGGACATTGTGGCTCGGTGGCCTGGATCGTCGCATGATCAAACCATTTTTAACAACAGCAGAGTCAAAGCGAGACTGCAAAATTATGAATTTGGAACATCGCTCATTTTGGCAGATAGTGGATATGGCAACACAAATTTTTTGCTTACACCTTTGGTACAACCGAATACACAAGCGGAAAATCTTTATAATGAATCACATATCCGTACTAGAAATTGCGTGGAAAGATCTTATGGTGTCTGGAAACGGAGGTTTCCGATTCTTTCCATGGGTATGCGTGTTTCGCTAGAGCATTCAAAGGCAATTATTGTGGCAACTGCTGTCCTTCACAATATTGCCATAGAAGAAAACGAGCTTGACCCACCTAACGAATTTGAAGTGAACATCCCTATACATTTACCTGATCCTCAAAATGAAAGAGTCGATCAAGTAAATAATAGAATGCGCACTTCATTAATAAATAATCATTTTGCCAATTTGTTGTAATTAGCTTAAGGTTGAAATAAAAAAGTAAAATAATAAACGAAATTTTCTTTATTTCTTAAATCTGCTTCTAATATTTTTATTTCTAATGCATGCTTGCGTTCTTTCATTTCTGCTTCCTTCTTTAATAAATTCATTTGTAAATCTATTAGTGCCATTTTTTTCGCCAATTCTCCACCCATTGTTTCAGAAGATCTACAGCGTTGTTTTTGTAGAAGTGTTGACGTGGACTCTTTTTTGTAAACCCTTTTTCGGTTTTTAGTGTTGATAGCAAATTCTAAAAAATATTACAATAATGAATAAACTACTCCTAACATTTATTTTGATGAAATTACTGGGGCTTTCACATTGAATTGAAGTGTCATCCACGGCCGCCACTTCTCCAGCTGTTGAAATATTTGGATCAACTTCTTCAGTATCTGTAACATTTAGGTTTACTTATTTCATTTTTTTATATCTCATAATATTAAAGACAAACCTGATGTTACTGAGTTTGTCGATTCAGCACGCGGAATCCGCAGAACTCGGCTTTTTGACTGTCTCAGTTGCTGAGGATTCCATGAATTCCAGCTATAGCTAGGCTATATAAAATTAATATTTTTGTTAATATTTATATATTTTATAATTGTATATAACCAGCAAAATATTTTTCTGACCTCGATAGTACATACGTACCGTTTCTGCCTTGTCTTCTACAATATCTCCATTATCAGCCACTACAGCATTAGATACGTACGAATTCGCATCTTCAATTTCATTCGGAACTAATTTAGCTGCTGTAAATGAATCATATAGGCATTAAAATTAATTGGTAAAAATTTGCATTTGTTCTTCAATTGAATATCGTACCATATTAATTTACGACAATAATCATATATGCACTTATGGTACTACATTTGACAAATTGTATGCTATAGTACTACAGTAATATTATTCAACATGTTAAATACCATAATCAGAATCATATTTTGAGACTGTTCCCGTTGCTGCGATACCAATTATACCCAAAATCTTGTCGCCAACACCACTAGGCTTTATATCTACCATAGGACCACCACCAGTTTTATACAAGTTTTGTTTGTAATTTGCATACTCCTTTTTCGTTGTTTTATTCAAGGAATTCCACTTACTTCGTAGCATCTTCCCTGTTCTACCTGTGCCGCAATGGGAATTAAACTCGGCTTCCATTTTTTGCCATTCTGCGTCTTTAGCAGTGCATGAAACGCAGTCAGTTTTCTTAGATTCTACAATAATACTTTATAATGTAAAAAGAAATATAAATTAACGCCAATATAATTGCTAATGTAACTCATAGTCATAAAAGCTTATAGTTGATTTATTGAAAATTAATTATTATCTAATGTTGCTTCCTGAATTACAATTGAGGTTATCGAAAAATTGCTACGTACCTACAACCAATTTATGCTTCTCCACCAAATTTATCAGCACTTCCACTTCGTCTTTAGTAAAGTTGTGACACCTTTTCTTTTCCATTACACCACACCACAATTTTCGACACAATTTATTATAATTACACGCAAAATTCCTGGAATCAAAACGGAAAACCGAGCGGCAAAATGTATGAATATCGTTGCACGTTCCCGTCGTGCTAACTGTCAGTTCAATTGACCTAAAACGTGTGCGTTTGAGCTACTACACCTGTTATTCTCAGTATTGTTATTCCACCTATTAATACCGTTGCATGGTATTTCACTTTGAAATGTAAGTCACTGTTTATTTTAGTAAGACCGAACTACTGTGGAAACGCCTAAGTCCCGATTTATGATTAGACGGCCAAGCCGATAAGGAGAAGTAAAACACAAAGCTTAGCTTGAGAAATTTCGTAAGATCGACATGTGAACTGGTCGGCGATCGGCCATCGACTGATCTGGAGCTGGCGTGCGCCTCTATTTATACGTTTCGGTGTCGAACCGAATATTCGAGTGGCGCTATTGTGCGCTGTGATTGGCTGAAACCCCAGCTCCGATATCACGACCCCCCCTTTCTTTTGGCGATCCTTACGGATTTATTAAGTGTGTTTTACATGTTATAAAATTATATGAATCAAAATGGTACATGTTACAAAAAATGTGTGAATCGAAGTGGTACATATTACCAAAAATTGGAATCAAAATTGTGGCGCACACGCGACACTGGGTGGCGAACACGTTTTTTTTTTTTTTTTTTTTTTACTCCGCGCGCACTTGTTCACTAAACGGTCTAAGGTCGTCGATGTGGACATTCACGTAGCTCCCATCTCTGTCAAATAGAAACGTCGTTGGGCTTGTTGCCTCAATTATTGTATAGGGTCCATTCCATGTTCGCCCGAAGTTGCCTTCTCTGTTCCTAAACTCCCGCACTAGGACTTGTTCGTTGACTCTGAGGGTGGGTGCTGGTGCTCTTCCTGGTTCTACATATCGTCGAGCGTATACGCGTTGATTCCTACGGATTCGTTCTTGTCGTCGGTTTGGCTGATCATCTGCGGGTGCTTGGCCTTGGTTTGTGTCCCATTCCCCTGGTTTAGTGATGTTGTATCCATACAATGCAGTGCTTGGCGTAGTTAAGGTTGCTGCGTTCCTTCTTGTTCTGAGAGAAAACATCACCTCAGGCAGAAACTCCTCCCATCGTGACTCGGGCTTATCCACCAGTCTAGCTCTTAGTCCCTTCTTGAGCTCCTGGTTTCTTCTTTCAACCGGGTTGGCGCGTTGGTGGTGGATTGCTGTTAGGTGGTGTTCGATTTGATTCTTTGCACAGAATCTTTCCCATACTCGCGATTTAAACTGCGTGCCATTGTCGGATATAATTTGTTGTGGAAACCCAAATCTGAAGAACACCTGGTTCGTCAAGAACTGTATAACTTCTCCCGAGTTTGATGCCTTCACTGCCTTTGCTTCTTGCCACTTTGTGAAGATGTCAGTTGCTACTAGTATGTATCGATTGTTGTTGGTTGTGATTGCGTATGGTCCCATTACGTCGATGCTAATGGTGTGAAATGGTTTTATGGGTATGCGAGCTCGTTGGGGTGCTGCTGCTTGATGTGGGCTTCTTTTTGTGGTTGCACATATGATGCAGTTTTTTACGTGTGATTTAACCTGCTTGGTTATCTGTGGCCAATGAAAATGTTCTTGAATGTGCCTGAGTGTTTCGTCTCGACCCCGGTGTCCAGCGAGGTTAGAGTCGTGATAATCGTATATCACTCTCTCTCTTAGAGCCATTGGGACATACAGCAGTTTTCGATTGTCGTTACCTCGAAAGTAGAGGATGTCATCCTGGACGATATAATGGCCGAGAAAACTTCTTTCCCATTCTTCTTGTGCGCCGTTTCGCTGGATTGTCTGCCAACGTACCATCAGGTCCAGGCACTCTTGGTTGTTACGTTGTTGTTGTCGGATTTCTTCAGTAAGTGTAGTTACTTGCATAACCACCACATCCTTCGGGGTTGGTGTACAATCAGGTGGGAGTAGTCGTTCCTCGTCAGTAACTTCTGGATCGGTTACTTCTTCTTCGGGGTTTCTGGTTAGGAAATCTGGTAGCTCGTTGAATCGCCCAGCGCAATGTTCGATTTTAAATGAGAACTCTTGCAGAAGAAGTGACCATCTTGTTAGTTTGGCTTTAGTGTCCTTGGATTTATTCAACCAAAGGAGGGCTCGATTGTCTGTACGCAGAGTGAATGGTTTATCTTCGAGGAATTGCCGATATTTCCTAATGGCCCAGATTACAGCCAGGCATTCCTGTTCGTTAGAGTGGTACTTTCGTTCGCTTCTTGTCAATCGTGCGCTGCCGTAAGAAATGATGTGCCTTCTCCCGTCCTCATCTTCCTGATAAAGCACGGCTCCCATCCCGATTGCGCTTGCGTCGGTTTGCAGGAAGTGGCTACGTTTCGGATTTGGTCTACTGAGTGATAGCGGTTTCGATAGAGTTTCCTTAATAGAGTCGAATGCTTCTTGCTGTTCATTGCCCCAATGCCATTTGATTGTTGCTGGTAACAGGTCTGTGAGGGGTGCCATCTTTGTTGAAAAATGAGGAACGTAGTCTCTTAACCAATTAGCGATTCCTAGGAATGATTGAAGCGCTTTTCTGTTTCTCGGGATTGGAAACGTGTTTACTTGGTCGATATGGCATTGTTGAGGAGTGTTTCCATCTGCCGTTACCACGTGGCCCAGATAGTGCAATTCTTTTTTCCCAATGTAGCATTTAGTTACAGAACAGTGGAGTCCGTGGTTCTGCAGTCGTTCCAGTACTACATGTAGGTGCCTCAGATGTTCCTCATGGTTATCTGAATACACTATCAAGTCATCCAAATATACCATAACCGACTTATGCAATAGGCCGCCCAACACTTCTTGTGCCATCAGTTTTTGGAATGTGGCCGGTGCATTCTTCAGGCCAAACGGCATCACCGTGAACTGGTAGGTGGCCCCGTCAGGAGTGGAGAATGTTGTTAAGTGTTTTGATTTTTCTGCCAGTGGTATCTGCCAGTATCCGCTTTTCAAATCGATTGATGAGAACACTTTGGCCTGACCTAAATCTCGTAGGGTATCTTGAATCAACGGAAGTTGGGCCGTTTCGTCTTCCGTGTTGTTGTTTAGCGTGCGGTAATCAACGCAAAATCGGAACTTGTCATCCTTCTTTTTCACCATTACAATTGGTGAGCAGTAGCTTGACCTACTTGGTTCGATCACCTTGGCTGCAAGCATCTCCTCTACCTGCTCTTCAATAATCCGCTTTTTCTCATCTGAGTAGCGGTACGGTCTGATCCGAAACGTTTGCTTGTTTGTTAGTTGAATGTGATGCTTTACGGTTCGTGTAGTGGGTTGTTGCAAGGCCTCGTCAAAAATTTCTGCGAAATTCTCGAGAATTGCTTTGTACTGTGCTGTTTTTTCGGTTGGTAGTTCCACTCGGGTCCAATCTCCTGCCGACGATTGATGTGTTTGCATTTGATGTGGGGTCCATCGAACAGTTTGCCGCTGTCTGATGCCGAAGTGAATGCACTGTCGTTGTATGTCGACAATGGCCTCCTGTTCTCGCAACCATGGGTACCCCAATACCATCTCCTCCATCAGGTTGTTTGCAATAAAAAAGTTTGAATGTAGCGTAGTTGAGTTGATTGAATACGCGAGATTAGCACACCCGTCAGTGATCAACGAACTTGTTGCGTCCGCCAGGCGAAGCTTGACTGATTCCTTTGAATCCCCAGTAGTGTTGACAATGTCTTTGCGTATTAGGTTGACCGAAGCGCCACTATCCAGTAACGCCCGATATGTTTGCCCATCGTATTTGACTGTGATGCGCGGAAGATGAGCGTCGGAGCCCGCGGAATTTAATTGCGGCGAGTAGGGAAGCGCTCGTTCGCCCGTGCGTCGCTTCCCTCTGCGTTTCCCGAATTGTTTGCTTGAGCCACTGCGCACTCGCTGTGCCAGTGCCGTCCCGGACAAAAACGGCATTTTGGTATATTGTCATTAGTGTTTCGGGGTGTCGTGTTTTTAGTATTACGCGTGTTGCGTGTGTCGCCACTGATATCGCGTTCCAGCATACGCACTTTGTTTAGTAGTTCATCGAAAGAACTTGGTGTATTTATTCGTAAATGAACCCGAGTTGTGGGCTTAAGTTGCTCCGTGAGTGTACTGATGACGTCCGCTTCTGTTAATCGTGGTTCTAACATCCTTATTAAAGCGAATTTTCTTAGCAGGAACAGATCCGCTTCCTCCGTTTCTGACTGATGTTGTGTGTATAAAACTGCTTTAAGTTCGGCTACTCTCGCGGGGTTACAATAATGATCCCGAAAGGTTATGACGAAGCGCTCCCATGAGCAGAGATTCCCCCCGTAAGGTTTGAATTTGTGTAACGCACTACCGCGAAGCTGTTCTATTGTGAAACTGATCCGATCGCATTCTGGAATTTTAAACCGCCAAAAGTATTGTCCTAGGTCACTGAGAAACTTCATTGGATCTTCGATGTTATTACCCGAAAAGGTCGTGCGACATTTTGGGAAAAAATTGTGGTAGTACATGCCGCCGTTTCCGTCGCCCGCACTTTCGTATTCTTGGAAACCGACGCGCACTGTCCTATCATTGTCTTTTGTGGAGTTATGTGTTGGTTGCCAAGTAGTTTGAATATCTCGACGGTACTCGTCTGTTTGTTGGATCCCGTGATGTGGTGCTACTGGTTGTGCGGTACCGATTGCGTGCACTTCTGGGTGGAAAAAATGTTGTTGGGTACCGCTTGGTTGTTGAGTGGTTACTCTACCCATGTTGTGCCCGAAAAAGTTTGAGGCCCCGACCGGTTGGGCTGAATACGGTTCCGGCAATCGCGTGGGTGTTTCAAACGCACTATGTGATAAAAAGTTTTGGCTCCTACCCGGAATGGCAGAGTTTGGTTGTAAAAAGTTAGCACTCGTTACCTGGGATGCGGGTGTTTTGTCCAACGTTATCCATTCGGTGTTATTCCTGGTGTAGAGATGTTCTGCAGGAATAGCGGTTTGTGTAGATTGTTCAGTCAGGGTTGATGATGGTGGAGGGCTAAATGACACCAGATCATCCACAGCCCCACGTTGGGCGCCATAATACCGTTGCATGGTATTTCACTTTGAAATGTAAGTCACTGTTTATTTTAGTAAGACCGAACTACTGTGGAAACGCCTAAGTCCCGATTTATGATTAGACGGCCAAGCCGATAAGGAGAAGTAAAACACAAAGCTTAGCTTGAGAAATTTCGTAAGATCGACATGTGAACTGGTCGGCGATCGGCCATCGACTGATCTGGAGCTGGCGTGCGCCTCTATTTATACGTTTCGGTGTCGAACCGAATATTCGAGTGGCGCTATTGTGCGCTGTGATTGGCTGAAACCCCAGCTCCGATATCACTATTCATTAGTCTCATAGAACGCAGTTACAATTATACTACGAATAAATCAAAGTATAGATAATTCGTAGTATTACTATTCCGGGTTTTATACTAGCATGATAGAACTGGCCCTAAGAGAAACTAGCACTCCAGAATTTAGTCTTACTTCCCACTTATCCTACGATGAGGATACCGGAAATTACGCCCTCTACGAGAGTTTGTTCAATGAAGAAGAGGTAGAAGAAGCTGCAGAAGAAGAGAATAGTTCAGAAGAGGATATGGAAACAGAAGAAAGCATCGTCGAGGAATCGACCCAAGAAACTATTGAAGATGAAACTCCACCTGAGCAGTTAGCCGAGACGTTTAATCCTCTTTAGTCCTTGATCTTGGTTTTGCTTGTGTCGAACCGTCTCAATGTTGGGTTCAGCCTCGTCTGCTTCTTCTTTGGCTTCTTTCTCTTTGGTTGGCATCTGTTTTGGTATTCTCACATGTGGACTTCCTGGTAAGGGGTTCTTGATTTTCTTCACTAGGTTACTGTGTATTTTTATGGTCTTGTTATTTCCAAGATTTTGTATCACAAAATTCACTGGGCTTGTCTGTTCAATTATACGATACGGTCCTTGCCATCTCATCTGCAATTTCCTGGAATGTCTAATCTGAGGGGCTACATTCTTCATGAGTACTAGATCTCCAAGTCTCAGATCTGGATCTCTGGCCTTCGTTGCTTGCCTTTGGTTTTGTTTGTCGTTGACAGATTGTAGTTGATGTTGAACATCGGTAAAGCTGCTACATAGTCTTTTCATTAGTTCACTGGCGTAGTTTTTGGCTACGTCATAGCGGTCTCTGCTAGCCGTTATGCATGTCTCTCCCATGTATTAAGAAATATGGGGTTTCTCCTGTTGAACTGTGGATCATACTTCGATATGCCATGGTGACATACGGCAACCAGTCGTCCCAATCTCTTTGATCTCGATTGATAAAGTGGGAGAGCATGTCCTTCATTGTTCGATGAGTTCGTTCAATCATCCCATTCCCGCTAGGGTGATACGGGGTAGTTTGCAACTTCTTGATGTGGAAAATTTTGCATACCTCTGTCATCGTTTGGGACAGGAAATTCGCACCTTGATCGGTAAGACGCTGTTCCGGGGCTGCATGGCGGCTTATAATTTGTTCTGAAAGAACCCTTGCAATCGAAGTGGTCTTCTGATCTGGGATTGGTATAGCTTCCAACCATTTGGAAAAATAATCTTGGTACGTTAAGATATATTTGTTACTGCTGTATGTCGGTGTTAGGGGTCCGACAATGTCCATCGCCACTCGTTCAAACGGCCTTGTTACTTCGTCATACTTTTGAAAAGGAGCTGCCTTGAGGTGAGGAGATGTTTTCCTCAAGTTGCATTTCAGGCATCGGTCACACCAATCCTTTACTTCCTTTTTTATGTTTGGCCAATGAAACTTCCTTGTAATGGCTAGCGAGGTCTTCTCTGCTCCTGGGTGACCAGCAGTTCGTGCTTCATGGTAGGCTTGGAAAAGTCGTCTTTTAAATCCTTCTGGTACAACCATCAGGTCCTCTCTTTGGTTATCGGACCTTTTTTTATACAAGACTCCATCATAGTCTTGATAGAAGTTTTCGTTGTCTTCTTTCAATTTTCTTAGAGTTGGGTCATCTTCTTGGAGTTGGTGAATCGTATTCCGGTCCCATATTGGTTTGTATTCTTCTTCTGCATGTACGGCTTGGACTTTTCCCACTGGGTATCTGGATAGGGCATCTGCGTTTCCGTGTTTTCTTCCAGGTCTGTGCGTTATCTCATAGTCATATGGGGCTAGAGTTAGAGCCCATCTAGTCAATCTACTACTGGAGTCCTTGACGTTGATCAACCACCTTAAGCAGTTGTGGTCGGTTATCTCGGTAAACTTTCTTCCGTAGAGGTAACATCGGAAGTACTTGACTCCCCAAACTACTGCCAGACATTCTTGTTCAGTCGTGTAGTAGTTGGTTTCTGCTTTGTTCATTAGTCTGCTGGCATAAGCTATCGGATGGTCTACGTTGTTGAATTTCTGACTGAGAATCACTCCCAGGGCATAACCTGATGCGTCCGTTGTTAAAGTGAAGGGTTCGCTGAAGTCTGGGTATCTTAGTACCGGGCTTCTACAAAGGGCTTCTTTAAGTTTGTTAAAACCTTCTTCAGCGGCATTGTTCCAGCCAAATTCGATATCCTTCTTTGTTAGTTGAGTAAGAGATTTGGCGTGATGTGAAAATTCCGGAATGAATCTTCTATAGAACCCGACGAGACCTAGGAATGCCCGTATATCCTTCACACATCTTGGAGTTGGATACTCTTGAACAGCAATGATTTTCTTGGGATCGGGCCTGACGCCGTTTTTAGTGATGATGTGTCCCAAATATTCCGTTTCTTGCTGGAAGAACTTACACTTCGATGGTTTTAACGACAGGTTTGATTGTCGAATTCTAACGAATACTTCTCTTATTCTGTTCAGGTGTTCTGAAAATGTATTTGCAAAGATGATTATATCATCCAGGTAGACTAAACAGGCTTCGTTTGTCAATCCTGACAACACAGCATACATTAACCTCTGCCAAGTCGCCGGGCTATTGATAAGTCCACATGGCATCCTTAAGCATTCGTAATGCCCATCCGGCGTAGTAAAAGCCGTCTTTGCAACGTCTTCGGGGTGGACCTTCACTTGCCAATACCCGCTTGCCAAATCTAACGTTGTAAATGCGGTTGCTTGTCCTAAGCTGTCCAATGTTTTGTGTATATTTGGTAATGGGAAGAAGTCCCGTTTCGTGATTTTGTTGAGTTCTCGATAATCGATACAAACTCTAATATTATTCTCGCCAGCCGCTGATTTCTTGCTTACCATGACGACAGGTGCTGACCCAGGACTGTTTGAAGGTCGAATGACCTTATTTCTCAACATGTCGTCAATTTGTCCTTTTAAAACTTCCCGTTGATGGAAGGGGACTCGGTAAGGCTTCTTTGTGATCGGTGGTACTTCGGTGGTGTATATTCGATGCTGAACATCTGGAGTGGCTTCAAGTATCTTCCCTTCTTCGTGGAAGATATCTTCAAATTCTTCTAATAGATTCCTCACTGCTTCTTCTTCAGTTATGTCAAGTGGACCAATCGTGTCCTAGCTGGTAGGTAAAGCGGAACGCTACTGACATTAATTACTCGTACTGGTATGTCGTTCGAGCAATTTATGAGAGTGCGAGCTATCATGAGGCCATGGACGTGCACTGCCAAGGGATCCATAACAGCTTCTCCTATTCTCGCTTTGGTTTATCCCACACATACCACTTCCGTCCGGGGTGGTACATGAAGGCCCTTTTCCATCCAAACCTGCTGATCTCTTGAGTCATACTCCGAGGTCGTCACGTCTCTGCTGGAGACCGTCAGTTTTGAGACATGCTGGTCTACTTCTTCTCGTGGGCGCCCATCTTCCGTGACCTCTATTTCTTGGCACAGCATCGGCTGACCATCTTCTTCCAAGACTTCATGTTTCTGATTTAGTCTGATTTCCACTCCTTGAATTATCATGTAATTCTCTTCGTTTGACCATCTGAGTTCCACTTCCTGCTTTTGGGGGAAGTCTGCTCCTATCAAACCATTCTGATCGAGAGGAAATCCATCGTCTACCACGATAAATTCGTGCTGTATTACTACGTTTCGGAATCTAATCGTTGTTTTCAGGGTGCCCAGGTAGGGTATTTCTTTTCCTTGTACGTCTACTAGGCGTACTTTCTTCTCTCGTGTCCATTTTCGTTTAGCTTGGTCGGCGTATGTTTTCTTGAGTAGGGAAACGGAAGCTCTTGAATCGAAAAAAAATATTGTTCGATTCTGGCTGTGATAGCCTACTACGGTTGTAGCGGGTTGCTGGTCTTGGATGTTGACGACCTTCACTGCTTTCCATTCATCCGTTTCCTTCTCTACCACCCCTCCGTTTGTGGAGTGGAGCGCTACCCGTTTTTTGGACATTCGCTGCGATAGTGACCCATTTCCTGGCATCCATAGCATTTCACCTCTCTTTTCCTGGGGCAATTCCTGGCGATGTGCCCTTGCTGATTACATTTGTAGCACGTAATTGTCACCGCTTGTCGGTGGCTCTGCCTGACAATCTCTACGAATCTCTACTACTATTCCCTACTACCTGTACCCTTTCTGGCTTTCTGTTCCAAGTGCGAATATTTGCCTCCATCTCCATTGCCACTTTTATTGCGTTCTGGAACGATGTCGTCCCTCTTAGCACCACCTTCTCGCGGAGGGCCAGCTGCATCCCTGTGATGAATTGGATGTGCAGGTGATCATCCAATGTCTCGTTGATTACCACGTTTGCCGTTTCATCTTCCGTCAATTGCACTGTGTGCCGCCCTGCCTTTTCAATACGGTGGGCATAGTCCAGGATATTCTCGTTTGTCCACTGAAAAACGCGTTGGAACGCCTGCATCGATTGGAACGGTGTGTACTTGGTGGTAAACTTTTCTATAAGCTTGCCTTTCAAAATTTCCCAACTTAGTCTCCCTGGGATCAACTTCACCATTTCCATCGCTGTTCCTCTTAATTGCAACTTGCATATCTTGATTTTGGTTGCTTCGTCCAGGTTGTACAAGTCCGCGGTTAGTTCAATGAGTTCTAGGAACTCTCGGATTCGCCCTCTGCCATCAAATTTTTCCAGGTTCCCCAAATATGCGAAACTCTCTCTGCTGGGACCCGCTTTCACATCTTCTGACTTTAAGCCGGTTGATGCTTCTCCGTTCTTCGTCATGTTACAGGGTGTTGTCGAAATTATTAATACCTGACCGTAATACCTGACCGACCTCAAAATTATCTGCACCTACTAAAAGCTTTCCTCGCGCTAAATTTGGGATTACTTACTCACACAAACTGTGCTCCACACATTTAGACTTCAAACGATAAACTGAAAGATTGATTATTTCGTACTTTTCTTATTAGGAAAAATCCCACCGCTGCCACCAAATGTTACAGCTACGGTACTTGCTGCCACCAGAGTTCGGCTTTTCGTAGGCTAGATAATTTTGTTTTAACATGGATTCTTCGGAGCGCGTCACAAAGTGAATAGATATTTGAAATACCGAAAAAAAAGGGGCTTGGGGTTTAATACTGGTCAAGGGAACGAAATGGAAAACAGAATTGTTTTATACTAAAAATTACATATATTAAGAAAAAATAAACAAAAAAAGAACAATTAAAATGTATACTATGAATAAGCCCGAATTTAGTAATAAGCGGTAAAGGGTCTAGTTTGACTAGATCCGCACTCAACGTGTACGAAGTTATACACGATACAATTATTAATTAGAACTAAGTTTGTGAGACAAAGAATATTAAATTACAAACTTAGAACTAAGTCTTCAAGATAACAATATAACAAAGTGAAAAGTTAGCACTAAGTATTCAAGAGACGGAACAATAAAGTAAAGTTAGAAATAGATTTTCTAATAAAGCATTAATTCAACCAAAAAAAAAATAAGCACGAGTACCAATACCAAGTGATTTAATTTTAAAGAAAAATAAGTAATGCAAAGAAATCAGTACGGCAATGATTCTACTTACACGCTTTGGCCATTGTTGGAGGTATTGACAAGAAGATTTGCACAATAATTTAACGAACAAACACCCTGCAACTATTTCTGCTGAACGAAGTCGGTTGGATAGGCTGGGCTAGTCTTCTCCTCCTTGGACTTTTCATCTTGGTCTTTATATTAGTCCCTATCTGGTTTTATTTTGTGCGTCACAAAATCACGCGTTCTGCAAACCATCCTGGGCGGATTAGCGACACTTTTTGCCAAAACAAGACACGATTGCGTGAGATTTCGCACGTCCGTTGCCAATTACTGCGGGTTATCTAGCGTTGACCCGCTGACCCTTCCTCTGATAACTCCAATTATGGAATTATTTAATTGCTTAATGAGTCGGATATATTTTTAATTGAATCAGTTTGGGGTCTCAATTTTAATCCACCCTATTTTCCCTCAGGTGGAACATTACTCCCTCAAAAAAAGAAAGAACCTACCTCAATAGGTACTTCTTTCTTAACTGATCATTGCCTATACTGATTGTTGCATTACCTTTACAAACTAACTATGTCTATAAACTAGTACTAGGGGTTACCACATATTCTATTCCCGGTTCTGGGTTTGGTAACGGCATGACTTGCATTTCGACTTTGGGGATGACCACTTGGTTCCTGGTCCTTAGTCTGTACCTCTGGATGGCTATGTTCTGAAGATAACATATGATTAAAATGACTAAAATAAGGATACCTATTCCCAAATAAAGGTAGATAGAATCTCGACTGCTTTTTTTTCCGAGTTCAGGTACTCTGAGTTGATTGGCCATCCATTGGAGTTGACCCATTTCTATGTCGGTAATGGAAAAGTTATTCTTCTTTACTTCTTCGATGTCTAACTCAGTCACGGTTTCCCGAAAAACGTCATTGGACATTTCGTAGATAATTAATCCGGGTACATTGAATTTATCTCCCGCAGAGTTCAGGGTTGTTACTTCCTCGCTGTGGGGTAGTAACGTGTGTCCATCAATCTTTCTATAGCAATTTTTTCTTAGTGAAATGATGCCGTGGTCTTCTAGATATACCACTGAGGTTACATCATGGGTGCGAGTTGGAGACCGTTTCTCGAGGCAAGTGATGACCATCTTTCCTGTCTTCGTTAAAGTGTAAGCCCATTTGTTGTCCCCTTTAGTCCGAATAAATTGGTTCCTTGGTTGTAACGCGATTTTTTGACTACAATACTGACTTCTCATGGCTGGATGTCTTTTGTAGAGTGCCATGTTGCAACTAGGTTCCGGGAAGTGCCTTATGGAACGGATAGGTTTGCAAATTTTTGCTTTCCTTCCTAAACATCCCGTCAGTTCTCGCTCGTAAAATTTCGTAATAGCTGTTTCCATCGTCACTTACTGCTAGGAATGGGAATGTTGGTTGATAATAGGTGGATACCTTTGACGTCTTGTTGTACAGAGGAAATTTGATGAGTGAATACAGGTCAAAGTTTCGTCCTAGGGTGGTAATAGGAATTTTGATAAAAATTTGTATCTTATCTTTAAATGCTGCTACTTGGGTGGTACTGGTGAGGTAGAAGTTGTGGATATCTATTAATCTTACGGGGTGTAAGAACGCATACCCATTGGGTAATTTTTCGTCAATCTGCTGGAGTACCTGGTGTAACTTATGGGGGTAGTATAGCATTACTCAGCTTCCCTTCAGCGGCCTGGTCCAAAGCTAGCATGAGTTTGCTAACTTCATATTCTACAGACGATAGTACAGACTCTAGTAGTCTCAAGTTGGCGTTTACGGTAAAGTGGGCGTTAAATACCCTTAACACATGTTGATGCTCCTGTTGCACTTGTTGCTGGATGGTGATGATTTCTCCTCTTAAAAGTCGGGTGGCTTCTTTCACCTTCTCTAATTCTTTTGCGTTGTTCTTTACCAAATTGTATGTGACATTTAGTAAGGACGTCTGGGCTTTAGTAACATGTACCAGTTCTCGGTGAGTCACTGTTATATCCTGTAGTTGGCTCTGTATGTATACCAAATCGTCATTGTCCGGGGTTCCAAAAAGGAATTTCAGGGCAGATCCTCCCATATTGATGAGTCCTCTCCTTTCTCGTCAAATCGTGTCTTCTTGGGGTGATGTCTCCAGTATGCCGCTGACTGTCCGTTGTAGGTTATGAATTCGTCGACTTAAAATGGTCTTTTCCTCTTTGGTAAATTCTAGGTAGTATCCGGGAATGGTACTGGCTAATTTCTGACTAACATTCGTGAGCTGATCCGCTTTCTCCTGGATTTGATTGGTTGCTTCTAAGTGATTGTGTAAGTCTATATCGATCGCTAAGATCCACCTCTCGTCGGTAAGGGTGATTCTGGCTTCTTTTATAAATAGTACTCCTTGGGATAAGTCCTGAGTGTAGTTGGCGTAGGTAAAGGAAATGAGGATGAGGAGTATTTTGGTCCATCGGGAGGGATAGAGGTCTGGAACAAAATTAGGGTTTTAAATTCGTTTGGATAAGTTCCATGGATAGCCTTTTCAGGTCCTTTGCTGCGGGTGTGGTAGGGGTTTGTTTTAACTGCCGGGGAAAGCGTCGTCTTCTTTTTCATTTTCTCGTAGTAGGTTTCTTCGTCGTCCGTGCTTTCGTCGAAGACACTTGAGCCTTCTTCCTTAACTGTCAACATTTGCGCTATGGCTACTTCCATTGCGGATTTATCTATAACAAACATTTTCTTAGATTTGTTTGGGTAATACCCAAGGTATGTTTTGGACAGGGCCTCGACTACGCGTGTGGTGTTGGGATCGGGGTTTAATGGGACTAAGGGCCGGTTCTATCAAGTAAGTATATACTAAGAATAAGCTATACTGAGATTTAAATTCGAAAATTGGGTTCTACAATCGTCGAATAAGTTTATTCTCGGTATAAACCGAGAAATATTTATCCCTCTGAATTTCTATAGATATACTCTGAATTAATTTATTCTTGCTTGTGTTGTGACGTTTAATATAAAAAAATGGATATGTTAGATTTCAATATTTTTGATTCGGATGAAGATGATGAACATGATAATGTTGCATTAATCTTACATCGACATCCAAGATTGTTTAAAAATCGGTAAGTACATTTGTAAACGTAAGATTATTTTTAAATTGAACATACAGTTTTTTTCAGTCCCAATTATTTTCAAGAATACGATCATTTGGAATTTTTTACACGTTTTTGGTTGAAAAAGCAAACGTGTGTTCGGCTCTTCGTTTAATTGAGAACCAAATTAAATCTAGAACAGATCGTAACAATCCAATACTTCCAGCATGCAAATTGTTATTGACACTACGATTTTATGCTACAGGTAGTATGTTAATTGCAGTTGGGGATTTTATGGGAGTAAGTAAAACGTCGGCATGCTACATTGTTACAAAAGTAACTGCGGCAATAGCATCTTTGCTTGAGAGATATATAAAGTTTCCCGAAACGCAGGCAGATTTGCAATTAGTAAAAGAAGAATTTTATGCTATTGCAAGATTTCCACATGCGATTGGTACAATCGATTGCACCCACATTCGTATAAACTCACCTGGTGGAAACGAAGCAGAGCGGTATCGAAACCGCAAGGGATATTTTTCGTGGAACGTCCAAACAATTTGTGATGCACGTTTACGTATAATGGACATTGTGGCTCGGTGGCCTGGATCGTCGCATGATCAAACCATTTTTAACAACAGCAGAGTCAAAGCGAGACTGCAAAATTATGAATTTGGAACATCGCTCATTTTGGCAGATAGTGGATATGGCAACACAAATTTTTTGCTTACACCTTTGGTACAACCGAATACACAAGCGGAAAATCTTTATAATGAATCACATATCCGTACTAGAAATTGCGTGGAAAGATCTTATGGTGTCTGGAAACGGAGGTTTCCGATTCTTTCCATGGGTATGCGTGTTTCGCTAGAGCATTCAAAGGCAATTATTGTGGCAACTGCTGTCCTTCACAATATTGCCATAGAAGAAAACGAGCTTGACCCACCTAACGAATTTGAAGTGAACATCCCTATACATTTACCTGATCCTCAAAATGAAAGAGTCGATCAAGTAAATAATAGAATGCGCACTTCATTAATAAATAATCATTTTGCCAATTTGTTGTAATTAGCTTAAGGTTGAAATAAAAAAATAAAATAATAAACGAAATTTTCTTTATTTCTTAAATCTGCTTCTAATATTTTTATTTCTAATGCATGCTTGCGTTCTTTCATTTCTGCTTCCTTCTTTAATAAATTCATTTGTAAATCTATTAGTGCCATTTTTTTCGCCAATTCTCCACCCATTGTTTCAGAAGATCTACAGCGTTGTTTTTGTAGAAGTGTTGACGTGGACTCTTTTTTGTAAACCCTTTTTCGGTTTTTAGTGTTGATAGCAAATTCTAAAAAATATTACAATAATGAATAAACTACTCCTAACATTTATTTTGATGAAATTACTGGGGCTTTCACATTGAATTGAAGTGTCATCCACGGCCGCCACTTCTCCAGCTGTTGAAATATTTGGATCAACTTCTTCAGTATCTGTAACATTTAGGTTTACTTATTTCATTTTTTTATATCTCATAATATTAAAGACAAACCTGATGTTACTGAGTTTGTCGATTCAGCACGCGGAATCCGCAGAACTCGGCTTTTTGACTGTCTCAGTTGCTGAGGATTCCATGAATTCCAGCTATAGCTAGGCTATATAAAATTAATATTTTTGTTAATATTTATATATTTTATAATTGTATATAACCAGCAAAATATTTTTCTGACCTCGATAGTACATACGTACCGTTTCTGCCTTGTCTTCTACAATATCTCCATTATCAGCCACTACAGCATTAGATACGTACGAATTCGCATCTTCAATTTCATTCGGAACTAATTTAGCTGCTGTAAATGAATCATATAGGCATTAAAATTAATTGGTAAAAATTTGCATTTGTTCTTCAATTGAATATCGTACCATATTAATTTACGACAATAATCATATATGCACTTATGGTACTACATTTGACAAATTGTATGCTATAGTACTACAGTAATATTATTCAACATGTTAAATACCATAATCAGAATCATATTTTGAGACTGTTCCCGTTGCTGCGATACCAATTATACCCAAAATCTTGTCGCCAACACCACTAGGCTTTATATCTACCATAGGACCACCACCAGTTTTATACAAGTTTTGTTTGTAATTTGCATACTCCTTTTTCGTTGTTTTATTCAAGGAATTCCACTTACTTCGTAGCATCTTCCCTGTTCTACCTGTGCCGCAATGGGAATTAAACTCGGCTTCCATTTTTTGCCATTCTGCGTCTTTAGCAGTGCATGAAACGCAGTCAGTTTTCTTAGATTCTACAATAATACTTTATAATGTAAAAAGAAATATAAATTAACGCCAATATAATTGCTAATGTAACTCATAGTCATAAAAGCTTATAGTTGATTTATTGAAAATTAATTATTATCTAATGTTGCTTCCTGAATTACAATTGAGGTTATCGAAAAATTGCTACGTACCTACAACCAATTTATGCTTCTCCACCAAATTTATCAGCACTTCCACTTCGTCTTTAGTAAAGTTGTGACACCTTTTCTTTTCCATTACACCACACCACAATTTTCGACACAATTTATTATAATTACACGCAAAATTCCTGGAATCAAAACGGAAAACCGAGCGGCAAAATGTATGAATATCGTTGCACGTTCCCGTCGTGCTAACTGTCAGTTCAATTGACCTAAAACGTGTGCGTTTGAGCTACTACACCTGTTATTCTCAGTATTGTTATTCCACCTATTAATACCGTTGCATGGTATTTCACTTTGAAATGTAAGTCACTGTTTATTTTAGTAAGACCGAACTACTGTGGAAACGCCTAAGTCCCGATTTATGATTAGACGGCCAAGCCGATAAGGAGAAGTAAAACACAAAGCTTAGCTTGAGAAATTTCGTAAGATCGACATGTGAACTGGTCGGCGATCGGCCATCGACTGATCTGGAGCTGGCGTGCGCCTCTATTTATACGTTTCGGTGTCGAACCGAATATTCGAGTGGCGCTATTGTGCGCTGTGATTGGCTGAAACCCCAGCTCCGATATCACGACCCCCCCCTTTCTTTTGGCGATCCTTACGGATTTATTAAGTGTGTTTTACATGTTATAAAATTATATGAATCAAAATGGTACATGTTACAAAAAATGTGTGAATCGAAGTGGTACATATTACAAAAAATGTGAATCAAAATTGTGGCGCACACGCGACACTGGGTGGCGAACACGTTTTTTTTTTTTTTTTTTTTTACTCCGCGCGCACTTGTTCACTAAACGGTCTAAGGTCGTCGATGTGGACATTCACGTAGCTCCTATCTCTGTCAAATAGAAACGTCGTTGGGCTTGTTGCCTCAATTATTGAATAGGGTCCATTCCATGTTCGCCCGAAGTTGCCTTCTCTGTTCCTAAACTCCCGCACTAGGACTTGTTCGTTGACTCTGAGGGTGGGTGCTGGTGCTCTTCCTGGTTCTACATATCGTCGAGCGTATACGCGTTGATTCCTACGGATTCGTTCTTGTCGTCGGTTTGGCTGATCATCTGCGGGTGCTTGGCCTTGGTTTGTGTCCCATTCCCCTGGTTTAGTGATGTTGTATCCATACAATGCAGTGCTTGGCGTAGTTAAGGTTGCTGCGTTCCTTCTTGTTCTGAGAGAAAACATCACCTCAGGCAGAAACTCCTCCCATCGTGACTCGGGCTTATCCACCAGTCTAGCTCTTAGTCCCTTCTTGAGCTCCTGGTTTCTTCTTTCAACCGGGTTGGCGCGTTGGTGGTGGATTGCTGTTAGGTGGTGTTCGATTTGATTCTTTGCACAGAATCTTTCCCATACTCGCGATTTAAACTGCGTGCCATTGTCGGATATAATTTGTTGTGGAAACCCAAATCTGAAGAACACCTGGTTCGTCAAGAACTGTATAACTTCTCCCGAGTTTGATGCCTTCACTGCCTTTGCTTCTTGCCACTTTGTGAAGATGTCAGTTGCTACTAGTATGTATCGATTGTTGTTGGTTGTGATTGCGTATGGTCCCATTACGTCGATGCTAATGGTGTGAAATGGTTTTATGGGTATGCGAGCTCGTTGGGGTGCTGCTGCTTGATGTGGGCTTCTTTTTGTGGTTGCACATATGATGCAGTTTTTTACGTGTGATTTAACCTGCTTGGTTATCTGTGGCCAATGAAAATGTTCTTGAATGTGCCTGAGTGTTTCGTCTCGACCCCGGTGTCCAGCGAGGTTAGAGTCGTGATAATCGTATATCACTCTCTCTCTTAGAGCCATTGGGACATACAGCAGTTTTCGATTGTCGTTACCTCGAAAGTAGAGGATGTCATCCTGGACGATATAATGGCCGAGAAAACTTCTTTCCCATTCTTCTTGTGCGCCGTTTCGCTGGATTGTCTGCCAACGTACCATCAGGTCCAGGCACTCTTGGTTGTTACGTTGTTGTTGTCGGATTTCTTCAGTAAGTGTAGTTACTTGCATAACCACCACATCCTTCGGGGTTGGTGTACAATCAGGTGGGAGTAGTCGTTCCTCGTCAGTAACTTCTGGATCGGTTACTTCTTCTTCGGGGTTTCTGGTTAGGAAATCTGGTAGCTCGTTGAATCGCCCAGCGCAATGTTCGATTTTAAATGAGAACTCTTGCAGAAGAAGTGACCATCTTGTTAGTTTGGCTTTAGTGTCCTTGGATTTATTCAACCAAAGGAGGGCTCGATTGTCTGTACGCAGAGTGAATGGTTTATCTTCGAGGAATTGCCGATATTTCCTAATGGCCCAGATTACAGCCAGGCATTCCTGTTCGTTAGAGTGGTACTTTCGTTCGCTTCTTGTCAATCGTGCGCTGCCGTAAGAAATGATGTGCCTTCTCCCGTCCTCATCTTCCTGATAAAGCACGGCTCCCATCCCGATTGCGCTTGCGTCGGTTTGCAGGAAGTAGCTACGTTTCGGATTTGGTCTACTGAGTGATAGCGGTTTCGATAGAGTTTCCTTAATAGAGTCGAATGCTTCTTGCTGTTCATTGCCCCAATGCCATTTGATTGTTGCTGGTAACAGGTCTGTGAGGGGTGCCATCTTTGTTGAAAAATGAGGAACGTAGTCTCTTAACCAATTAGCGATTCCTAGGAATGATTGAAGCGCTTTTCTGTTTCTCGGGATTGGAAACGTGTTTACTTGGTCGATATGGCATTGTTGAGGAGTGTTTCCATCTGCCGTTACCACGTGGCCCAGATAGTGCAATTCTTTTTTCCCAATGTAGCATTTAGTTACAGAACAGTGGAGTCCGTGGTTCTGCAGTCGTTCCAGTACTACATGTAGGTGCCTCAGATGTTCCTCATGGTTATCTGAATACACTATCAAGTCATCCAAATATACCATAACCGACTTATGCAATAGGCCGCCCAACACTTCTTGTGCCATCAGTTTTTGGAATGTGGCCGGTGCATTCTTCAGGCCAAACGGCATCACCGTGAACTGGTAGGTGGCCCCGTCAGGAGTGGAGAATGTTGTTAAGTGTTTTGATTTTTCTGCCAGTGGTATCTGCCAGTATCCGCTTTTCAAATCGATTGATGAGAACACTTTGGCCTGACCTAAATCTCGTAGGGTATCTTGAATCAACGGAAGTTGGGCCGTTTCGTCTTCCGTGTTGTTCTTTAGCGTGCGGTAATCAACGCAAAATCGGAACTTGTCATCCTTCTTTTTCACCATTACAATTGGTGAGCAGTAGCTTGACCTACTTGGTTCGATCACCTTGGCTGCAAGCATCTCCTCTACCTGCTCTTCAATAATCCGCTTTTTCTCATCTGAGTAGCGGTACGGTCTGATCCGAAACGTTTGCTTGTTTGTTAGTTGAATGTGATGCTTTACGGTTCGTGTAGTGGGTTGTTGCAAGGCCTCGTCAAAAATTTCTGCGAAATTCTCGAGAATTGCTTTGTACTGTGCTGTTTTTTCGGTTGGTAGTTCCACTCGGGTCCAATCTCCTGCCGACGATTGATGTGTTTGCATTTGATGTGGGGTCCATCGAACAGTTTGCCGCTGTCTGATGCCGAAGTGAATGCACTGTCGTTGTATGTCGACAATGGCCTCCTGTTCTCGCAACCATGGGTACCCCAATACCATCTCCTCCATCAGGTTGTTTGCAATAAAAAAGTTTGAATGTAGCGTAGTTGAGTTGATTGAATACGCGAGATTAGCACACCCGTCAGTGATCAACGAACTTGTTGCGTCCGCCAGGCGAAGCTTGACTGATTCCTTTGAATCCCCAGTAGTGTTGACAATGTCTTTGCGTATTAGGTTGACCGAAGCGCCACTATCCAGTAACGCCCGATATGTTTGCCCATCGTATTTGACTGTGATGCGCGGAAGATGAGCGTCGGAGCCCGCGGAATTTAATTGCGGCGAGTAGGGAAGCGCTCGTTCGCCCGTGCGTCGCTTCCCTCTGCGTTTCCCGAATTGTTTGCTTGAGCCACTGCGCACTCGCTGTGCCAGTGCCGTCCCGGACAAAAACGGCATTTTGGTATATTGTCATTAGTGTTTCGGGGTGTCGTGTTTTTAGTATTACGCGTGTTGCGTGTGTCGCCACTGATATCGCGTTCCAGCATACGCACTTTGTTTAGTAGTTCATCGAAAGAACTTGGTGTATTTATTCGTAAATGAACCCGAGTTGTGGGCTTAAGTTGCTCCGTGAGTGTACTGATGACGTCCGCTTCTGTTAATCGTGGTTCTAACATCCTTATTAAAGCGAATTTTCTTAGCAGGAACAGATCCGCTTCCTCCGTTTCTGACTGATGTTGTGTGTATAAAACTGCTTTAAGTTCGGCTACTCTCGCGGGGTTACAATAATGATCCCGAAAGGTTATGACGAAGCGCTCCCATGAGCAGAGATTCCCCCCGTAAGGTTTGAATTTGTGTAACGCACTACCGCGAAGCTGTTCTATTGTGAAACTGATCCGATCGCATTCTGGAATTTTAAACCGCCAAAAGTATTGTCCTAGGTCACTGAGAAACTTCATTGGATCTTCGATGTTATTACCCGAAAAGGTCGTGCGACATTTTGGGAAAAAATTGTGGTAGTACATGCCGCCGTTTCCGTCGCCCGCACTTTCGTATTCTTGGAAACCGACGCGCACTGTCCTATCATTGTCTTTTGTGGAGTTATGTGTTGGTTGCCAAGTAGTTTGAATATCTCGACGGTACTCGTCTGTTTGTTGGATCCCGTGATGTGGTGCTACTGGTTGTGCGGTACCGATTGCGTGCACTTCTGGGTGGAAAAAATGTTGTTGGGTACCGCTTGGTTGTTGAGTGGTTACTCTACCCATGTTGTGCCCGAAAAAGTTTGAGGCCCCGACCGGTTGGGCTGAATACGGTTCCGGCAATCGCGTGGGTGTTTCAAACGCACTATGTGATAAAAAGTTTTGGCTCCTACCCGGAATGGCAGAGTTTGGTTGTAAAAAGTTAGCACTCGTTACCTGGGATGCGGGTGTTTTGTCCAACGTTATCCATTCGGTGTTATTCCTGGTGTAGAGATGTTCTGCAGGAATAGCGGTTTGTGTAGATTGTTCAGTCAGGGTTGATGATGGTGGAGGGCTAAATGACACCAGATCATCCACAGCCCCACGTTGGGCGCCATAATACCGTTGCATGGTATTTCACTTTGAAATGTAAGTCACTGTTTATTTTAGTAAGACCGAACTACTGTGGAAACGCCTAAGTCCCGATTTATGATTAGACGGCCAAGCCGATAAGGAGAAGTAAAACACAAAGCTTAGCTTGAGAAATTTCGTAAGATCGACATGTGAACTGGTCGGCGATCGGCCATCGACTGATCTGGAGCTGGCGTGCGCCTCTATTTATACGTTTCGGTGTCGAACCGAATATTCGAGTGGCGCTATTGTGCGCTGTGATTGGCTGAAACCCCAGCTCCGATATCACTATTCATTAGTCTCATAGAACGCAGTTACAATTATACTACGAATAAATCAAAGTATAGATAATTCGTAGTATTACTATTCCGGGTTTTATACTAGCATGATAGAACTGGCCCTAAGAGAAACTAGCACTCCAGAATTTAGTCTTACTTCCCACTTATCCTACGATGAGGATACCGGAAATTACGCCCTCTACGAGAGTTTGTTCAATGAAGAAGAGGTAGAAGAAGCTGCAGAAGAAGAGAATAGTTCAGAAGAGGATATGGAAACAGAAGAAAGCATCGTCGAGGAATCGACCCAAGAAACTATTGAAGATGAAACTCCACCTGAGCAGTTAGCCGAGACGTTTAATCCTCTTTAGTCCTTGATCTTGGTTTTGCTTGTGTCGAACCGTCTCAATGTTGGGTTCAGCCTCGTCTGCTTCTTCTTTGGCTTCTTTCTCTTTGGTTGGCATCTGTTTTGGTATTCTCACATGTGGACTTCCTGGTAAGGGGTTCTTGATTTTCTTCACTAGGTTACTGTGTATTTTTATGGTCTTGTTATTTCCAAGATTTTGTATCACAAAATTCACTGGGCTTGTCTGTTCAATTATACGATGCGGTCCTTGCCATCTCATCTGCAATTTCCTGGAATGTCTAATCTGAGGGGCTACATTCTTCATGAGTACTAGATCTCCAAGTCTCAGATCTGGATCTCTGGCCTTCGTTGCTTGCCTTTGGTTTTGTTTGTCGTTGACAGATTGTAGTTGATGTTGAACATCGGTAAAGCTGCTACATAGTCTTTTCATTAGTTCACTGGCGTAGTTTTTGGCTACGTCATAGCGGTCTCTGCTAGCCGTTATGCATGTCTCTCCCATGTATTAAGAAATATGGGGTTTCTCCTGTTGAACTGTGGATCATACTTCGATATGCCATGGTGACATACGGCAACCAGTCGTCCCAATCTCTTTGATCTCGATTGATAAAGTGGGAGAGCATGTCCTTCATTGTTCGATGAGTTCGTTCAATCATCCCATTCCCGCTAGGGTGATACGGGGTAGTTTGCAACTTCTTGATGTGGAAAATTTTGCATACCTCTGTCATCGTTTGGGACAGGAAATTCGCACCTTGATCGGTAAGACGCTGTTCCGGGGCTGCATGGCGGCTTATAATTTGTTCTGAAAGAACCCTTGCAATCGAAGTGGTCTTCTGATCTGGGATTGGTATAGCTTCCAACCATTTGGAAAAATAATCTTGGTACGTTAAGATATATTTGTTACTGCTGTATGTCGGTGTTAGGGGTCCGACAATGTCCATCGCCACTCGTTCAAACGGCCTTGTTACTTCGTCATACTTTTGAAAAGGAGCTGCCTTGAGGTGAGGAGATGTTTTCCTCAAGTTGCATTTCAGGCATCGGTCACACCAATCCTTTACTTCCTTTTTTATGTTTGGCCAATGAAACTTCCTTGTAATGGCTAGCGAGGTCTTCTCTGCTCCTGGGTGACCAGCAGTTCGTGCTTCATGGTAGGCTTGGAAAAGTCGTCTTTTAAATCCTTCTGGTACAACCATCAGGTCCTCTCTTTGGTTATCGGACCTTTTTTTATACAAGACTCCATCATAGTCTTGATAGAAGTTTTCGTTGTCTTCTTTCAATTTTCTTAGAGTTGGGTCATCTTCTTGGAGTTGGTGAATCGTATTCCGGTCCCATATTGGTTTGTATTCTTCTTCTGCATGTACGGCTTGGACTTTTCCCACTGGGTATCTGGATAGGGCATCTGCGTTTCCGTGTTTTCTTCCAGGTCTGTGCGTTATCTCATAGTCATATGGGGCTAGAGTTAGAGCCCATCTAGTCAATCTACTACTGGAGTCCTTGACGTTGATCAACCACCTTAAGCAGTTGTGGTCGGTTATCTCGGTAAACTTTCTTCCGTAGAGGTAACATCGGAAGTACTTGACTCCCCAAACTACTGCCAGACATTCTTGTTCAGTCGTGTAGTAGTTGGTTTCTGCTTTGTTCATTAGTCTGCTGGCATAAGCTATCGGATGGTCTACGTTGTTGAATTTCTGACTGAGAATCACTCCCAGGGCATAACCTGATGCGTCCGTTGTTAAAGTGAAGGGTTCGCTGAAGTCTGGGTATCTTAGTACCGGGCTTCTACAAAGGGCTTCTTTAAGTTTGTTAAAACCTTCTTCAGCGGCATTGTTCCAGCCAAATTCGATATCCTTCTTTGTTAGTTGAGTAAGAGATTTGGCGTGATGTGAAAATTCCGGAATGAATCTTCTATAGAACCCGACGAGACCTAGGAATGCCCGTATATCCTTCACACATCTTGGAGTTGGATACTCTTGAACAGCAATGATTTTCTTGGGATCGGGCCTGACGCCGTTTTTAGTGATGATGTGTCCCAAATATTCCGTTTCTTGCTGGAAGAACTTACACTTCGATGGTTTTAACGACAGGTTTGATTGTCGAATTCTAACGAATACTTCTCTTATTCTGTTCAGGTGTTCTGAAAATGTATTTGCAAAGATGATTATATCATCCAGGTAGACTAAACAGGCTTCGTTTGTCAATCCTGACAACACAGCATACATTAACCTCTGCCAAGTCGCCGGGCTATTGATAAGTCCACATGGCATCCTTAAGCATTCGTAATGCCCATCCGGCGTAGTAAAAGCCGTCTTTGCAACGTCTTCGGGGTGGACCTTCACTTGCCAATACCCGCTTGCCAAATCTAACGTTGTAAATGCGGTTGCTTGTCCTAAGCTGTCCAATGTTTTGTGTATATTTGGTAATGGGAAGAAGTCCCGTTTCGTGATTTTGTTGAGTTCTCGATAATCGATACAAACTCTAATATTATTCTCGCCAGCCGCTGATTTCTTGCTTACCATGACGACAGGTGCTGACCCAGGACTGTTTGAAGGTCGAATGACCTTATTTCTCAACATGTCGTCAATTTGTCCTTTTAAAACTTCCCGTTGGTGGAAGGGGACTCGGTAAGGCTTCTTTGTGATCGGTGGTACTTCGGTGGTGTATATTCGATGCTGAACATCTGGAGTGGCTTCAAGTATCTTCCCTTCTTCGTGGAAGATATCTTCAAATTCTTCTAATAGATTCCTCACTGCTTCTTCTTCAGTTATGTCAAGTGGACCAATCGTGTCCTAGCTGGTAGGTAAAGCGGAACGCTACTGACATTAATTACTCGTACTGGTATGTCGTTCGAGCAATTTATGAGAGTGCGAGCTATCATGAGGCCATGGACGTGCACTGCCAAGGGATCCATAACAGCTTCTCCTATTCTCGCTTTGGTTTATCCCACACATACCACTTCCGTCCGGGGTGGTACATGAAGGCCCTTTTCCATCCAAACCTGCTGATCTCTTGAGTCATACTCCGAGGTCGTCACGTCTCTGCTGGAGACCGTCAGTTTTGAGACATGCTGGTCTACTTCTTCTCGTGGGCGCCCATCTTCCGTGACCTCTATTTCTTGGCACAGCATCGGCTGACCATCTTCTTCCAAGACTTCATGTTTCTGATTTAGTCTGATTTCCACTCCTTGAATTATCATGTAATTCTCTTCGTTTGACCATCTGAGTTCCACTTCCTGCTTTTGGGGGAAGTCTGCTCCTATCAAACCATTCTGATCGAGAGGAAATCCATCGTCTACCACGATAAATTCGTGCTGTATTACTACGTTTCGGAATCTAATCGTTGTTTTCAGGGTGCCCAGGTAGGGTATTTCTTTTCCTTGTACGTCTACTAGGCGTACTTTCTTCTCTCGTGTCCATTTTCGTTTAGCTTGGTCGGCGTATGTTTTCTTGAGTAGGGAAACGGAAGCTCTTGAATCGAAAAAAAATATTGTTCGATTCTGGCTGTGATAGCCTACTACGGTTGTAGCGGGTTGCTGGTCTTGGATGTTGACGACCTTCACTGCTTTCCATTCATCCGTTTCCTTCTCTACCACCCCTCCGTTTGTGGAGTGGAGCGCTACCCGTTTTTTGGACATTCGCTGCGATAGTGACCCATTTCCTGGCATCCATAGCATTTCACCTCTCTTTTCCTGGGGCAATTCCTGGCGATGTGCCCTTGCTGATTACATTTGTAGCACGTAATTGTCACCGCTTGTCGGTGGCTCTGCCTGACAATCTCTACGAATCTCTACTACTATTCCCTACTACCTGTACCCTTTCTGGCTTTCTGTTCCAAGTGCGAATATTTGCCTCCATCTCCATTGCCACTTTTATTGCGTTCTGGAACGATGTCGTCCCTCTTAGCACCACCTTCTCGCGGAGGGCCAGCTGCATCCCTGTGATGAATTGGATGTGCAGGTGATCATCCAATGTCTCGTTGATTACCACGTTTGCCGTTTCATCTTCCGTCAATTGCACTGTGTGCCGCCCTGCCTTTTCAATACGGTGGGCATAGTCCAGGATATTCTCGTTTGTCCACTGAAAAACGCGTTGGAACGCCTGCATCGATTGGAACGGTGTGTACTTGGTGGTAAACTTTTCTATAAGCTTGCCTTTCAAAATTTCCCAACTTAGTCTCCCTGGGATCAACTTCACCATTTCCATCGCTGTTCCTCTTAATTGCAACTTGCATATCTTGATTTTGGTTGCTTCGTCCAGGTTGTACAAGTCCGCGGTTAGTTCAATGAGTTCTAGGAACTCTCGGATTCGCCCTCTGCCATCAAATTTTTCCAGGTTCCCCAAATATGCGAAACTCTCTCTGCTGGGACCCGCTTTCACATCTTCTGACTTTAAGCCGGTTGATGCTTCTCCGTTCTTCGTCATGTTACAGGGTGTTGTCGAAATTATTAATACCTGACCGTAATACCTGACCGACCTCAAAATTATCTGCACCTACTAAAAGCTTTCCTCGCGCTAAATTTGGGATTACTTACTCACACAAACTGTGCTCCACACATTTAGACTTCAAACGATAAACTGAAAGATTGATTATTTCGTACTTTTCTTATTAGGAAAAATCCCACCGCTGCCACCAAATGTTACAGCTACGGTACTTGCTGCCACCAGAGTTCGGCTTTTCGTAGGCTAGATAATTTTGTTTTAACATGGATTTTTCGGAGCGCGTCACAAAGTGAATAGATATTTGAAATACCGAAAAAAAAGGGGATTGGGGTTTAATACTGGTCAAGGGAACGAAATGGAAAACAGAATTGTTTTATACTAAAAATTACATATATTAAGAAAAAAAAAACAAAAAAAAGAACAATTAAAATGTATACTATGAATAAGCCCGAATTTAGTAATAAGCGGTAAAGGGTCTAGTTTGACTAGATCCGCACTCAACGTGTACGAAGTTATACACGATACAATTATTAATTAGAACTAAGTCTGTGAGACAAAGAATATTCAATTACAAACTTAGAACTAAGTCTTCAAGATAACAATATAACAAAGTGAAAAGTTAGCACTAAGTATTCAAGAGACGGAACAATAAAGTAAAGTTAGAAATAGATTTTCTAATAAAGCATTAATTCAACCAAAAAAAAAAAAATAAGCACGAGTACCAATACCAAGTGATTTAATTTTAAAGAAAAATAAGTAATGCAAAGAAATCAGTACGGCAATGATTCTACTTACACGCTTTAGCCATTGTTGGAGGTATTGACAAGAAGATTTGCACAATAATTTAACGAACAAACACCCTGCAACTATTTCTGCTGAACGAAGTCGGTTGGATAGGCTGGGCTAGTCTTCTCCTCTTGGACTTTTCATCTTGGTCTTTATATTAGTCCCTATCTGGTTTTATTTTGTGCGTCACAAAATCACGCGTTCTGCAAACCATTCTGGGCGGATTAGCGACACTTTTCGCCAAAACAAGACACTATTGCGTGAGATTTCGCACGTCCGTTGTCAATTACTGCGGGTTATCTAGCGTTGACTCGCTGACCCTTCCTCTGATAACTCCAATTATGGAATTATTTAATTGCTTAATGAGTCGGATATATTTTTAATTGAATCAGTTGGTCTCAATTTTAATCCACCCTATTTTCCCTCAGGTGTAACAATTGATCAAAATCGACTCGCTGTTTTCTCCACGATTGTAAATGTTCGTGAACGCCAAAGCAGAGCAAAACACACAAAATTTGCCGTCAACCACGAAATAGAACCATAAAATAATCAATATCTTTCTTTCTCTCCAGTACATAACAAAACAATTAAAACAAAGGAAAGGACAGAATATACTGCTCACCTCAATCGCGGAATGGTGTTTTTATTAACCAACTCTTAGGCAGCTGACGCACCTTGACAACTGTGCGCTTCAGTTCACCGTTAGCGGTTGTTAGTGACTCAACCCGAACAATACCATCTGGTCCAGGATGAACCGCGATAAGAAGAGCCAGATTCCATTTCCTCGGTAGAACTAAATTATTCCGAATTAGCACCAAAGTGATAGACTCAATCGGTTTAGAAGGAACCTTCCATTCGCTAAGTTGTTGAAGTGTACGCAAGTATTCAATATGCCAACGCGACCTAAAATCTTGATAAAGACGCTGTAGCAACTGCCACCGTATTAACCGATTTAAAATGAGGTGCGTGAGATTAGGGTCCGTTACGGCTGAAATTGGCACAAAAGTCAAGAACTGACCGGGAGTGAGAACCGAAAGATCGTTCGAATCATTACTCAAATACGTAAATGTTATTACCTATTATTATGTTATTAAATAGTATTACTAAAATATTACTCTTATTTACGTCAGCAAACTTAACGTAAACTACCGCGGCGTATCCCGATTCTGATGCATCGCAAAAACTATGGAGAGCGCAAGACATAAAATTCGAAATGAAACAAAGAAGCGGTATTTTGAGATTGGCTAACAAACGTAATTGCGATTTCTAGTTTAACCACTGGTCAAACCTAACTGTAAAACTCCACTGTAAACCTAAAATTTTAACTAATTGGTGATTGTCGAAATAAAACGAAAGCGGGTTATTTGACAATGAGTTCTGTCAAGATTACTTAAAACATCAGGGTGATTGCTTCCCCATTTTCGAAGTTCCAGCCCTCCTGCAAAAGTTGAGTCAACTAATGGCGCAGCATTAAAGCTTTGTCGATATAATTGCAACCAGTTACAATACCATCTGATAATAGCACCAAAGATGTTAACGGAAATCGATCTTTTCCATCTATCGATCTTTTCCAGTTCTAATATCGTCCGATTAGTTAGAAACGGAGCGGACGAAACACCATAAGTAACTGTGTTCAGTTGAGAGGTTTGAATTGGTTACGCTGAAGAAAATCTCCATAAAATCCGTTGATAAGTACGATGCTGTTCTGAAACCAGGATTTGAAATCGACAAAGCAGCATTGCAGTAAGCGAATTGTTTAGAGAAAACTATTCTGCAGTTCCGCAGTCTTTGCTAAGGCGTCAAACACAGCACGCAGTTTGGAGTCAATAATGCCCGTCTTTATCACACACAGATCGATCTTAGAAAAAGTAAAAGGTGGAGGGAAACACCAAACGAGTGATTCTGACTAAGTCGAATGACATTCGACTGTCGAATGACATTCAGTCTTGATTCATATCCTTTACCATTATAACAAGAGGAAAATTATAAAACAAATATTTAAAAAAAAAACGAATCAAACATTGATACAAATATTCAAAACACATTGAGATTATACAACATTTTATCGAACATATCTCGCAATAAACCTTTAGTGAGCACATCAGCTACTTGTTCTTTTGTTGACACGTATTTGACACTAATGATGTGGTTTTGTTGAATAAGTTCACGAATGTAATGGAAACACGCACATCGATGTGTTTTGATCGCTTGTGGCGCACCCATGCTAACGCACCCATGTTATCACATTTAATTAGCATCTTTGTGCTATCGCTCTCGCACATTCCGATATCGCGCAATAAATATTTTAGTCACATTGCTAATTTATTTGCGGTACACAGATCCACATATTCCGCTTCACACGTTGTTGAACACTGCCGTTGTGAGAACCATATTATTGGTGCACCGCATATCATAACTAAACCAGTAATAGACCATCTTGCGTCTGGATACATTGCATAGTCGGATTCAGCATAACCAGTGGGAATGCGGGGCTTATTGCCATCAAAAACGATTCCACGGTTTTTGTATTTTGTCAAGTAACGGAGAATTTGTAAGACCGCATGTCAGTGTACTATTTTTGGCTCGTTCAGGAATCGCGAAACATGATTAACCGCGAAGGTCTGGACGAATGCAAACCGACAAAAACTGCAGACGTCCAACGATTTCTCGATACGGTATTCCAGCTACTTCCTTGCCTTCTGCATACTTCGACAATACTTGATTTTGTTCTGTAGATGTTGCAAAATACTCTCGATATAACCTGCTTGGTGATTTTTTTTCGTTTTCGCAGTTACGTCTCTGTCAATCTGTAATCTAACGTACCGACCAGGTTCCAGACTACTCAATCTCACGTCGCATTTCCTCAACAAATTGGTTCAATATATCATTCGAAGATGAAAAACACAAACCGTCGTCTACATATAGCACAAGATACATATCAACTCTTAGTAATTTTATTAGGAAATGTGGCGATTGTTTCAATCCATAAAGAAATTTCTTAAGTCGTAAGCAATTTTCTTGCAAGTTGTTTGAATGCACAAATCCTGGTGGCAGCGACATATATATTTCTTCATGTAGTACACCATGAAGGAATGCGGTTTTAATATCAAACTGACACCAGAAATGATTATGCGCATCTGTAATTGCCATCAATGTTCTTATTGAATTGTAACTTACGTCAGGTGCATATGTTTCGGAGTAATCGATGTCATAATTTTGACTAAATTTTTTCACCACCAAGTGCTTTGTATCGTTCAATTGTTAGTGTAGAGCGGTTGTTAGTGTAGAGCTATTATGTTTAGTATCACTAAACATAACAGGTTGAAACTTTTGCTACTCAAAATCATTATTTTCATTAAATGAAACGCAGGCTGATCTCTCAACTTTCCTAGTTTTCGGATCAAATAAACGACATACAGAACTTGTATTATCGTAGCCAATAATAGTCCGAGTGGTAGGGGTTCATTTTGAGTAGCGTTTTTATGCCGGTAGATCATAATCTTTAATAGATGAAAGTGAATTTTTTGGGAATTATTGGACAGGATTCAATAACAACGAAGTTTATGACTGACCGGTTTCGATTTATACGCTTAAACCATCATCAGACACAATCATTCCGGTCAGTCATAAACTTCGTTTTTATTGAATCCTGTCCAATAATTCCCACAAAATTCACTTTCATCTATCTACTTCTATCTGGACGAAATTTTAAATACATTATAATCTTTAATCATTGGTGAGCATTGGTTGACAACTAAAGTAAGCCTCAGCTGGCGCACCCGCAGTGGGGGTTGCGGGATATTATCGCAAAACTTGTATATACAAAGATTTTTTTTAGTTATTTTAGACAAACAGAATTTTACAATATCAATTATTGATAAAAAAAAACTCATTGATGAAAAAATTTCATCCATTATAAAAATCATGTCAACCAACATTTATTGCCCGAAATTGAGGAAGAAGTTTAATCATACCTTGGAGATTTTTGTTAAGACTGGTGATGCTTATGATGGATGGTAGCAATTGATTTCCCTCGAACCATTCTTCTCATCCATACTCAGCAGGTGATAACTCGGATAGAATTGGAAGACGCGCATGACTCCAGGACGGCTATTCTTGAAATCAGGAGAAGTAAAAGGTTTTCATGAGAAATATAAGGCTCACTTCCCTCCAAGTTCACTTATTTTTCTCCTGGTTGGTTAAATCTTTATTCTTGAAAATGTATGAGTAGGATTGTTATGTGAAGTTGGCGTTTGCAATTGTTACAATGTTGCCTACTGTATTTTCAGATTTAAATCAATCAAAATCGAATTTGTAATCAGCTGATTAGTCTACAATGTGTACAATACAAACAACAAACAAAATAAAAATGTATAGTGTTAGTTAGATTAAGAGTTAAGTTCTCATTAGTTTCGAAAATATTTTTTGGATATTTATTGTTGAAAAATGAGTAACACGCCCGCCCGTCAAGATGTAGCAGATACACAGTTTACGGCGATCGTAACAAAAACGCCTTTAATAACAGAATGTTTGACTACCAAGTTTAATACAGCAAATTTGACCGCCAACATGCAATAAAAGCCCATTTTATGTACAAGCCAAGTGAAGCAGGCTCAAAAAGACACATTAGTGGAATTTATTAAAAACCAACCTAATCTACAAAGTGGAAAGTTTACTTCTAGTTTCACTAAAAAGTGCGCTCAAAAGTTGTGGGAGGAACTCACGGTGACATTAAACGCTATGCCTCTAGGAGCTCAAAAATCTTGGACACAGTGGCGTAAGGTACGAATTCAAACATTGAGAAATTCGTCATCATGGTCTGGTTCCGGTACATGATAATGCATGCACATATTGTGTAAAATTACACAAGTATTGATTATTTTTGATGCTGTCGTGGGTGTGTAATAAAAAACTCTGTGTTTCAGTAAACATCTAAACCGGTTCTTTCACCGGTTTAGTAATTTTTCCTGTTGACATATATGTTTTCCGGGTGCAAAGGATCATTGTTGCACGGCCTCATGATTGCAACATGCGTACAATCTATACAACCAACTACGCCAGGTAAACCAACCATGCTTTACAAAAAATCTACAAAATCTCATAGCATAGTGATTAACCCTCAATTATTTTGTGATTTACCTGTTTCTCAGATGTTGAAGGTCTCTTAAATTGCAAGGAAAATGACCCAATGCTCAAAGATTTCTGGTTGCAAGAAAGCATCACAAACTTCATGTTGTTGTTGAATGACTTTTATTTAACATTTGTGGTTAGAAAAATTATATGTCTGCTACATCAGTCCAGAGCCGAGTATCACATACGATAGTCAACAGTAAGACAGACATAACAGAACACAGATAGAAAATATTTGATAGAAGACAAGGTTCCTAGCTATATAGCTTTACCATAGTGAGAAAAATATATACATATTTGGAACTAGGTTCCAATTAATAAATGACAATGTATCTGTGTGACCACAGATACATTGTCATTTTTTTAAATTAAAATAATTTAGAATTATTACAAATTTAGGATTAAGGATTCCAGGAAACAAAAACGAAAAAACCTGGTTCAGGAAAATGGGGATTAAAGCGTCACTGACTGGTAGTCAGCCCCGACAATAAATATCGAGTCCGAACAGCAACCAGTAGCGCCATCTATGAGTGAGTAGTGTTGGTTGACAGTGGGCCGCAGTTGCTGCCTTTGCTGTGGCAGTCGATCGCTCGCTTGCCAAGCGCCAGTCAGCTGGGCGTTCCCATTGCCATTTGCGTTGTATATGTTATGCTTATGATTTTAGTGTTTTTCGTTAATAAAGTGTTTATATAAAATAAGTATGCGCTATTTGTGTTTTAGAGTTGCGGGAGTTAATAAAGGAGTTGTTTTTATTTGGAATAGGGATGGAATGGAAGTTGGGTCGTTTATTTTGTTTTGGGTGAGGATCAAGTACATACAAATTTACATTGTTTACAATTACAAGAAGAAAATTACCAATTACACTTATAATACATGGTATGCAAATTCATCAGTGTTTTTGGGGGTAAGTTTTTGAGCTCGCCAGTGTAATAAAATCAGCTGTCAATCAGTCAGAGAGCAATTTTCAAATTATTAATAATGCACGTTTGTTTACTAGGTTAGTGGACAACAATTCAGCCCTTGACAGCAGCCCCAAATCCAGCAGCAACACCGAAACCGAGTCGGCACCGAATCCGAAGCCGAGGGCATATATCCTTTGCAGTTGCAGAGCTTTTAGCTTGAGTTAGAGTAATGTTCATAAATGTTAAGACAATTTGCGGAGATTAGACAGTTAGACAACTATATAGACAAAAATGCATCAGTAAACAAGGGCTGGTAACAATCACAGCTGATTAACAAATCAAGTAGAACAAAATTAATTTTGAGCTATTTCCAACTAGACATTCACAGAATAAATTAAATTAATAAATAACAGTTAATTAAAATTGTAAAATAAATAAATAAATAAGTAGATATAAAAATGAGTAAATGTAAAAATAAATAGAGAATAAAGAGTTTTGAATTATCACAGTAAAATATCACAGTTTGTTAAAATAATTTAATTTGTTTCAGTCTAGTTTAAATATCCAAAAGTCCCAGTTCGTGTAGTCTTTGAAACGGAAGTCTGTGTATTATTCTGCCAGCGTTTGTTCTACTGACTGTGTTCATTGTATGTACTATGTTTTCAGTCAAGGTGTTAATGTTCATTTTGAAATTGTAGAAATTTGCCGATGTTCTTTCCACGAACTCGTTCAAATACTCGACTTCAGCAATTTGGTGCAACTCGTCGATTCTGGTCCAATAATGTCCGCCAACTGCCAGTCTTAAGCATTTGTTCTGGATGCGTTGCAGAGCCAGCATGCTGGTCTTGCTGATGCTGCACAAAACTGGAGCAGCATACACTAGAATCGGTCTTATTATGGTTTTATAGAGAATTACTTTCGTTTCCATGCTTAGAGCCGAATATCTGTTAAGCAGTGAATAAACTTGCGATAATGCAGCCAGGGCTTTCTTTTTGACAATGTGCACGTTTTTAATGAAGCTCAATCTACTGTCCAACAAAACTCCCAAGTAAGAGATTTCTTTTTTTGGAAAGAACACCGAGCCTTCCACCACAAGTGGATTAATCACTCTGTGGTCTTTGTGGATTTTGTGAGTGAATAATGCTGTTTCCGTTTTAGTGCCATTTAAAAGGATTTTCCACTTAATGAAATATTTGGTCAAAATATCGGTGTGGAGCTGAACTTGACGATTTGCCAACTCCGCCGTTGAACTGTGCGCATAGATTGCGATGTCGTCAGCAAATTGCGCCAGACTTGTTTGAGTAAAGGTTGGTATATCTGCTATAAATATGTTGAACAGTGCTGGTCCAAGGACTGATCCTTGCGGAACACCAGCCTGGATAATTCTCCTAGAAGCAAGAGATTGACCAACCTTTACTTCAAACGATCTGTCCTTCAAATAATTGTCTACCAGGTGTATCAGGTAGCTGGGATAGCTAAACGTGCGCATTTTACAGATCAAAGCCCGATGCCAGACTCTGTCAAACGCTTTCTGTATGTCAAATACTGCCATGATTGTTGCTCCTTTTAGATTAAAATTGATGCTAATTTCGTTTGCGATTCTAATTAGCTGATGCACAGTGCTGTGCTGCTCACGAAAACCAAACTGGAAATCAGGCAGTATTTGATTACGTTTGGTGTGTTTGTTTAAGCGATTTAGGATTATTTTTTCAGTGATTTTGCTGAGAGTTGACAGCAGGCTTATAGGTCTGTAATTGGCAGGAAGGCTGTGGTCCTTTTTAGGCTTTGGTACTGGTACAACTAACGCAGTTTTCCAGGAATCTGGAAAATGTTGAAATTTCAAAATACTGTTTATTATGTACGTTAGTTGTACCAGTACTTTTCGGGGAAAGCTTTTAACAATTTTGTTTGTTACGCCGTCAAGACCAGGCGCCTTGCCATTTTCTAGCAGTTTAACTACGCCAGCCACCTCAGCCGGAGTAGCAAATATACTTGAAAATTGTCGCGAGCTAATTACAGAGTTTTCGTCAATTATGTCCCGGTAGTTTTGTATAATTTCGTTTTCTACTTGAGGATCCTGGTGATCCTCAAGTGTATGGACACTTTCAAAAGTGTCAGCCAATATTTGGCTTTTCTCTTTATCAGTAAAATAATTTCTTCCGTTTAGCGTTATTGTATCAATTTTAGCTTTTTTCTTGTTAAGTTTTTTAGTCGTTTTCCATAGGGAGTTATCCTTAGGCGTCAACTTTTTGAGAAAATTGTGCCACTCAGCGTTTTTAAAAAGTTTAATTTCATTTCTGATGATTGTTGTCAGTCTGTTTGCTGCAATTTTCTCATTTGGGTCAAGCGTCCTTTGGTATCTCTTCCTATTTCTATTTTTTTCACTAATTAAATCTTTTATATAATCGGGCAGAACTTCTGTTTTTTTGTTTGTAATTATTTTTGTGTGCTTGTTTACAATAAATTTAATATTTTTTGTTAGAATTTTGACTTCATTTTCTAGTTGGTCAGTTGTTTCAATTTTATAGTTAATTTTAGTTCTCTTGTTTAAGTCTTCTTTTAAGTTTTTCCAATTTGTGTTTTTAAAGCTTCGAAACTCAGTTGAATCAATGTCTCGTGCATTGTTATTATCGGTATCTATGTAGATTGGGTTGTGATCCGAATCTAGCTCGCAGAATTGATTCAACTGAATTGGGAAGTTTATGTTTTTTGAAATTAAAACATCAATAGTGCTAGGTCTATTTCTATTAGCGGGAAAATGAGTAGGCAAATCTGTATACACTAAATTTAAGTTTCTACTTTCTAAGTAATTGTTTAAAAATGTTCCATTGCCGTTGTTTCTAATGTTGTTCCAATTGATGTGCTGACAATTCAGATCACCCATCAGCACTATTTTTCTTCCGGCTGAAAAGATTTTATTTAATTCGAGTGCAAGTAATTTTTTTAATGGCGGATTATAAGCCGTCATAAAAATAGTTCCATTGGGAATCTGAATTGCCAGGATTTCAAGCCTGGTAATGTTTTGAATGTGGATTTGTTTAAAATTTATATTATTTTTAACCAGTGCTGCGACACCTCCGCCTCTGTTTTCGCTAATTCGATCATTCCTAATTATTTTGTATTTGTTAATTTTAAATTTGTCATTAGCTTTAAATCTTGTTTCATTTATGAACATTATGTCTATGTTGTTTTTTAAAATAAAAGCTTCGACAATTGTCTTTTTATTACACAAGCTGTTGGCATTCCAACTGCAAATTCTAAGGCCTATAAATTGTTGCAGTTTGAGGTTGCGTGTTCCCACACTTGGCATCTTTTGCACTGTATAATATACTTTTTATTATGGTGTCGGCTCCATGTTATCTTCGTGTAGGCCAGATATCGGACTTCGTTTTGTAGCTTATTTAGCGTCACGCTGAGCTTGGTTACCACCATGTAGAGTGGGTTGGCCTTGGTTTTCATTTTCAAGATCTTTTCAACTGGGATTTTAAAAGTGTCCATCAGTTCCAATCTTATTTCCTCTGGGTCGGCTAGTTCCGCCAGTCCACTTAGTACGAAGGCGTGGGTTTTGTCGTTTTGGGCCGTCTAGGTGTGGAACTCGTCGTTCCGCTCCTTGTACACGTCCACCAGTCTCATCTGTTCTTCGAGGTCCGTCACGTAGATGTTGGTGTTGTACCTGGAATATTTAAGATAATAACCTTTCTTAACATGACTGTTAAGAAAGGTTATTATTCCATTATGTGAGTTCGGTTTTCCTTTGTGAAGTGATTTTTTGATAAATAAATTAGTTTGAAAGATATGACCTGATAAAGTAAAAAATAAGTAATTTGAAAATGTTAGTTTTGAATAAATCGTGTTTAAAGTATTATTTTCCCGTAAGCTTTCATGTAAATTGATGATTGAAATATTTTTTTTTATCCTATATAGAGTTGATATATGAATTTATAGTTTACGCAGTGGATACAAGATTTTCTGTAGTTTATTCAAATGTAAAAATCTCAAAATCGATATTTTTTTACAAAAAACCGCCCCCAGCCGCCCGGCACCATACGAATTTTGGACGACCAGTCAGAAACCGTTTCTAGGAGTCTAAGTAATAATTTAAAATAGTTTTTAGCCATGAACAAATAAGTGCATACGAACTGAACGATAGACATCGATTTTTACTCTACTAAAAGTGGAAAAATTATTTTAAAACATCGCATGTCGAAAATGTCAATTTATTTCAAAAAATGACCGTTGCAATTATGCAACTTTGTGCAAAAAATGATAAAATAATACCTAATTATGAAACATTCTGAAACAATTATTTTTTTTATTCAAACATAAAACAATGCCGCATTTTTCACAAATTGTGTCTGTGAAGCCTTTACATTTCGGAAATTTGCATCTAGTTCGCTTCTCCGAATACTGGCCAGTGTCCCACTTGATTAGTGCGCATTTCTTTGGGAGGAATATGTTGAACGTTACCTCTATGTTTTTTGGCTTCAAGTTCTTGGTGAACCATGTTGCTTGGTCTGCCCCGTTTAGGAGTAGATTGGGTGGAAACATTGCATAAACAATTAGCAACTTCACTCCTAAATTTTGATTGTGGTAAAATTTTTGATTCTTTTTCTTTTGCAATCATGACTCGCTTATACAAGAGCCAAGAATTCACTATTGTAAGGTCAAGTAGGTGATAAAATATTCGTAAATACCATTTCCTACTCTTGAGTGTAATTCTATATCGCCTCATCAAACTATTCATCAAATCCACGCCTCCCATGTGTCTATTGTATTCTTTGATAATATGTGGGCATTCTATTTTTACAATTTTTCCTTCCTTTTTGTCGTAGCGATTCACCAGCGCAAGTGGGATTTTACCGGCATATGTTGAGAGTAAAGTGACATATTTTTCTGCCTACAAGCATTGTTAGAATCCAAAGCACAATCACTTGGAAAATTATTAGAAAAATTATCCGTTACTAAATTGCTAAGATTTTCTTCTAAAATAACCGTTTCTATTTTTTTTTTCAAAATTGGGAAAAATTCAGTTGTTTTTGCACTTTCCTTTGAAGCTCTATTTTCTTCATTATCTCTTTTTCTCATTTGCCTCGCTGTTGTTGAATATTTCTCTTCTTTCCATTTTGAATTTACGAGAAATTTAGGCATAGGGGAGAGTGTGCATCAATGAGACAAAAATCGTTAAAATGTTGATGTAAAATTTAGTTTTTAAGAAAAACAAGCGCACATGTGCATAAGGTTATATTTACTTATAAGCTACATTTTGAGATCATAAAAATCATATTCTAATACAAAGTAGGGATAAAAAATAATCAAAGAAAACTGTTTTTTGTCTCATAATAGAACAAGTATCCTACAATGAGACATAAATGGTTCTACAATTAGACAATAAAAAAATTAACAAACATAAACTCTAAAGTGACAAAATAATAGATTTAAACTTAGAAAATTAAATTGAAAAAGTATCACGTCCAAAAGTAGATTTATTGATTAGTGTGAGTAGCGGGAAATGTTGGACAACCAGAAATTAAAACAAATTTAATTAACTGACCGGTTTCGATTTATTACATAAATCTTCATCAGAGTCTACAAGGAAAAAGTATAAGTCAATTGACAAAGTAAGATGAATTTGCAAACAATATGAGAAACAATGTAGAGTAGTAATATATATGAATACAGAGAAATAGCAATTTATTGTGAATAAACTTACCAATTAATTGTAAGTGAAGTTAAATTTTAAGTTAAGTTTAAAGTTGAAAAAGTAGTTGTGGATTGTAGTCATGTACGTGAGAATGCACAAATGTTGTTGGTGTTTATAAAAGACGTAGTACATTATAAAAAACATTAAACACTTATAATATAAATTAAATTAACATTTAAAGACCAGACAATTAAAAACAAGTACTTGTATGTGAGGAGAGCTAGAACAGTCGACTGAACTAAAATTTGTGCGTAACTTGAGCGAGTGAGTGCTAGCTTATTAGAATTTTTTACATTAACAGGAATTTATCTGACTAGTTTTTATGTGTAGGTTCATTTTTAGCAAGTAAATATATTTTTGTAAATTATGTTTAAATTTTCTATGTCGGTTCTTAAATTTAAATTATTTTTATTTTGATTGATGAACAGCATTTCTGCGAATAATCTTTTTTCCAAATTAACTTCGTTATGTAATATTTTAATTTTGTCAAAATCAATTTTGTGGTGGAGATTTGTTGTATGTGAACATAGGCCAGTATTTTCTTTTTCATTATTAACATCTCTCATATGTTGATTAACCCTATCCCCTAGACGTTGTTTGGTTTGACCAATATAGCATTTTTTACATTGACAGGTTAATTTGTAAACAACATTACTTCTATTCAGAATAGGGGTTTTGTCTTTTAATCTAGAAAATAAATTGTTAACCGTTTTTTTGTAATAAAATACTATTCTAGTTTTATCATTTCCTATGAATAAGCGTTGAATTTGACGAGATATGAACGGAATGTACGGAATTTTGTAATAATTATATGTGGGTTTGGTACTGCTTGATCCTGTATTATTTGTTAAATTGTTAATTATTGTGGTGTTAGGGGTGGAATTAAATATGGTATTAATTAGTTTACTTGGATAGTTATTTTCTACTAGTAATTTTAAAATTTTTTGTTTACATTCCGTAACAAATACATCAGAAACTAAATTATTAATTTTGTGTAAATAACTTTTGATAATGGCTATTTTTTGTTTGATATTGTGGTTAGAATTAAAATTCAGTGTTCTATTAGAGTTAGAAGGTTTTTTATAAAGATCAAACAACAAAATACCATTATTGTTCATAACCAGAACGTCCAAAAAGGGTAAACAATTATTCGTGTTTTGCTTTTCAATAGTGAATTTTAAATGTGGGTCAAAATTGTTAAAAATGTCTAAAATGACTGTGTCATTGTTGCAAGGGATAGCAGTAATAATATCATCCCCATATAAGTATAAGAATGGAACTTGAAAGGGTAATAGCTTGATGGATTCAGTTAAAAGGTCATGCATGACGAGATTAGCGAAGATAGGTGAAGCTGGGTGGCCCATTGCTGTACCGAATTGTTGTTTGTAAAAAATATTATTGAATGAGAAATAGCTACTGTTGAAGCAAAATTGTATGATTTCTATGAAAGTTAATTTGGGTATTGGTGTGTGTAATTCTATTAAGTTCCAATATTTGTGTATACATCTGATGACAGCATCTAAACTAATATTAGTAAATAATGAGGATACGTCTAATGAAATAAGCTCATAGTTACTGGGGATATTTAAATTTTTACAATTGTTAACAAATTCTAATGAGTTTTTAATTGAGAAATTGAAATCTGAATTTAAGTTATTTAATATGTTGACTATGAATTTAGCAAGATTATAAGAAGGACAATTAATAGTACTAATAACTGGTCGCATTGGCCAATCATTTTTGTGTATCTTCGGTAATCCGTACGCTTTGGGTGTAACTGAGTTGTGAATCGTCAATTTGTTTTTCATTTGTTTACTGATGTATTCCTTTTCCATCAAACTATTAACTATTCTGTTATTCAACATTTCAAATTTTTTAGTAGGATCTTTGTTCAAGATTTGATAAACGTTTATATCGCTAAATAATATTTTCATTTTTTCAAAATATTTGTGTTTATCCAAAATTACCGTTACATTTCCTTTATCAGCCCTTGTTACAAAGATTTCCGGGTTATCTTTGAGGAAGATTTGTGATTCTACATAATCTGAATTAATTTGTGTGGCAAAATTATTATTTAATTTAATGTGGTTGTATTTATTAATAAAGTTCTTGGTTAAGTTAGCAAAGTTACTTCTAATACTGTTTTTGTCCTCTGCCTCAACATACGAGTGGTTTATACAATATTCGACATCAATACATAGTTCATTAAATGGAATTTCCTTAAAATTATGGTTTAATGAAAATTTGGGACCCAAAGACAAGATGTTGGAAACATTATCCGGTAAATTTACATCCGTGAGATTAACGATCCAATCTTGATTGCCAATAGTGTTAACAACACTCGAATCTTTGGTCAAATTTTCAAGTTTTTTAATTTAGGAAGTTTTTTTCCTTTCAAACAAGTTAGCGCAAGTACGTTCGATATTATTAATAAAATTATTTATTAAATTATGTGGTAAAATATTGCGGAGGTTATTGATTAACGAGTCTAACATTTTGCAATTATTATTTAACATCCAATTATTAATTTTGATTTCTATGTTTAAAATTGATTTTTTGAAATTATTTATGATATGTTGAATTGAAATGAGAAAGGGGTGTTCTTTTGGAAAGAGATTCCACAAGCACGGAATTCTCTGTTGAATGTTTTTTTTTGGGAATACCTGTTTCTTTCTACAATTAAGTAAAAATATTCTATCATTCTTGAGTGTATTAATTTTCTTCATGTATTTCTCCACTTGTTGCAAACTTCTCTTCGTCGAAAGACCAAAATCCATAACGATGTCATCGAAGAAACCCATTATTAATTATATTGAAAAAGTATCACGTCCAAAAGTAGATTTATTGATTAGTGTGAGTAGCGGGAAATGTTGGACAACCAGAAATTAAAACAAATTTAATTAACTGACCGGTTTCGATTTATTACATAAATCTTCATCAGAGTCTACAAGGAAAAAGTATAAGTCAATTGAGAACGTAAGATGAATTTGCAAACAATATGAGAAACAATGTAGAGTAGTAATATATATGAATACAGAGAAATAGCAATTTATTGTGAATAAACTTACCAATTAATTGTAAGTGAAGTTAAATTTTAAGTTAAGTTTAAAGTTGAAAAAGTAGTTGTGGATTGTAGTCATGTACGTGAGAATGCACAAATGTTGTTGGTGTTTATAAAAGACGTAGTACATTATAAAAAACATTAAACACTTTTAATTTCTGGTTGTCCAACATTTCCCGCTACTCACACTAATCAATTAGAAAATTAAAGTTAGACAAGTAAATTTACTAACTTTATCGAATATTAACATTTCGAAAACTAACATCAAATTTAAAAAACGACTGCTGGCGCTTGGTTTTTCCGACATTGGTTGGATTTGAAAGAATGAGTCTGATATATTTTAAGTTCACCGTAGCAATTTCTTCAATTGCTGGGTAAATAAAACTTTTAATACATTTGTTACTACGGCGCAAAAACGATATTTCGTATTCATTATTTATCGTTGTGTTTTTGTAAAATGCATCTGACATAAAATATTCATTTAGTAGCTTCAAATTCTACTAAGACAAATTCGTTAACCATTGGAGTTCGATCCAAGGAGTCAAACGAATGCAAGATGTTATCCTCTGTTTTGTCTGATAATTCATCAGAAGAATGATCTGATACAAGACTAATGGAAGCATCGCTTTCATCCGAGAATAAATTCTCTAGTTTTGCCTTCTTTGGTTTCTTAACTTGTACTTTTTTTTCTCATTTTTTCGTTATGTTTGGCTTCCAATAAATTTTTTTCGGGAGTGTCTGTCATTATTCCACTCTTACCCTTTTGTCTTGGTTTTCTATTTGATTGTCTTTTTCCGTCTTTTGGGTAACCAGCAAACATATCTGGTGTCACAAAGGTGACGGTTTTAGGTTTGTTGTTATTTTTTGGAGGAGTTACTAAGTTGGCGTTCTCCATGGTATTTTCCGGTTGGTTGCCGATATTGTCATTTTGTAGTGGAATTACTTCATTGCTATCTTCATTGTTGATCGGTTTTGATTGTTGTAGCTCATTTGTACTATTTAATGTTGTTGCCACCGGATTTTGTTCTTGCTCATTTGAGGGATCTATTTTGCGGTCAGTTACAGCACAATGTTCAAAATTACCCTTATTTCAGTACCCGTCAGGAGTCAAATGAAGTTTCGTTGCACTATCTTCTTGCAAAATTTGTTGGTCTCTACGGAGAGGACGTTGATGACTTTTTGACGTTTGCAGAGTCAAACATAACTCATTCCATTTGTACACAAATTGAGCAAGCCACTTCGGCCCAAAGTGACTCAAAATTGTGGCATGAAATAAGATATGGACGTATTACTGCGTCAAAAATTCATGACGTTTCTCAACGTCAAACTACCAACGGATCCCTTGTTCAACAAATTATAGGTGCTTCGAAAGCATTTGACACTGCTGCAATGGCGAGAGGAAGAGCGCTCGAACAACAGGGGTTATTGAAGAAATGGAAATTTTATTGGGCGTAAAAACCCAGAAATGCGGTTTTTTTCTAAATCCTCAATATCCTGTTGTTGGAGCATCTCCCGATGCAATAGGGTCTGATTTTGTGATAGAGGTCAAATGTCCTACAAAATTGCAAAATGAGACCAATTACGTCAAGCCCAACGGGGAAATCCACGATAAATATATGGCGCGGATCCAACTTTAAATGTTTATGGCAAATAAAAAGCGTGGATACTTTTGCGTTGCGAAACATGATTTTGAACATAGCAAACAAATTAATACAGTTTTTGTGAAGTACAGCGAAGTATTCATCTTGCCACTAATTGAAACTAGTATGCAATTTTGGAAAGAAAATATATTTCCCCACTTGTTAAATGGCATTAAACAGAACCCGTTGAACAATACCTAATTGAAAATGTAATTAGTAAATGAAAAAAATAAAAATTTGTTTATAGTATCAGTGGTTTTAGTTTATTTTCCATTATTTAACAAAGTCCATTCTAATGTTGTGCAAATACATAAAATTAAACGCGAGCTATTACAGGTCTTTGAAAATTGATGAATGCTGCAGCAATTATTACAACATCGTCGATTATGCGACAAAATGAAAGCGGAAGAGTTGCGTGAGGGGCCAAGAAAGCGAATTCCCTAATCCTTCGAATGGCACGTTTAATGTGTAAGCTTACATTTTTTGTTCGTTAGCATATTATCGACATGTTTAAAACCGCGCTCGGCCATTATGTGTCATCCTTCAGGTAGTACATCTAAAAACCCGCCTTTTTCGACAATGATGGCATCAGATGAACGCACTCCGTACCCACGTGAAATGTAATTAATGGTGTCATCCGGTGTTGAAGAAATAAGAAACTTTACAGTATTACATTTTTTGTATTCCGACCAAGTAAGGCTTTAATGTAAAGGGTTGGAGGGTTTTTGAATTTTGATTTCGAAGCAATCAATAATTGATTGCACTTCGCTAAATTTGGCTCGGAATGGAATTGGCAAATTTTCCTTGATAGCATTTGCATTGGGCCAACATATTATAGGTGTCAGAAACTGGGACAGAATGGGCACTGTCTTGTTGAAAATTTTATTTGCTTGTGAAACGCTCACCCCCCAGTCATCCCCCAGAATTGTGAACGAATTATTGATCTTTATTTTCTCCAAAGTGAGAGCAATGTCCATTTGTCGCAATCCTGACTTTTTTTGCAGTAAATCAAACACAAAAATTGTTTCCTCTACCAACCCGATGTAATTTTTCGGGCGATTGAGGATTCGGGACATTCGCATGTTCCTCATTTCGAGATTTTTATTTTCGAGTACTGCCTGCAGACATTCACTTAAATGGTCGCTGGGCAAGTATTCGTCGAATGCATCTACATCTGACAAATTTTTGTCATCGACCGAACTCAATATTGACAAAGTCGGCGACAATGAACCGTCTTTTGTACGACGAAATTTGATCGGTGAACACGCTATACTTTTTACAGGACGCTCGAGTGGCAAATTGCACTGCAAATGCACACTGCGAAATTTGGGTTTGATGTGGACTTGTATACCCACTTCCTTTGATGTGGGTGGAAAATCCACATCGCTTGGTACTTGAAAGTTGTCGGTGTCCATTGGGATTGCATCCTGCAAGGAATTTGACGTGATTTCTTCCGGAAACGTTGCCTCGTCGCAAGAAGTGTCAGCTGCATTTATGTTGCTCTCGTTGTAAATTTCCTCCAAAATTCGTTTTCTTTCCAGTTTTTGGACGCAGCTCCTAGCTGATGTTGGTTTTGATTGTCCTCCACGATCTTCTTGGCATCGAAAGTAGCGAGGCAGAACATTTTTTTCAAAATTATTTTTGCACCAGGATCCATTGTCACACGCATGTAATTTTTGATGTCGTCTTTTATCTGAAAAGGATCAGTTTTATAAATACCTTACCAAAAACGTCTGTTTTATAGAAAAGTTTTCTAAAAACCTTATAAATAACGCCTGTTTTACAAAACAGGTTTTTTTCAAAACCTTATGAAACAATTTCGCCTCATCAAATTTGCAAAAAACACATTCAAAAACTCACGTTGAAATGATCCTCGCAACAATAAACTTTCTTTTCCTTTTGGCACCGTTACAAATATTTTTCCGGGGCTATTAAATGTTGAATTTGGGCATTTCGGCACAAAACAGTATTTATAACATTTTCTTTTCGTACTTTCCATCGCAAAAACCAATTTCCACACGAGAATAATGTGTTCAATGTTTTGTTTACGAACGGACGCAAGCATGTGGCGTCACACACAATGGCGCGCATTTTTCGGGCGTTTGAAAACCACCTTTTTTTCAATTTCGATTTTCTCGTCAAAAATAAAATTTTTAGCGGTATAAAAAAATACGGGGTCATTTTTTTACACCCTAGATTACATTTAACGTGTTTTTTTTTTTTCGATTTAATTTTTCACGATACTTCCCTAATGGAGGGCCAATTTTTTTAATAATTCTTACATAATGAATTAAAAAATGATATTTGGGTTTAATATTTTTTTTTAAATATACTTAATTTGGATATTAATATTTCAGTTATTTCGTATAAAATAAGGTAATATTTCCAAATTTGGTTTTCGCTTGGAACTAAATATCGCACTGCAAATCTAAAATTAGTTCGGTAAATAATTTAGTTCGGTAAAGCATTTCAGAAGCTGAAAAAATAATACACCCATTTAATAAATGAACTGTGGTAATTGTGGGTGGTGTGTTTTTCTCGGTATTGGCATTATAAGTAAAGTAGCGCAATCTTGAATTTAGGTGGTCTAATGAAAAACAACCGTCTTTAATTAACTGGTCAATTATTAAGGCCATGTCGTATCTATGTACACCTTCAAAAAGATCGTGCATAACATCACAAGTTAAATTAGAGTATATATGAAAATCTTTAAGTTGATGCCAAATACATGTTTCTTTTAAACCTATTTTATCACGTAAATGTGTTTCATAGTCAACTTCTAACCTTATATAATTGATTAGCTCATGAGTTTGAGTGTTTATTTCTGTTTTTGTTGCTGTACAAAACCTACAATAATAAGTAGAAGAGAAGCTTTTATGACACCCAAAAATAGGGATCAAATTTTTCTTACCGAAAATCTGATAGGGGGTAATACTTACCGGTATTTGATAGCTGACATTTAATAGATGCCAGTGGCACTTACTGCACTTTGCGGAAATGCTTGGATCTCACATTATTAAGATTCCTATGTTGACACTTTTCCTCAGACGCAATTAAATATGTTTCAAACCTTTGTCTGAAACGCCGCCAGTTTGCTGCTACATCACCACTCATGACCATTGGCGTTATTGCTCTGGTGTCCATTTTGTTTTTTCTAACGACTGCTGCACAGGTCAAGCACCCGGTTGTAAACTCAACAAGATTTGGCAATTACTGCTTACACGACGAACTATATTTAATGTCACAATAAATTGACAAGAAGCGTAGATAACGTAAACTTAATTAACAAGACTGCGCCATGTTTAATAGTTGTTTTATATGAGGCAGGAAAGGATATTAAATAAGACGATGTTAACTCTCTTTCTACTATGATCAGACTGTCGCTTTATTAACATTCGATACGGCACCTGATCCGTGCCGTCATGCGCACCAGCGCTACCCAAGTAAGGGAGTGTTCACATGTTGCGTACGCCAATGTGGCACACTATTATACAAATATTACATAGAGCAAACGAGAAAAAAAATATATAAAGAAAGAGCATTCTGGGACGCAGTCAGCTTACTAACGAGTAATGGTTTGGATAACGACTCCTTCCGAAATTGTTCGTTTGAGTGCAGCTAGTGAATAGTTAAAAATGTCGATCATAGAATATTGCTCGTTGTACAATAATTTAATTCTGGTAACTAAATTGTTTGCACCGTAATTGGTACGGTGAAATGGAATTGAAAACAAATTGTTGGATCTTGACAGTTTAACTGGTACTTTCAAGTTGAATTGTTGTAAAATTTCCGGGCAGTCAATAATGCCGTTAAACAATTTGAATAAAAACAAAATAGATGCACCTTTTCTGCGCAGTTGTAGAGACTGAATACCAACCAATTGAAGACGAGTTAAAGAAGAAATATCGTTGTAAGGAAAACCATATTTAAATAGGTAATATCTGGTGAATTTGTTTTGGACTCGCTCTTATCGGTTGATGTGGCATGTATAAGACGGAGACCATATAACGCTGTTATATTCCAATGTGCTTTTAACTAAAGAGTAATACAGTGTTAAAACTGCTTTACAATCGAACATTTTGGAAGTGTGTCGTTTTATAAAACCTAGCATTCTGAAGGATCTCAATATAAGATTGTCAACATGTGGAGTAAAAGACAGTGACTTGTCGAATATAACATTAATAGATCCATTTACATGAATAGATCCATTTGTGTAAAAGATATGATTTATTTAACAACGCGCTTTGTTGTTTTCCGCTGAGCATATGTACGACTTTAACACGAAGACGGTCTCGCACACATTATTTGATCAGTTGGTAACGCACCACTGCACATTACTAATTATATGAATAAATGAATTCTATCTTTTGTAATAATTTTAAATTATACATAAAATTGAAAATTTATTGATAATAATATTTATTTATTGAAGATAATAATACATTTTTAAATTTACATTTAAAAAACATATTTTTGGATGATACATTTGGACGAGCATTTATAGTTATCAACTTCGGTATAAGAACATTGTCTTTTAAATTCCATCCAAAGTTAGTTGAGTAGTGTAAGATGTGAGTTCTGGAACACAAAGGGATGCCGCCGTTCAATGTAAACAAATGAGTAGCGTTATCATGTATATTTCTGAGAATTTTGTGTGATAAATGTCGGCATCGATTGTAATAATTGTAATCATATGTGATAACACATGTATAAATGTGTGATAAGTAACTGACCATTTTAAGCCATGGGGATTCTGAAACAATGACGTCATTGTATAAAAAAATTGTAGCCAGAACGTATATACGGATACTGGAACAAAATGCTGACACAGCGTTAAAGACCCTGGGGATACTAGAACAGCGCAGTGCATGACAAAATCTGTGTTTAGCAGCGCAATTTTATTTTCTACATGTACGCTTATGAGGGGTACTGAAACACTACATATTTTGCTGTGCCCATTAAGAATTTTTAATAATAAACCAAGACTTTACATTTGTAGGTTTCTAATGTTTAAAAACAGAAAAAAAAAATTTTTTTAATTTTATATTTAAAAGTGTTAAATAAATAAAACTCAGTTATCTCAGTTAATCAACTTTATTCATCACATTCATCATCATCATCAAAGTACGTAGGCTATAAACTTTTTTTTTTCTTATTTTTCTTATGCGACCAAGTGTTTTGCAGATGGAAAATTCGTACCAATCATACATACAGTCTGTGTTAGAAAAAGTAAATCGTCCACAGCAACAACAAATTAGAAAACGAAATGTTCGGGGTGAATTTATAAATCCAGTGTTAAACCAGAATAATAATCGGTCTATAGTGGAAATTAACGAACCACAAATTAAATACAAAAAAATAAGTGATAATAACAAATACTCTAGTTATATAAATACAGTGTTAAATAAAGTTGTAAATAAAAATGTGCATCAAACAAATGTTTCCGATAAGGAATTGGAATTAATTCAAACAGAATCAGCTTTCCGACGACGAATGCTAACAAGTACAATATTAAACACTAATAAAGTATTAGACCCAAAGCGTTTTTTGCAAACAACAGTTAATTTAATTCAAACAAAATTAAATGAACTTAGAAATATAGCACCGATTAAAGCACAATTATGTTTAGTTTGTGAAATGATTCTTCCAAAAACCGAAGAGGTAAAGACAATTTATTTTAATTCAAAATATGAAGTGATTTATCAGAACAATGAACTGAAGAAATGGTACGATGAAGCCAATGAAACAATTTTAACAAAGCTGCAAGAATATCAAGAGCGAGATAGTGGTTGGGCCCTACACAACATTATACAGGTTAATTTAAATGTTAATAAATATGTTCCTTTTACTGTGGGCAGTAATTTTTATACTTTGCCTAAATATGTTCAGGCTAAAAAAGCAGTAATAAATGTACAATCCAACGATGAATGTTGCTTTGCCTGGGCTATAGTTTCAGCCCTTCGACCAGCTAAACATAACCCACACAGAGTTTTGTCTTATCCACACTTTAGAGACATTCTTAATTTAGATAAAATTTCATTTCCCATGGATTTGACTCAAATTCCAAAATTTGAAGAACAAAATAATATGTCTATTAATGTATACGCGTTGAAAAATTACAGCGATTGGCTTATCTTAACTGATTGTGGTGATGATGATGTATGTGAAATTGAATCAATAAATAGAAAAGAAAATACAAATGTTAAATATGAGATATTGCCTGTATATATATCAAATAATCATAAAAATGTACATATTAATTTATTAATGGCAGAGATTCCCGAAAAAAATATAGTAGAAGAACATACACCAAAATATCATTTCTGTTGGATTAAGAATTTATCTAGATTAGTGAGTAGTCAAATGACAAGTCAGCATCGCGGCTCTCGCTGGTTATGTGATAAATGTTTATGTTATTTTTATCAGGAATCTAAATTTAAGCAACATAAAATTGATTGTTCAAAGGCGGCTCCCGCAAAATGTGTCATGCCAACTGAATCTACTAAGTGGCTTTATTTCAAAAATCATAAAAATAAGGAAATGCTTCCTTTTATAATTTATGCAGATTTAGAATGTCTTATTTTACCTATTGATACATGCGAACCTACTAACTCTCAAAGTTATACAAATGCATACCAAAAACACGTACCATGTAGCATTTCTTATTATTTAAAATGTAATTTTGATGACGGATATTCAGAATTAGAATTATTCAGAGGTGAAAATTGTATTGAATGGTTTGTAGATAAACTAAATACAATTACAGAGAAAGTAGCAGCCATTTATGCAGATAAAAAAGAAATGCTAACACTATCACAAGTGGAATTGGATGAGTTTGAACATGCCAATATTTGTCATATTTGTGAAGGACCATTTATACCACCTTCAGATTATGCATTAGAAGGAGAGGAAGAAGATTTATTAACCAAAGTTAAAGATCATTGTCATTTGACTGGTAAATTTAGAGGAGCTTCTCATGTTAGTTGTAACCTTAATTATAAACTTCCATCAGATATAGTTGTAGTTTTTCATAATCTTCAAGGTTATGATGCACATTTTATTATTCGAGAATTGCATGAAAAAAAAATCAAAGATCGTAATGGTGAAGTGCATATTAAAAATCCAGGGATAATTAAAGCAATTCCTATAAATAAAGAGAAATACAAGTGTTTTACTAAATATAATTGTTCTAATACAATGAAACTAAGATTCATAGATTCTTTTAATTTTATGGCTTCATCTTTAGATAAATTGTCGTCATACCTAAAAGAATATAATATTACCAAAGAATATTTTAAAAATGTGGCAGACTCAAAATTAGCTCTCTTACTTAGAAAAGGCGTACTTCCATATACCTACTTAGACAGCTTTAAGCGTTTTGAAGAAAAATCATTACCTGATAGAAAATATTTTTTTAATAACTTAACTCAGACTGATATTAAAGATGATGAATATGCTCATGCTCAAAAAGTGTATTCAGAATTTGATTGTAAAAACTTAGGAGAGTACACAGACATATATTTAAAAACTGACGTTCTTTTGCTAGCGGATGTATTTGAAGAATTTCGTCTTTTATGTAAAAAAACCTATGATCTAGATCCCGCTAATTATATTACCGCTCCCGCACTATCTTGGGACAGTTTATTAAAATCAACAAAAATTAAACTTGAATTGATGACAGACATTGATATGTTATTGTTTATAGAGAGAGGTATTCGTGGTGGTATTAGTCAATGTTGTAATCGATATGCTGTTGCTAATAATCGATACATGCCAACTTTTGACGAATCTCAACCAGAATCATACCTCATTTATTTAGATGCAGTGAATTTATATGGATGGGCAATGTGTCAATGCCTTCCTACCGGAAATTTTAAATGGCTTAATGAAAACAAATGTAAACACTTCAATGTATTGCAAATTCAAGATGATTATAAAAAAGGGTATATATTGGAAGTTGATTTAAACTACCCTGAAAATTTACATGATCTTCATAGGGATTTTCCATTTTGTCCAGAAAATAAAACTCCAATTAATGGAAAACACCCAAAACTTTTAACAACTTTAGAATCAAAAAGCAAATATATTATTCATTATAGAAATTTGAAGCAGTGTCTTAATCATGGCTTAATTATTACCAAAATTCATCGTATATTAGAATTTGATCAATCAGCTTGGATGCGTCCATACATTCTCAAAAATACAAAATTGCGAATGGAATCAACTAACGAGTTTGAGAAAAGTTATTATAAATTGAAAAATAATAGTGTTTTTGGTAAAAGCATGCAAAATGTTAGGAAAATGCGTGATATAAAATTAGTTTCGGAATGGGAAGGTAGTTATGGGGCTGGAAAATTCATGGGTAAACCAAACTTTAAAGATAGGGTAATATTTGATGAAGATTTTGCAGCAATTGAATTAAATAGATTAAAAATAAAATTTAATAAGCCTCTATATGTAGGAATGGCTATTTTGGATATTAGCAAATGTTTAATATATAAGTTTCACTATGAATATATGAAAAATAAATATGAATCAGCAAGCTTAAAACTTTTATATACAGACACGGATTCATTAATTTATTCCATAATAACAAATAACTTTTATGAAGATATATTTCCAGACTTAAAACAATGGTTTGATACGTCTGATTATGCTGAGAACAATTGTTATAATTTCCCCAGAATTAATAAAAAAGTTTTAGGACTATTCAAAGACGAATTGAGTGGTCAAATTATGGATAAGTTTGTGGGTTTGCGATCTAAAATGTATTCATATTCGATAAATAATAAAGATATTAATAAAGCTAAAGGAATAGGTAAATCGGTTGTTCAAAAGCTGACTTTCGATGAATATAAGAATTGTTTATTTGAACAAGCTAGTTTATATAAATCACAACATAGAATATTATCAAAGCTACATGAAGTTAATACTGTTAAACAAAATAAAATCGCATTAAGTGCTTTTGATGATAAGAGATATATTCAAGAAAATAATATCGATACCTTGCCGTGGGGTCATTATTCTATACAATTATAGGCTAGTTAAAATTGTTGTATTCTAATTTTAAGTAAGTATAGATATTAAGTTGTTTTTGTATTTAATTTTGTTTTATTTTTTTTTTTATATAATGTACTTTTGGATAAAAAAAAAAATGTTTAATAAGATTTGTGTTGATATTTTTTTGTCGATAATGAGTGTGTGTAAATAAAAAAGTATAAACATATTTCTAGTTTTATTTTTATTAAATAAACACAGATATAAATACCGAGAAATAAATATACTAATACTAACAAGATTAAGGTACTATAAATAAAATGTATATTACAAGAATTTTATAATAATATTCAATATGTTAAACAATGTAATATTCTCTATAATATATTTAATTTTTAATACAAAATATATTCTAACATGTATATAATAAACTATAGTTACTAAAAACTAATTTTTGTTTATTGAACATCTTCCGAAATCATATATCAATCAATGACCAATCATTAATATATTTAATTTATTATATTTTGAACAAAGCGTTGCTCAAATATTCTTTGACGATCGTCTGTATTGAAAATCGATTTTATTTTATTTTCAACATGTCCAATTCGGTTTTTAAATCTGCTTCGATCCCTTGCAAACTCTTCCCAAGGTCCTTTTCTCGCTGCTTGATAAGCAAATGACCATTGCACCATTGGGTAAATTTTGTTTTGATTTAGGTCAAAGCGAACGTGGATTTTATTTGCACTATTGTCCGAATTCATTTCTTAATAAGTTTATTATTTGAATGAACATTCTGGGCAGTTACGTATCATCGGTGGAGGACCATCAATCTGATCTCGACTGGATGTATTATAATGTTGAAAACAACGCCTACAGTCATAAATATTTGGATTAAGCTTCAAATTGTTTGATAATTTTTCCCAAACAGATTCTATACAATCAGCGGCAAATGTGGTTAAAAATTCTATTGGTAAACACTCAATTTCTTGAACTGTCATTAACGCAAGTTGCTTCTTTTGGTAAAACGATGAAATTGCTTGACCTATTGTGGGTTTTCGATTTGATATAAACCATTTTTGTAAGAGTTGGGCATTTTTAAAAGCACAATAATTAATATTTGCATTCAAATGTGCTGAAGAGCATTTTTGGAGTACTATTTTTTCTTTTTGTAGTAGCTTCAGAGCAGGGCACCCCATATTTTCTAAGTTCTCAACATTAGAAAAGCCACACTTCTCCAACCATTGTTGTTTATCTAACCCTTTTACATAAATTGTCATAGCCCCATTCAATGCATCATGAAGCACATTGTTTAAATTTTTGTATGGAATTCCAACAGTTTGCCAATGTATACCATGATGATGATTCAGAAGCCAATTCTTTGATGGTTTTTCAGAACATAAATATTCCCAATCATTTGGAGCACTAAATACAAATACTTTTGTATTTTTAGGATCATCAATTGATATTAATGCTACTTCTTTAAAAATAAATTCGGTTTTTTTCATAAAACCTTGAAAATCTGCAATGAACTCCATCATTTGAAAGAAAATGTTACACTAACTTCTGTACTCTACCGCTAATTGGTTTATACTCAACTATTCGATCATGCAAAATTAAACAGTAGGCCGTTGTATTTCGAGGAAACCTTTCCTTTGATTCAAATTCTAAACGAATATCAACAGGGGCAGATTTAAGAGATTCGTTTTGTTGAGAACAATCTATTAGAATAAGCGGAGCAATATTTATAAAATCAGATTTGCTTAACAACGGTTCGCTTTCATGTAAATAATAAGCACTTTGAAATCCTACATACATCTCATACAGTAATGCATATTGGTTGTGCTCTAAGTCTAAATTCAAATTTCCATATGGATATGATTGGGAATTTAAATACAACTTAACATTATTAAGCCGACAATGATCGAACTTACTGATATCCCTTGCAGCATTATTTTTACGACCAGTTTGAAAACCTAGAATTACAAACCGAGGTTTTTCTAATTGAGTAGTAGTTTTTATTGTCCAAATTTGTTTTTCTGTTGTTTGAAGCATAGGATATTCATATAACTCCCATGTTCGAAAACTCATGGAAATTGTTGGATCTTTTTCAATAAAATGTAACATTTCAACCTTATGTTTGTCGGCAAGTGTAATATATGGAACTCTCCACTCAATTTTATTTAAAATAAACTTAAATGGTTCAGCTTCTGTTTGGATAATAGCATTTAAATCAGTTCTTGACCTAACAAGGATAAGTTCATGCTTAACATTAACAATAACTTTTAGATAATCTTCAGCAAAACCCAACAGCATATTAAGCGGTATAACTACATCAAAGTATCCTTCAGCATCGGTAATGTTAGTATCAGGCTTATGTTTCCATCCAGCATTTTCTAACATTTGACTTTTGTTTACATTAACAGAAAAATATCCTTTTATCGTTGATGTAATTCCAACATTTTTACATCTATCTATTTCTACACCGTTTAATTCGTAACGAATTTCATCAAATAAATGGCATAATCCATTGTTGATAATTTTTGTGTGTGCTACAGCAGTACCATCTTCTTTTAACAATCGACCGAAAATATGCAAACAGCTTTTGTTGGGTCTGACATATAAATCTTGATTTTGAATTGTTATACGAATTTCATCATTGTTGTTAAATGTAGACGATGCATATGGTTGATGTGCATGAATTTCATTATTAGATATTGAATCATCGAACTCTACATTTGCACGAATATTTAGCATATTAGCCATCATTGAATCTTTTTTTAATACGTATTGATAGCGCTAATGTAACTCGAAAGGACTTTACAAAAAACAAGCGTAAATGTTTGGAAATCACTTTAGTACAATTAAATTTTATTTTACAGCTGGTGGTATCTTCGATTTGATGGGGGCAACTATAAGATTTAGACTCTCCAATGTTGCTCTGCTTGCAGATGTGAGTGCTTTGATTTGTGGTGCACGAGTGACCATCTTCTTGCATTGTTCTTCTTTAAAATATGTTTTGACAATTCTTTTTAGAGAACTAACATCATTATTTCCGTTGTAAACAATTCCCATTTTCAATATTTTCTTACGTGCAACCTTATCGTAATCACTTCACCTCTAAAATTGACCAAATTATTATCTTGATCGAGTATTTGAAGAGTTATATTATCTATTGAACGTGTGTTTATTGGTAAATAGATAACGTTTACAGGTTCTTGAACTATTTTATAACCAGGTGGAACAATTGGGAAAAACTCATATAACGTATGTGCTTGATGGTCATTTAAATATGCACCGCTAATAATATTGCATTCGATTCGTATTGAATTAATTTTAAGAATATCAACCGGCAGATCAGATTCATGTTGAATATTTGGCTGCAAAACATCGTTTTTAAATCCCAATAATTTATAGATTGAATCTTTAGGAGTAAAGTTTATGGTTCGATTGCATTTTAACAAACACTTTAAAGTATTATTATTAGCTTTCATTTCAAAAACGATTCCTTTGCTCTCTACTTCACTCTTTATATATTCAGCAATATCTGTTAACTCATACGAACCCACAGGCAAATTAACAATAAAATCATCTATGTACATTTTGTTATGATCCACATCTATATTCGGAATGGAATTAAAAGTTTGAAAATTAACCAAACCTAATTCATAATTTTCACTTTCGGATAGCTGTATTGGAGGAAAATAATTTGTAGATAACACTGATCCGTTACCAGACAGTGAAAGGGTAAACGACATCGTTGTATGGTTGGATATCAAATGAACAATTTTCAAACAACTGATATTTATTTATCATTGATATAATTGATTACAGAGAAATTTTAAACATAAGTGACCACACACAAATGTGTTATAGTTTTGAAAAGTTTCATAGTTATAATTAACGCTACCTCCTAGATATTTAACAACTTCCGCTGGTGGTCGAAGATTTCCAAAGCTATCAAAATACATAACATTACTTCCTAGCTTTCTGTAGCATACCCAATGGGTACCAGGACCGTTCTTATCATCTAAATTTACAATTCCACACTCGTTCTTATTAACTTTCTTTGGCAGATCGTTTCTCATAAACACTCCACGAAAATGTTTTATTTTAAGCTGTTTTGCATAGCAGTAAAGCTCACTATCGGTTAACGCTCTATCGGGTAGCTTATCAATTAGTTTTTTGAATTTTTTGAGTTATTTTTAGGTGGTGAAATATATAAACCATAGCCTTTCTTATAAGGTTGCATATATAAACCATGACCACCAACTTTTACTGCTTCCATAGCTTTATTATGGCGTTGGTTTTCTTCGAGTAACTTTTTTGCTGCACCGGCATCGTTAACAGCTTTAGCAATACCAGCAGCCCCTCCAGCTAGTGCTCCAATCGCACTTAATCCCGCAAAAATAGGAACAAGCATTGGTAAAAATCCTCCAGTTTTAGGAATTGATATAATTCTAGACTTTTTTATATTATGCTTTCCACCAACATTTTTTACTAAAGCATGAACAGTATTCATCGCACATTTTATTGCGGTTTTTGAATCGGTTATTTTTGCATCTTTAACTGCTTTCTTCGACATGCTTATAAGTTTCTTTAGAGACAAAAGTTTCTGTTTCTTTTTGAATGTTGTTTTTAATTTTTTATTTGTATTTTCAGAAAAGCTCTGTCCCATACCAAGTTTAGATTTTGCTTTCATTGCATTTGCCACAGACCATGCTATTACTTTCTCACCCATCTTTGCGTCTTTTGCAAAAACTCGCTTCCATGCTCTTTCGGCTAATATTTTATCAGCTTTATGTCGATTGGCAAGGTTATCTTTGTTTTGTGAATATGCAATATCATGCTCCTTACATGAGGCATCAAGAGGATTTATACCAGGATCTCCATTTTGTAAGCGCTTTGCTAATTTAGTGCCTGGGCCACAGTACTGATATCCTGGTATATGCATTTCGAAAGGAAGATTATTAATTGCCCAATTAAGTACCCCTTTTCCTTTGACTGCCTTGCGTTTAGTAGTTTTTTTCTTATTCTTACGATCCATCTTTACCCATTAACCTTCACTAATCAATTGATTATAATTGTATTGTGTAATGCTGTATATAAGCAGTTACCATCAAGATGCGATTCAATAAACAACAAGATAGTCTGAAAATTACAAACTACGATTTGTTAACAGACAATAAAACGTCTATAAATAAAAGACACGGGGAATTATTACCAAACACGATAAGATGCATAATTTGTGGGCCTTCAAATTGTGGAAAAACGAATGTTTTATTATCATTACTTATGCATATAAATGGTCTTCGTTTTGAAAATGTTTACATTTATTCAAAATCTTTATATCAACCTAAGTATGAATTGCTGCGAAAAGTATTAGAACCGATCGAAAATATTGGATATTTTACATTTTCGGAAAATGAAAGTATTATACCTCCAAATGAAGCTAAAACAAATTCTATATTCGTATTTGACGATGTTGCTTGTGAAAAACAAAACCATATAAGAGAGTATTTTAGTATGGGACGTCACAAAGATGTTGATAGTTTTTATTTATGTCAAACATATAGTCGTATCCCTAAACATCTCATCAGAGATAACACAAATTTAATAATTATTTTTAAACAAGATGATTTAAATCTGCGACATGTATATGACGATCATGTTAATACAGACATGAAATATGATAAATTTCAGAACTTGTGTAGGTTCTGTTGGAAAGACAAATTTGGTTTCTTAGTTATAGACAAAGACAGAGATGTTAATATCGGGCGCTATCGTCAGGGGTTTGATTGTTTTGTTAATATAAGTAAATAACTGACATATTCGAAGAGAAAACAAAAGTTCTTTAAATATGAGAATATAAAGATATATCTATCATTCCATCATTGGCAGTTACACAGTTTAATTGATTAATAACTTAACTTTCTGCAAAACTTAACTTTAATCTTTGAACTTAACATACAACTTGACATCTAACTTAACTGAAACGTAGGAACTTAACCTACAACTTGACCTCCAACTTAACTTAAATCATTTAAGTTGAAGTTGAACTTAACTTAAACGTATGAACTTAACATACAACTTGACCTCAAACTTAACTTAAATCGCTTAACTTGACGTTGAACTTAACTTAAACGTATGAACTTGACTTACAACTTGACCTCAAACTTAACTTAAATCGTTTAACTTGACGTTGAACTTAACTTAAACGTATGAACTTGACTTACAACTTGACCTCAAACTTAACTTAAATTGTTTAACTTGACGTTGAACTTGACTTAGATATTTGAAGTGAATTTACAACTTGATAACAAACTTACCCAAAAATGTCGTTAATAGAAAGCAAAGATAAAAGAAATATTTTGCGAAAAATTGTATCAACTAGTAATGCCATACGAAGAAAACATCGACTATTAAAATTGGGAAAAATGATGTCGGATGACGAGTTGAACTATAAATTAAGTTCAGTTACTAACCCATTAAACGAACTAATTGAAGTGACAAAAAGCACCAACCGAATAAAACAATTAGAAGTTAATAACATTAAAGAGGATAATGATAACAGAAACATTATTAGTAAATATGAAAAACTTTCAACGATAAAAGGTGAAATTCCAAATCTTGATCATGTTTATGGTGTAAGAGTGGTAAACAATACACAAATGATTGGTGACAGTCCAATATATTTCCATGATGGTAAAATCACTGTAAAGGATTTTAATTGTCCGATTTCTGAGGGTTTACTAGAGTTACTATTTAAGAAGTTACCTAATGATCATATTATTACTGAAAATGACTATGTTAATTACAAGGAAATATTGATAACATCTAACGGTCATAAGCAAAAATACAAATCTAGCGGTAAAATTTCTGCATCCAGAGGAGAGAAATATCGCAAATATATATCAAAACTATTTGAAGATGATAAAAGTGGTAGATCAAAAAGAAGATCATCGATCAAATTAGAGAATGCGCAGGGTTTTGGTTTACCTAAAAGTATGAAAATAGAAGGTTTGCCTCCTAGTATAGATTATGCATATTGGGATGATCCAAATGAATTAGTCGATCGTTTAAGATTATTAATTGCGTCGCAAGCAGCTGGAAACAACAATCATCAAAATGAAATAATATCAATAGTCGAAGAGTTACGAGAAGCGGGTATTATATATTAATAACAATTTAAACTAATTGCTTAGTTGCATTTTTAAACTCAAGATCGTTTAACATGAGTGTTGATAAGTTTGGTAATCATTGGATAAATGATAAAACTGATAAAAGCATACGCAGCAGCATTCTACCACACGGTCCTCCTGGAGTTGGATTTCTTTTAACAAATGATGAACATTTTAACATTAATAATAAACTCTTACGAAATGTAGCAAATCCAGAAGCTGAAAATGATGCTACCAATAAAAATTATGTAGACAATACAACCCAAAATATTAATAAAAACATACAAAAAATCGATAACGATATGACTCAACTAAAAAACGATGTAATGGATATAAACAATATGCTATTAGTTATCATGAATAAAAATGAAACAACAGCAACACTATCAGAAAACAATTTTAAAGAATATCAAAGTCTTATCGAGCAAACCAGTAAACATATTATTTATTTAGAAGCTCAGATAACTTTATTAAAATCCCAACTTAAGAATATATAATTAAATATAAATATAAAAAATCTTTATATACATAAATTATTTTGATGTTATCACATTATTAAATAATATATCAAGATGAGTGAAGCAAAAGAACAATTAGTAAAAGAATTGCACGCTCCTGCCAGAAGAAATTATCGTAGAAGGCACGTAATTATCAAAGGTTTGGATGAATCATGGCAAGCAGATTTGGTCGAAATGATTCCATATGCAAAAGTAAACAAAGGTTACAATTACATGCTAACCGTTATTGATAATTTTTCAAAATATGCATGGGCTGTTCCTTTAAAACGAAAATCAGCTGGGGATGTAGTTCAAGCTATGACAAAAATATTATCTAGTGGACGAAGTCCTCAAAACTTGCAAACTGATCATGGTAAAGAATTCTATAACTCCAAATTTAAAGCTCTCTTAACCACATACCAAGTAAATCATTATTCAACGTATAGCAATTTAAAGGCGAGTATATGTGAAAGATTTAATCGCACCCTGAAACAGAAAATGTGGAAAAGATTTAGCTTACAAGGATCATATAAATGGATAAACATCCTTCCATCATTATTGGAAGACTATAATAATTCAATACATCGCACCATCGGAATGAAACCTACAGATGTAAACAGTAAAAATGAAAAAGATGTTCTCAGAAAATCATTCAATCGTATAAAAATGGTTGATTCTACTAAGTCAAAATTCAGATTGGGTGAACAAGTACGCGTTAGTAAATATAAGGAGGTATTTGAAAAAGGATACACACCGAATTGGTCTACAGAAATATTTACTATCGACAAAATTTTGCTTACTAATCCGAAGACATATAGAATCAAAGACTATCAAAACAACAAAATTGAGGGGTGTTTTTACGAACAAGAATTATTGAAAGTTAAAAATCCCGACATCTATCTAGTAGAAAAAATAATTAAAAGACGCGGTGACAATTTATTAGTCAAATGGTTAGGATTTGACAGCTCTCATAATTCTTGGATCAAAAAAAATAATATGTAATAAATTATATTAAACAATTTGTAATAAAAAATGTAGTTAAAAAAATCATTCAAATAAAATATATAAATATTTTTTTTTCTTTATTAATACATTTATTTTATTTAAACAATACACTAATTATTATCAACAGTATCACTAGAGTTTTTCATCGGTTGTTTAAATTTAGATAGTAGAAAATTCAGACGCGTCTTATCAATTTTTCCATCTAAGTAGTATTCACATGCTTCAATAGCGTTGTGGCAATCCAATTCTTTCTTTGCACATTCTTCAGGTTCCAGAATTGGATTCAACCTATTTTGTTCGAGGCAATACTCCATAGCTAGAATATTTAGAACTCCCATATGATGTCTCACTTTATTTTCAAACGTATCCTGTTCACCGTCATGCTCTTTATTTAGATTATCCAACGCATAGCAAGTCCACATTGTTTTTACTATATTATAAAATAATAATAAAAAAAAAAAAAAAATGAAAATAGCAAAATAAATATACTTACCAAAGCACGTCAACTTTTATTGAGTTTATTCTTTGATGGAGTTCAATCGTTGAATGAATATTATTTTGAATAATATTACACAATTTGAATTTACATCACAAAATATTTATATATGCGCAACTAAACACAGAATTTGTGATACAATGCGCTGTTCTAGAATCCACATTTTTGAAAAATATTTAAAATAAATTTGTTTTATTATTGATTTAAAATATTTATTGGTAAATAATAATTATAAGTATCTGATTATAAATTCCACATAAAATTATTACATATAAAAAAAAAGCACTTAATATTTGGAAAATTTACTTTCTGATCCTTTTGCTGCCTTCATTTTCTTTGCCACATCAAGTGTAATAGAATTCAATGTATCAAACATTTGTCGGTGTTCCTTTTTCTCAATGAAAACTTTAGCACGAGTGATACTTTTTTTCCAAATATCACTGGCTGGTATTCCTGCAATGTCTTTCATATCATAGATTTCTATTTTTACCATATGTGTAGCATCTGATGAACCTGGTGAGGTTATTGTAATAAGACCATTGTTGATTTTTCTTGAGAGCGTTGATGTTAATGGAATAACATTAGCTTCAACATTTGAAAATAAATCTTCAAACGCTCCATTGATATCATCTTCAAGGTTTTGAATATCGGCTGCTATATCCATTCGAATTTGTTTTCCTTTACCACCTGTTGATGGAATAACCATTTGAGAGTTAGCAGAAGAATTTGTAATGGTGGTAGCTGCTCTTTTGCGCTTATTAGATGATGCTGGGGGGTGTGATGGTGGTGGTGGTGGTGGTGGTTGATTTAACAACCCTCCATAGGAGAGCAAATCGGTGTCAAAAATGTCAGATGGAAAATTGTTCATTGTTGTTTTCTTAAAACAAAATTGAAATTAAATGGATAAAAAAATTGAAACAAACGTGTATTTAAGTTATTTATTGAGATAATAAAAGTAAATACTCACCAAAGTACACAACTTTAATTACACTACCTTCTTTTACAAGAGTTAGATTTCAATTGCAGGATAGAATAAATATTATTTATAATGATATTTTCCAACCACTGCGCAATTGTATGAATTATATTTTAGCTTCTGTTGTTGTTTCTGAAATTTCGTACTTTTGCTAAGTCAGCAAATAACTGTACAATAAAATATGAAGTGTTCCAGTACCGTAACATAAGTAGAAAATAATATTGCACAACTATAAACACAGAATGTGTTTTATAATAATGCGTTGTTTTAAAAATGTTTTTTTTTCCAGTCTTTATCTCTATATGTGATATGTATTATTTTACTATGCTGACGTCACCGTGTTGTTTCAGAAATGTCGTATACAGTTTTTGCTAAGTCGGCAAATATTTGCACAGCAAAAAATGTAGTGTTTCAGTACCCCTCATAAGCGTACATGTAGAAAATAAAATTGCGCTGCTAAACACAGATTTTGTCATGCACTGCGCTGTTCTAGTATCCCCAGGGTCTTTAACGCTATGTCAGCATTTTGTTCCAGTATCCGTATATACGTTCTGGCTACAATTTTTTTATACAATGACGTCATTGTTTCAGAATCCCCATGGCTTAAAATGGTCAGTTACTTATCACACATTTATACATGTGTTATCACATATGATTACAATTATTACAATCGATGCCGACATTTATCACACAAAATTCTCAGAAATATACATGATAACGCTACTCATTTGTTTACATTGAACGGCGGCATCCCTTTGTGTTCCAGAACTCACATCTTACACTACTTAGTTGGATTCGGAATTTTTGGATTTAAGGCCGTAATATAGGGCAGTTACAATATATTAGTACTTATTATTTTACTTTTTATGTGAAGTTGAGATTGTTCCATTATTTGTAGTATCAAATGAAAAGCTAATATTATAACAATACTGAGATGTTATTACAAACTTAACTGATCAACTAATGAGTGCGAGACAGCTTTAAGCCCGCTTTACACGGTTCCAGTAGCTAAAGCAAGTTACTAAAGCAAGTAACTAAAAATTTAGTAAATTACAGTTTAGTAGTGTCTACACTTACTTTAATCAGATTGACAGTAGTTTGATTAATTTTAGTTTAAAATGGCGAGGAATAAAGAAAAAAGGAATAAAGAAATGTGTAATTGTGTTGTGTCAGGAATTGGCGGAAATAATAGAATATGAACAAAACAAAGAGAAGCGTATATGGAGCAGAGATTGGATAGCTCGCAGAAATACTCATGGATTTTCTTGTATGTTGTTAAAAGAATTGGCGATTGAAGATTTTTAAGTTCTTGCGAATAAGTTGAACGGAGTGACTTTATTTTGTTTGTTATTTCTGCATCGCCAAATCCCTCTATTCCCATTATTTCTTGGATTTCTTTAAGAGCTGCTGCTCGAGCATCTCTATTTTTATAAACAGATGCTTTGGTATTCCACAAACATTCTCGCATTCGATATTCTTGGACAAATTTTAAGGTGGTTTCTTCATTCCAGCGAGACATTTTTTTATAATTTGTTATCAATAATATTGATTTAAATAGAATAATCAATGTCATATGAGGTTACAAAATAAAATGAACTAAATACAATAAACTAAATAATAAACTAGACTTGTCTACACGTGAACAGTAGCGATCCAGTACGCAATTTAGTGCTGACTTGCTCCAGTAAATAGAATCCCGTTCTATTTACTTGACTAAATTTTGTACTAAATTTGCTACTGTCGCCAGTACTAAATTAAAAGTTTACATGATGCCAGTAACTAAATTTATTTACTGGCTTTAGTAACTTGCTTTAGCTACTGGAACCGTGTAAAGCGGGCTTTATACTGTTAAAGTCGTATGTTAGTCAGCCTACGCTCAGCGGAAGACAACAAGGCGCATTATAAAAAAAATCATATCTTTTGCACAAATGAATCGATCAATGTAATTTTCTCACTAAAAACTTCTTCATTCTTTTTTGCACATTTTTTACCAACTATGTATGCATCTATCTATAATACTTTTTAAAATACCACGATGCTGAAGTTTATAATGCAGTTTTTGTGCGCGGTTTGTTTAAACAATTTCTGTAGCAATTATTATTAAGTATCTTGATTAACAATTTGCAGCATGTGAATGTAAAAGAATTTAGATTTTTATTGGTTTAAAAATCATTTCAATGAGATGAATAATACTCCTGCTGTAGCGGTGTAAACATAAAATTTCACAATTTTTAATACAAAAAAAAAAAAAATGTGTAAATAATTTTTTGTGCCTTTTTTCAATCTTGGACAAACGGGCCTACCTTATATTCAGATCCGGAAGATCCGGAAGTGCAAATCCGGAATATTCAGATCCGGAAGTGCAAAAATTAGCACTTAATACATACTAATTTAGTACTCTACTATGATTCGGAATATTTAAGGGGTGTGTGTTAAGTTTAATGTTATGGTAGCCCACACGTAAAAAAATTGACAAATTAAATATTTTATCCATTTTATGGTGGTAACAAATTAGCATTAAATGTGTTTTAATCGTATGTTGAAATCGCGCAACTCATTCTATAAAGGTGTGCTTCGTAAACATGTGGACCACCCTGTATATTGTTGCTTTACATAATCCTGATTTTATTTGTTTTCTTATGTTAGGCAACTATCAGCTTATTGACTTAAAAAAAAAATTAGTTAAGAAATAAATTTGTCTGCTCAATGCATTTTTCGGCTTCGGATTATAGATCATCAGTGTCTAGTTGTTGGTTACCTAGTGCATTGCCAGCGAATTTCAAAATCATTACTGAGGAAGTTAAGACTACGTCGGAGGATATAAGAATTATGAATTACTCCTATGGTATACTTTATAGTATTTATTATACTAGTTTTCTGTTTATACTGGTAAAACTTCCTAATATACGTAGGGAAAGAATTTATTAAATCGGTAACCGGCGGGATACCCTTAATCTTAATTTTTTTGATGAACAATATTGTTAAATTTTGTGTTTACATCTCATATGCAGATTCAGATAGTGCAAAGTTGTTCTTAAAATTATTGTTAACAATTAGCTCAGAAATTGTTTAAACAAAGCGTGTTGAAAAATTGCATTACAAACTTCAGCATCGAGAAAAGTTGTAAACTATTATAGATAGATGCATACTTATAGCGTATGAAATGTGAAGAAAAGAATGGAGAAGTTTTTAGTAAAACAATTACATAATTTTTTTTATTTATATAAAAGATATGATTTTTTTTGTACAGCGCTTTGATGAAATCCGCTCGGCGTTTTGAGTATAAATATGGCATGAAGCGGCGTCTCATGCCGCTGTTGCAGCGTACTTTGCACAACAATAACAGACCAAAACTCAAAAAGTTATTTATTTTACTAAATAACTTTTTGAGAACCTAAACATTTAGTAATACATAGTAATGAAACATGTAACTAAATTCAAATATTGAAGACATATTATGCACAATTATACTGCAAAATAATGTAAATAACTGAATGTTGTAAATGCTAAAGTTTGTAATGCAATTTTCAAAACGCGAATAACATTGCACTATCCGAATCTAGGAAAAATATGTTGTCGATCAGTTCCAAAATTTTATTTTATTTTTTGCCAAACTCGATAGAAAAAGAGAGAAACACGAGTGACATTTGGTGCATGAAACATACGTCACAGAATTACAGTGACTTTATAGGGACAGTGGCGACAACTATGCTCATAAGCTCCGCCCACCCGCCATTTTGCAGTCGAATTCAAACGTACAGCCAACTTAGTTTTTGATTTCTGATTAATTTATCAGCTTAAATTCGCTTATTTTGCCCTAACTGGCACATGTTTACAAAATAAATACGGAATAATAATATATAAACAAAAAAATACAAAATACAGAACAATAAATATATATTTAACAACTTAATTTAGAACAATAACACAACAAGAACAAGAACAATTTAATATTAACGAAAAGATTTGCTTGCATATTTATTTGCTAGATTCTTTTTTTTTCTACTGCTTATTTTTAATCTGTAAACGATAAATCGTTTAATCAACTTACTTTTCAACTCATGACAGTTTGGAATGTTAATAGTGGTAACACCCATTTTATCAACATAAAATTTTTTTATATCCACGTTTTGAGAAGAAATAATTTTGTAAAATGTTCTAAAAATTTTCTCTAAATCTAAGAAAAACGCAAATGATTCCTCATTACAAAAAAATAAAGTGTTTGCACGGAATTGTCGTAAATGTACAAGTTTTGTAAACATTTTGGAAATCGGAGCTTTTGAACCGACACTGTCTATACACTCCGCACAAACCTTAGACGTTTTCTGAATGGAATTAATAAGATAACCACAAACGTTGTAAAATGAATTGAGTTCACTATAATTTAAGTTTAAAATAATGCTTGGTACGATTTCAGGAAGAAGAACTTCATCATAAACATGTTCGTTCTCATGAATATTGTCTAAGAATGTGTCTAAAAATACTCGATCGTCTTCGTCATAACTGCCTCTAGTAACGTTCATGTACTGAGACAAACTTATCAGCTTCAAGTTGTTTTTTACTTGTTGTGCATTTGGAACTATTTGTTTACTTCTCATTACCCCAAACAGATTTTCAAGGCAATCTTGAGAGAATCTGGCTGTCATCACAAACTGGTATTTTCTATCAAAAAGTTCTTTGTGTATTAGTAAAATTGAATTTGTCGAAATAAGAACTCCAGTTTGAGATGGCTTCCATAGTTTTTTATGTCCAACTTCCATTTTTCTGAAGATATCTATAAAATCCTCAAAAAATGTTATGGATTCTGCATATTTTGCCATATCATATCTGCTCAAAGCAGATGCAGGATGTCTAGATGTCATTAAATAGAACCATTTTTCTACTACATCAATAAACCAAGCAGTAGTTAAATATTCTGGCTTATTTTCATTGTCAGCCAGTAACCGAAGGCCAGAACACACCGAATGTGATACAACATTTGTGGATGTGGATACCTTCATTTTGGCATAATGTGACGGCAATAAATCATCTTCAGTTAGTTTGGGAGCCAGTTTAAAAGTGTGGTTCTTTTGATGATTCAGCAGTTCCATAATGTGTTGCGAGGAAGCAATATTTGATTGTAGACCATATTTTTTTACAATATCTTCCGGAAATTTTACAATGTCATTTGTTATAAACATATTTTTTATGTTTTTGAAAAGGTGAGGGACGTCTGCAAACACGTATATATGTTTTTTTGGATCTGTGGGATGTACAACTCGGCTTTTTATTTCACAATATCGTCCAGCATTGATATTAGACACTTTCCAGAAAGCCTGATTGGAAGATCCCATATCCGAACATATTGCTAAAATATTCAATCCTAACTCATCACCTTTTTCAAATATTTTATGTACAATGTCTTTTAATACTGCTCCATTGACTGAGTTTCCAGTGAAATAATAGGCAACCACTTGCTTCCACCGCATATTGATGCCTCCTAGCATAAATACTAACACATGAGTAGCAGTGCCAGAATGTTGTGGAAGAGTCACATCTCCAAAAAATTTATTTAATCCTGTGTCGTATGTTTTTGCTGGAGTTATAGCCATTTCGTCTAAAACTAAAACGCAGTCCTTTTCAATTTCATAAAATGTATCTAGTTTTATTTTCAAAAAGGTGAACACTTCGTCCAAAATACCGCTGTCAAATTTTAGACATTGCAACCTTCTTTGCAAAGTCCTAATCGACGGTAGTGGCATGTTTTGCTTTAAAAGAGCTTCATATCCAGTTGTGCCGCATGAGAACTTCAAACTTAACGCTTTCATTATGGTTGCATTTGACCACTTTCCAACAAAAGTAGACTTTTTTTGAAGTTCTTTCCTCAACATTTTATTTTTTAAATACGCTACTTGGTCCGCATTAAAAACTTCATTCAATAGTAAATTTTCATTTGTAGCAGATTGTTGTTCGTACTTCTTCACTTTTTTACGAGCGTTTTTTAATAATGTTTTATACCGATTCAAACTTCGCGTTACCTTCAAACATATTTTTTCGCAACGCTTCATTTTTGCCTCCAACACGGAATTCTTCTCACAAAGAGCAATATCTGTAGTTAATCGCGACTCATCAGATAAGGTGTTTATTGATCTTGATGATTTTGACTCGGAAATGTTTAGAGTAGAAGTCTCTTGACTCGATCTTGTGTCACATTTTTCTTCCAAATACAAATTTTCATTTATCGATCCACTCGTTAACGCTTTCGACTCGGACATTACTAAATTGAAAATTTCTGGATTCAAACTCGTGTCAATCATTGCTTCTGTATTCAAGTCTGAAGATAGTTTGACATTTGATGTTAATTCTTCAACCATTTGAAAAGTCCTTTTCTCGGGCAAAGAAGTATCGGGCGAAATAAAAATTGTCGGAAACGCACTAGCTCTCAACTTTCTCGTACCATCCACACGTGTTCTCTCAAACATTTCTTCTTCAAAATGAGTGTCACATATATATGAATTATCAGTTGGAATCCAGTTCTTTTCCCTTCTTAATTGTATCACCCACAATTTTCTTCTATCTGGATCTCTCGGAAAGCGTCTCATCCCAAATCCTTTTGCAGACGAATTACCGCAATTAAACACAGAACATGATGAGGGCATTTTGAAGCTACAAATTAGAATAGTGAATAAAATAGTTCATTTTATAGATAACCAATAATGAATGAAACGTCGAGTTGAAGTTCAAATAGGTTGGTATAATTAATTGAACAAGTTGCATTAGTTACCTCTTTAATAATTCAAGTAAAGCATAAAGCAATTCTCGCCAAAAACACACTCAAAATGATTAATATGTTCGAAATAAATAGGATAAATCCACAAGTGACAAGTGACAGCCAACAAACTTTAAAACTACAGTCAATCTAGTGCCTGTATGTGAAACGTTTACTGCAAAATGGCGGATTTCCTGGTTCAACCAATCAAAAAAGGGGAACGTGTTGTCGCCACTGTCCCTATACAGTCACTGTAGCGCTAATCTAGCAATAGCGCTACCTAGTTGCAATAAACTGAAATGATTATTTATTTTAGACTAGAACCTCACCGAACTAAATGAAAAGAGAGCAGATAGAGATCGATCAATTTAGTTGAATTTGGGATTTATAAGCAACAGTATAAAGAATCCAAGTGCTATTAAAAATTTTAAAAAGTCCATAAAATTTATAATATTATATAGGTTAAATATATATTATTTATAAAAAAGGGCTATTATCGGCTAGGAAAAAGTGAATGCAACCAACAATACTGGCGATTTAATTCCCTGTAAATTAATGTAAAACCACAGACTGTAAAACGTAAAATACGTTATGAATTAGCAAAATTAATTATTAATTTTGATTTGATTACTGGTTGCTAAACAATTGTATAACTAGTTGCCTATTAATTGAAAATTGACATTTCGTTACTCCAATGTACATTTTGTCAAACTTTTTATATGAAGTGTTAGAGGGCGCTAAGATTTACATGTTGCTGACAAAAAAATTGTTGTTTGTATAAATAGAATCAGATAATCTGAATTACCAATCATTAACAGTCACTTCATCAAAAGGAGTGTCTGTTAGAAATGGATTTCTTATTACCATAAATCGTAGATATTCACTGAACACTTAGCTGTGATATCGCGCCATATGAGTGGCTTCTAAACTCCGTGTATTAAAAACACGGAGTTGCTAATATAATAAAAATGAATTTTCTAAAATGTCTTGAACCGTAAGTAATGTCCATTGTCGATCTGAACACCATCCTTTAGCGATTTTGATTTTAAATAAAAATTTTCCTATGAAACTTCAGTTCATTCATATTCATATACCCTACTAACTAACCCATTCATATTAGATACAAAAATTGCAAAATGGACAAAATTCTGACAGGACAAGGTAATCTCGTAGAAGGAAGAAACATTTTTTAGAAGAAACAAAAATATATTATTAATTTTTTTCATGGGCAAAAATAAAACAATCGGTCCTACTATATACCGTTTATGTAAAAAATTACGTGTATGTGTAGATGTAACGATCGATCGAAAAATCGATCTAACATACATGTAATTTTTTACATAAACGTTATATAATAGAAAAAGAAGGTGATTCTTCTTGAACCAAACTTACACCACACCCATGTTATATCATAGCCCTGATTGTTTCAGTTTCACGTGTGTGTAAACGTATTTATTGTAACGTGCCAAAGGATTTACATCACTTGGGATACCAGGTCTCATTCGAACCCTTATTTCTGACTGGTAGTAGCCATCGTCAAAAATCTTATAGAAAATTGCAGCTTCCACTTTTCCAAAATAGTAATCTTTATATTTAGTTAAAATCTGCGAAGCATCGAAAAGTTCGCGCTGTCGTCCCTCGAGGCGTGCCCGAAACATGGAGTTCATAAAAGTAACTCGCATTTTTACATTTTTCTCCGGTGTCTTAATCCAACCTAAAACAAAACATTTCAAGTGCACAGTTCATTCATATGCAGATTGCGTTCAAAGGTTTAAAAATTACAAATTAATTCGAATTTTATTGCAGCAGCCAATTTTCAAAATTATTTTGTAAATCACAGAATTTTTTGAAATTATTATTGTCCCTATTTGTCACATCTATTGCCAAAAGTCAATTCAGTTGCAAAATAATAAATAAAAACGTTGGTTTTAAAAATGAGCTTGTTGTATTTAAATGATGCAGTAAAAGATGCACTAAAAACCGAAGGCATATTTGGCAAATGAAATTGAATAAACTAATCTTATTAAAAAAAAAAGAAAAAATAGGACTAAAGTCGCCTATCGAATATAAATTACATTTTTCTATAAAACCCATTAGCGACCTTGTCACAGAAATCTTGAAGTTTTTGACGTTGTTTGTCATTGCTGAATATCACTATTACTATACAAAACATGCGCAGCAGCCGGATCATCTTTAAAAATCTCCACTCCTTTCACTTCAACAAAAAAACATTCGCTAAAATGTAATAGAATTAGACTAAACATATAATCAATCGTAAATAATTAACTACAATTGAGCACCCTTGCAGACATCGACCATCACTATATTAGCTTGAATTATCTCCTTTGGATCCAGAAGAGTCAAGAGCTGAACCGTCAAATGCAGTTTTTGCGGATATTGGAACAAACTATCCTCGACGCCTTCAAATGGCGGACCATCCAGATACTTTGCTAAAATAAAGTACTATAATAATTTGAAATATTTTGTTCGTGGATTATACAAACTTGAAATGTTAAGTAATTGTGTATGACTTCATACTCATTCATGGATATGGACACAAAATGTGTGAGTCGCATTAATCGACGTCTCCCTAATAATTTTGATTCCACTTCTTTCCATGTGGAAGCAACACTTGCTTCAGAAATTCCAATAATTTTTGCTTCACCCGTGTAGCATACGTCGATTATAGTGTTGGTGCTCTCTTCTATAGAACCGATCGTTAGTCCACTTGCCCCGATTAATGTCGCGTGCAGATGCCTAAAACAGGTAAAATGTTATACATAAGCAACAAAATAAAAAGAGATCTTTATTTCTTGTCAGAAGGACCACTAGAGTTTGTGAAAAGAAAGGTGGGCGGGCAAGTTATCAAACCGACATACGTATCACTGTATAGCGTAGCCATACGATACCATCGTCTGAACTAAAACGAGCAATGGATGACGTGCCCGCCACCTTTTTTTGCACAAACTATATTAATAACATGTCTTCTAATCAAAATAATTGGTTGTTTAGAAACTTATGTAGAATGCAGGTTTTATGATTTAGTTATTTAAACAATTTGTTACTACAGGAAATATCAATATACTCCAATTTTTTGGAGTTTTTTTCTACGCTTTTAATTTCCAAAATACCATTAATTCGACATTTCTTAAAGCAAGGTATTTTTTATATAAAGTTCAAATTTGAAACCAATCGAATAAGGCAACTTGTCATACACATAATTCAATATACGGTAATATGTTGAAAATTTAAAACTTTTTTTAAATTTTCGTGGTTTGAATTCTTGTTCGCTACTTTAATTTCAATATATTAACAATTGATTGTCTGATTCAGGGTCTGGATTTGTCAATATATCAACGTTGATTGAATTATGTGTATGACAAGTGGCCTATCAGCAGTAACATCGTCTTAAGGGTCCTTCACCGGCTGTCTCGAAGTTGCTGCAACCAGCATTGCATCAGAAAGAAAAGTGCGCGCATGATTGGCAAGAGCTTAGGAGAGAGTGAGAAAAATATATAATAAACACGGGTGTATTTCGGTTATGCGTTGATTGACACTATTAAAAAAAAGCTTTGGGAAACAGATTAATCTTTTCACTTGTAATCTCACAAGAGCATGAATTCTATCCGGAAATTGTTTTGAGTGCATTTCAACAACGTATTAATCGGCCCGAGTGGAACACGAGGGCCCGATTACGTTGTTGGAATGCACGATAAAAAATTTCCAGGATATGAATTCATGCTCGAGTGCAGATTCGGTAAGAAAATCGCACCAATACACTTACAAAAATTGATCAGAATTCAAAAAGTTTTTGATATTTTTTAATCAAGTTACAATAGAATTGCGTATCTATGAGCAACGATTGTTGAAAACAAAATACTAAATCTGTCAAAGTCAAAAATGTCGCGCTTCGGAAAACAGTCATTGAATGCAATTGATAAAGCTGTGGAAGATACGGTACCAAATATTACAAATACGGTACCAAAAAGATACGGTACCAAATAAAACAATTGTGTTTTTAATTTTAATCATTAATTTTGTTAGTTTATTTAATTTTTTAGTTCTAATTAAATTATTTATTTTGACATTTGTTTTGACATAATAATTTCCGCTGAAATTTTCTACTGCTTGGTGTAATAGGATAAAATTTCCGAAAAATTTTGTTGTTGCCATGGTAATATACTCAAATGCAACGTTTCTATTGGTCGTAAATTAGTATGGTGCGATTTTCATCAAAAACCATCAACGCATAACCAAAATACACTAATTATAAATACGCGTGTTTATTATATAATTTTCTCACTCTCTCCTAAGCTCTCGCCAATCATTCGCGCTCTTTTCTCTATGATGCAATGCTGGTTGCAGACAACTTCAAGACAGCCGGTGAAGGACCCTTAAGGGCAATCTAACCATTATACTATCTTGTAAAAGTCCAAATTATTCTGAATTTGTATTTAAAAATATTGTTTTTTTTTTTAATATTATTATTTTAATATTTTACACTGAGCTACAAAATAGTATTCAAATTTTTAATCCATTTAAAATTTGATTTTTCAAATTCAGAAAACTAAAAAATTTAAACAAATTTAAATGTAGCCCAATGAAAAATTTGACTTTCAATGATACCAAAATAAAATTACAGAGAAATTTAGACCGACGATAGCCGCTTAATAAAGTTTACTTCGAACAGAGAAATGATGTTTTGAAAATTAAAATTAAAATCCTGCATTAATTTCTAAACAACCTAACAACTATTTCTCTACAATACCTTGGTATATAGAATTTCGTCACAAATTGCCCAGATTTTTTGGCAACTATGTCATAAGTAATGTCGTCCTCGATTACTGGTAGTGCAACAAGCCCCCTCAGAAGTCATCCTGTCACCTAGATAACAAATGAATCAAAATGTAAATTTCAATAATAATTTAATGAATTTATCGTCAATCGTCTTCGTAAAGAGCTAAGTTAATTTCGTCGGACTTTTCCGGAACTCAAAAATAAACTAAAATGTGAGAATAATAATAGTTCCAGCAAATGGTTTCCTGGCAAAGCCGAAGATTCCAGACTTGAACGAATACTTCCAAAATTTTGGTAATCGTTAGTATTTGCTAATTTTATGAGTCGTAGAATACTAAACTCATGACTTAAAAAGACAAAATTGTTAATATAATAATAATAAATATTTTTTTCTATTCGAAAGTTTATCAAATTTATGAATTTGATATAATAAATATTTCATTTAACAAAAAATAAAATTAAAATTAACTTTAATTATTGAATTTGATTTAAACAACTATTTTTGTTCAGGCAATCGTTAGATTAATTAACAGCAAAAATGTATTTAATTAAATTTAACAAATTTTTAATTTCTTTCAATCAGTGAAAACCAAATAAATTTTTGAACAAACGTTAAAGGGCTATAAACGGCCAAAAAATTGTTGTTAAACGCAACCGCAATACTTATCAACTAGACTTAACGACTAATTGTAGCTCTATCTAATCTCTAGCTCTATCTAATTGTTTTGCAAAATTACTAACGATCGATATTATGAACATTAAAGGCCTGCATCTTTAGAGCTCAGTTTTCTGTCTTTATTGAAAGTGCTTGAAAGAGAAAAGCGACTGTTAAAGAGGCCTTTAACGTTGGTAATACCGCCCATAAGAGTTTCCGTTTCGAGTACAACTAGATTTGACCAGAGGCGTTAAATTACCCAGACTTAAAGAGGACGACCAAATAAATTAATACATGCAACAACAACAAAATGAAGGCAACCTTGCAGGTCATCATTGGTGCAATAATACTAAATGGTTACTTAAACACTTACCCTATGGTCAAGAATTCACCAAAAAGAAGGTACAAAACTTATTTCCCACCTTGGTAAAGCAAAACTTCCTTGATTTTTTATCTGAAATAAAGAAAGTTTTCATCAGAGAAAAAGATCTTAGTGAGAACCCGAAAAGAAGTTAGATAAACTGAACTCGGTAAAACAATGTAAAAGCTTTCCGCTGTGGTATCTTGTGACTTAACATTAAAATTCGAACATTTTCCAACCAGTTAAATGAAACACAAAGCGGGCACGTCGTAATTAGGGCGATAAATGTAAATAATTATTTGAAAACTTACCCTTTCGTCGAAGAATCAAGCAGAATGTTAAAGACAGATAAAGCCAAATATACTTGATTTTATATCTGAAATAAAGAACAAACAGATTCAAAATGTTGTGCACTTTTGCAGTTTACATCGTACAAAGATATTTTAGCGGGAACTCGGACCGCACATGTTTCGCGATGTTTCGATAACATCGCGAATCGTTTTCGATTTGCCGATGTTTCGATAACCTTTGTAAAACGTTTTCCTGCACTATTTTTTGACTTTACGTGAAATTACTAACATTGCCCTGTTTGAGTACAGGGCAATGTTAACTATACACAAGTAAAATTAATTACAAATCAACAAATTAACAAAAAACAAAAAAATGTAAGTCAACGTGCAGGTTGAAATATGTGCGGATTGTGATAAATATTAATTAAGGCTTACGTTTTGGATGAAAACTCAATCTAAATAAGGAAGTAATGATAGACGAACAGTATTTCACACTATTTGCATAAAAATTATTAGATTTTCTATGTGAGAATAAGCGATAAAGCAACTGACTCTCAATTCGTGTTCGTCTTGGAAGCGCGTATCTTGTTTATGATAAAAATTACTACAGTACAGTGCCGTCATCTATGCTTGCAAGAACACGGCGGCACTCTAACAATAGCGCTACCAAGTTGTTAATGAGTCAAATGAATATTTATTTTTGAGCATTAGAGGGCGCCATGTCTACATGTCGCTGCTCCAAAAGACTTGATTTTTATAACAAGCACAACCCAATCACAATATCCAATTTCGGCCACGGTCACTTCCATTAAAAAGAAGTGACTGAAGGAATAAAAAGTTCCATATTCCCATAAATGCAAAATTTTTATAAAACTTGTGAGATAAGAATCCGTTTCGGATGGAGGAGACTCGAGAGGAATTTACTCCGTGAATTAAAAACACGGAGTTTCTAATATAATAAAAATAAATCATATTTTACTTCTCTCGGGAAGAAAGCATGCTTTGTCGCAGAGAAAGTATTGTAATAGTAAATTTTTCTTTTCAAAATTTCAGGTTTTTATACTTTCGTGTTTCTATAAACCGCTATATTTCGGAATCTACTAAACCGTTTAAAACATAATTTTTGTCTTTTTTTCTTCCTGTCCATGGATTCTAAATTTGCAGACTAATTTGATTTTTTTTAGTTAATGACTGGTTGCCTAACGATTGTATAACTGGTTGCTTATTCATTAAAAATTGACTACGTTTACATTTTCTGAAGTTGCGGATAATTGTTTCGACACAGATTCTGTTCATTTAGTTAAATCTCAAAAACTACTACATCCATCATCAAATTTGGATTCTTTTGTTTCACGTCACGTAAACATCTTCAAATTTCTACATGCTATCTGTGATGACAGTTAGTCAATGTTGTTCATATATAAAGTGTTAGAGGGCGCTGAGAGATACATGTTGCTGTCACAAAAAAACTTGTTTGTATAAATAGAACCAGAGAATCTGAGTTGCCAATCATGAACAGGCGCTTCATTAAAAGAAGTGACTTGTTGGGAATGGATTTCTTATTTACATAAATCGTTGATGTTTACAGAATTACGTAACGATTTACGTGTCCACGCTAGTAGGTGGCACACTTAAACTCCGTGAATCAAAAACACGGAGTTACTAATATAATAAAAATGAATTCCATATAAAGTGTCTTGAAAAACATTAGTGATACAAATTCAGTCACGTAACTACAGTCGCGTTACCTTGGATTTAAGCGAAAGAGGGCGCCATGTCTACATGTCGCTGCTGCAAAAGAATCCAGATGGAAACTCGAGAAGACGGAGTTTTAGAACACGGAGTTGCTCATATAATCAAAAATAAATCATTAGAGGGCGCTAAAAGTTACATGTTCTTGCTAAAAAAAATCCATTGTTTATAAATGTGCCATGATCTGTGTGTGTGCTAAGTGCTATGATCACCTCTGATGGCTCGTGTATCTCTTTGGTAATACGAATATGTGTGGACACTTGGACAGATCCACTAAACTCCGTGTATTAAAAACACGGAGTTGCTAATATAATTAAAATAAATTCTTAAAATGTTTTGCAACTTCGGCACATGCGATTGTTAAATATAACATTTGTAATTTTACCTCCGGATTTTACCACCCACAACTGCGTGGCGGTGTTTGCGGCACGAGTCGTAAGCGAATGTGTATCTAAAAAAGAATTATTAAATAAGATAAAAGAAAAATGGAATTGTATAAATAATACAAATTTTGCTACCATTTTCTACCAACCGCCATACCAAACCACTCGAAAGCGCCTTGACTTTTGACATCAACCTATTTGAGGTTATGTAAATAATACGACTAACACAAACAGTAAATACGATGGTATTTTTTATTTCTAGATGACAGTGCCAATGCAAACACGCATCCATTAAAAATCATGTTAGTGTCAAAGTTCCAAATGAATCTAGTGAAACTAAACGTGCGATGTCTGGGCACAATTCCGCCGCTGCCCACACAAGCCCGCGTCGTCAACGTAGTGGCCAACTCCCGCGTAGTGGCCAACTCCCTCGCCTACCACCTAGTCCGTAGCGGCTGGAACGACATCCTTCTGATCGAACAGGGCAAAATTGGCAGCGGCACGTCGCACTTCGGCTCCGGCACGCTCGGCGTCTTCAAGCCGATCGCCTACCGCAATATCATCCGCTACAGCATCCAGCTTTACCAAGAACTGCAGCAAATGGGCTACGGTTTGGAGCTGAACCAATTCGGCAGCGTGAACCTGGCTCTGAACCTGGCAATATCACGACCGGCTTGCATTGCAAGGTGCTGAGCCCGCAGCGCTTGAAAAAACTGCATCCGTACTTGCGCACGGACGACCTAGAGGGCGCCATCTGGGTGCCCGAGGATTCCGTCATCAATCCGAAAGCGATCTGCGACTTGTTGGCGATGCTCGCGCAGCAAGGCGGAGCCAAATACGCCGAGTACACGAGCGGACTCGGCGTGCAGACGAATAATGGGGCCGTGCATGCGGTGGAGACCGATCGCGGCAATGTGTCCTGCGAGTATTTTGTGAACTACACAGGAATGTGGGCGCGTGAGTTGGGCTTGAAGTGCAATCTGCCCGTGCGCATACCCGCCTATCCTGCACATCATTTCTATGCGACCCAATCAACGCTGGTATGTTATTTGGCCCTATGTGTGTGAGAATGTATTATTAATTTTTCTAGAGATAGATAAACTCACGCCGATTGTACGCGATTTCGATTCGTACTCGTATGCGCGCGAATGCTGCGGCGAATTCATGGTTGGGTGGTTCGAGCTGGTGGCAAAGCCGGCGTTCGAACAGAGCACGGTGCCGAGAGAGTGGCGCGGACATGTTAAGAAAGATTTCAAGCATTTTTGTAAATATTTGGCATCAGCAATTTTTGATTGATTTTATTTGTTTGTATCAGGTGAGTTAAATGATTGGCCGATGGAGTTCTTGTAAAGAACAAATTTTTAAAAATTAATAGTAATTTAAATTTGCTCCATCGATACGACCTCTTGACTCACCCTGAATATTTGTACAAAATGTAGGGTCATTTCATACAAAAAATGTCGAAACTCTATTGAAATTGCGCTCAAAATGTAGCGGATCAATAATAATAAATTCTAAAGACGTTAATGAAATGACTTCAATATAAATCATAGAATCCTTTGAGTTAAAAGTCGCGTTCAAGGGCCTTTATGGGAGCAAGCTATAAACCGAATCCCAATGCTGAACCACATTGACAAACTGGTTAACTTGCCAGACAATTTCACGCCGGACGGCCGATGGGTGCTGGGCGAAACAGCAGGGTGCTGGCGGCATTGGCAAAGCAGTGGCCGAATAGATCATTGAATAGATCATTTGCTGCTATTTTTGCAACGATTTTTAGAATAAAGCAAAAATAAGCAAAAAGTCTTCAAGTTTAATAGACAATATATTTACAAATTTTCAAGTCTCAAGTAAAATACGTTACGGCTAAAAATTGTTCTACATTTGTTCCACATTTTAAGCAAACCATCTCTAGCTATTTCAAGCGCCTTGGTTCTAAATACGTAACACTTAAGATTTTGGTATCAGACCTTATTATACTATTTTGCTCACTTGTTCGAACAAAGTTGGAATATGGTAGCTGCATTTGGTCACCAATGTATATTGATCATGTTACGGCACTGGAATCAGTACAGCGCAGATTCTTAAAATTTCTTTTTCTTTAAGTTAATGGTTTTTATCCACCACAAGGTACACCTCAGTTGGATTGGTTGACAATTTTTAAATTTGATAGTTATCAGAATCGTCGGTCTCTTCAGCTTGTAGTATTTTTACACAAATTGGTCAACTGTCAGACTGATTGTTTGCAACTGGTGGATAAAATCCTTTATTGTGTTCCCCGGCATGCCAGCAGAGTAAAGAGTGTTTTTTTTTATTATTCTGCCCCCATTGTATGTCGCTTTTAATAATAATTGTAATACCTGTGATATTTTTTATTCCTCGCACAATGACTTTAAAAATGCAATTTGTGGTAGTAAGTAGATTATCTTGTTCTGTATTATGTATGATTAGTTAGCTTTAACTTTTGTTTTATTTTATCTACTTTTTATTTGTTGTAATGCTTTTTCTGTAATTGGAGCATGCTCCCTTGGGAGTTTCAAATAAATAAATATAAAATATTAAATAATTTCAGTTTGGTTAACATCTTGATCACCTTATTTATTTAAAATTTATAAATAACAAAATAATTTCACTGATATTTGCTTTTGCGCTTCTGTTGCAAAATATATTTGTGACATTTAAGAATATACAACAAACATTTTTAAATTATGGTGGTAATAATTCATATTCCATGATCAAATTAATTTTTGATTATTAAATAATTAAGTTTTGTACTATGAATATTATTTTAATATTATCATTAAATTGTGGTGCAGCAAATTTTTATTAATACAGTCGCGAGCAGTGACACGAGCAGTGCGGCCTCAAATTTTTTCATATCACATCTTTCTGAAATTATTTAATATTTATTTATTTAAAACTCCCGACGGAGCATGCTCCAATTACAAAGAGAGTAATCATACAAGAAAAAGCATTACAACAAATAAAAAGTAGATAAAAAGAACAAAAGTTAAAGCTAATTAATCATACATAATAAAGAACAAGATAATCTACTTACTACCACAAATTGCATTATTAAAGTCATTGTGTGAGGAATAAAAAATATCACAGGTATTACAATTATTATTAAAAGCGACATACATTTTGACTAGCAGTGAAAACATTAACTCATTAGTACGTAGGGCAGAATAATAAAAAAACACTCTTTATTCTGCTGGCAAGCCGGGGAACACAATAAAGGATTTTATCCACCAGTTGCGAACAATCAGTCTGACAGTTGACCAATTTGTATAAAAATACTACAAGCTAAAGAGACCAACGATTTTGATGACTATCAAATTTAAAAATTGTCAATCAATCCGACTGAGGTGTACCTTGTGGTGGATAAAAACCAGTAACTTAAAGAAAAAGAAATTTTAAGTATCGGCGCTGTTTTGATTCCAGTGCCGTAACATGATCAATATACATTGGTGACCAAATGCAGCTACCATATTCCAACTTTGATCGAACAAGTGAGCAAAATAGTATAATAAGGTCTGATACCAAAGTTTTTAGTGTTACGCATTAAGAAACCAAGACGCTTGAAATAGCTAGAGATGGTTTGCTTAAAATGTGAAACAAATGTTGAACAATTTTTGGTCAAATACAATACCAAGATCAGTAACTTCGGCCGGACGTTTAAGTATAGTATGCTTAAGCTTATATTCAAAAATGATGGATGATTTCGCTTGTCTAAAAGTCATTGCTAAACTTTTATTAATGTTAAGAGGTAACTTATTTTCAAAGCGTCATTGCTCAATGGTGTTTAAGTTACGTTGAAGACAAAGACAATCAGACTCATTTGAGACAGTAGTGTAAATGTTAAGGTCATAAGCGTACAGTATGTGACTAATTGAGAAAATAAAGGATAAGTCGTTAATAAATAAATTGAACCACCACGGACCCGGTACCGATCCCTGAGGAACACCCGACAATTGATCAAAAATTGCTGATTTATGACCAAGGGATTGCACAAAACTTTGTCTATTTACTAAGTAGGAACTGACCAAAGTTTTATTAGTGGATCGGTAAAAGCAAAGCTATTAAGTTTATGAAGAAGCAGTTCGTGATCAAGTTTGTCGAATGCCTTAGAAAAGTCTATATATATAACGTCAACTTGGTTACGTTCATCAATTGATTCACTTATATACTGAGTAATGGATGTGAGATTAGTATTGGTAGAACGCCCATGCAAAAAACCTTGCTGGTTAATTGACAGAAGGTCTATGTGTGATTGGCAACTACATCGAATAGCAGAGATTCGAATGCTTTTGCGAAGTTAGATAGAATTGAAATTGGTTTATAATTCTCAATCAGATTTCGGTTACCTTTCTTAATTATGGGTGTGACGCAAGAGAGTTTCCAGAATGTAGGAAAAAATGAACTTAAAATGTAGAAAAAAATGAACTTAAAGTGTAGAAAAAATGAACATAAAATTGAAGATCTTAGTAAGAGGACTACAGAGTACTGTGGCACAGTCTCTAATTAAGAAAGGAGGTATGCAATCGGGGCCCATAGAAAGAGTGCTCTTTAGTTTTTTATGTTTAATAAGCACGTCCTACTTTGTTATAATACACCATTGCAAAGTATTCGAAGACATTGATAAAGACGTTGAAGTATTTGATGTATTGGAAGCCAAACTAAAAGTTTATGCAAAATAATCGGCAAACGCATTTACGATTGCAGAAAGAGTATTAACTTCAATTGATAATTGTGTACCATTGATGATGGGATATTTGAAGAGTGTCGTTTTGAGTTTACAAACGTCCAAAAACTATTTGGTTCGACTGAACATTATTGCAAACGGTATGTACATAATCTCTATAACCATTATCCATTAGTAATTTGCATTCGGATCGCCTAAAGAATAATAAATTATCACAATTATTATAAACCAGTAGTTGGCGAGTTTTATCCTTCATTTTTAACATTCCCACTTAAAAAAATATCTTCCCGTAACTATCCACCATGGTTCCCACAACGGCTAATTCATTAGGAAATTAATGCTAATTTATGATCCTAATGATTTCGCCGTTAAACCATGGTGGATAGTTACGGAAAGATAGTTTCTTAAGTGGGACATACTTAGAAATCAGATTGTTTAACTTATGGTATAAATTTGATACCAATGTATCAGCTTCATCTGAGCATGTAATATCCGACCAAGAACATTCCCATATCTATGTATAGAAATTTACGTAGTCACTTTTTTGAAGCTGTAGGAAGAAGTTGGAACATGCAAAAAGTTATTTTTCTTTTCATGACATAGAAAGAAGTTAAATGTAAGTGGAAAAAGATGCAGATCAATTTTCAGTATTGGATCGAAAGACATGTTGACAGTACACTTATGATTAGAAATCCCTAGATCTAATAGTCTGCTGTTGACATTAGTTTCCTCATTATATTGAACCAGATCAAAAATTTCACAAAGTTGAGAAAGAGACACATGTAAGTCACTAGAACTTATGTCTCTTAGAGTAGTAATTAGAAATATTAGAGTCATTTAATATAAAAGGACTGTGATCGTACATAAAATATAATAAAGAAACTAAATCAAAGAAGACTTCATATAAGCTTGATTTAAGGCCAGTTGGAATATATACCGTCACAACAAATAAGCAGTCAGAATTAAAGTGAATTTTTACCACAAGTATATCTATCATTTTGATAACCCAGAAGTTGTCTCGAATTGCATCAATACTGTCTATGGAAAACTTATGCAAATTATTGACCGGCTAAAAGTACACCACCACCTCGAGATTTGCCAGTAGCTTGAGGGTCTCTATCAGACCTAAAATGGAAAATAAGTTAGGATCAGCAATTTCAATATTGTCGATGGAATCCGACAGCCAAGATTCCGTAAAAGCAATCACATCATATTGACTGTAAGCTGAATACGGAGAACTGTATAATTCTGTATAGAATCCGCAGAATGTAGAATCTTTAGTTTGTTTTAGTTTACAAACATTAGTTCGTGACCGTGGGGTTCGGGCCTGGCGCTGGTCGAGAGCGGACGTGTTTTGTGCCGCTCCGCCCATTTGCGTCGGTGGTCTATCTGCTGATAGACCATCGACGCAAAAGCCGCCGAATCTCCACGAAAATGAGACAAGTGGCTTGGCCACTCGATTTTACGCGAAAGGCACTAATTAATGATTAATTAGTGCCTTTTTTCCGTTCGTTTTTTGAGAGCTGCCAGCGCGTATGCTGGCTATTTTTGGTTTTGTGTCGGTTTTTGTGTTTGTCTACGCGGCAATTCCGCTCTGTCCACGCTTTCCCGGGAAATGGGGCCTCATGTTTGGTGTCACTACCGGGAAATGTGCTGGATGGAGCCAATTAGCGCAATTTTCGTGTGTTTTCGCAGCCCCCAGCGCTTATGCTGGCTATGTTTTTGGTGTTGTTCGGTCAGCTGGTAACGCATTCCCTGGGAAATGGCTCCTCATTTTCGAGGGTCACTACCGGGAAATGTGCTGGGCTGAGCCAAACAGCGTATTTTTTTTTCAAGAGCGGGCAGCGCGTATGCTTGCCATTTTCCTGTGTTTGTATTAGGTGTTGTGCGGTCATTTTCGCAAAAACTCTGTTCTGGTTCGCTTTTCCGGGAAATGGTGCTTCATGTTTGTGCATCACTACCGGAAAATCCACTGAGCAGAGTCGAGCAGGTTGTTTTGTGTTGATTCGAGAGCCTTCAGCGCTTATGCTGGCTGTTTTGGGATGTTTGTCTGGTGCTCGGAAAAGTGACGCTTTCCCGGGAAACTGCTCCTGTAAGCTACTTGGAATTTAATACTGAGTAAGTACTTTGGGGCATTTGGGGCCATTAATTTCATTTAGGTGTCATCTGCGGGAAGAAGGCGTGACTTGACAGGAATGTCAAGCACGCGGCCAAATTAGTATGCAAATTTTGTTCGATTTTGTTGCCTCAAAATCGACCTAATTGGAAGTGACGTACAGGGATGACGTACCCTACGATTTCGGTCATGATGCCTGATGACGGCATCAACACTTGGAGTTTTCGTTCAAAATTTTGTTTCTTTTGTTCGAGATTTTTGGTTTTTCGGTTTTTGTTTGTTGTATTTTTCTATCTAGGAATATACTGTTGTCCGCCACAGGATGGAGCCCTGGATCCACTGGTGATATTAATTAGTGGCGTTTAATTATTCAGTCCTGTCTATCCACGATCTATGTCCCCATCGACTCTCGCGACTTTGTCAAAGTTTTTGTTTTGGGGCGCCTCGACGCCATGTCAGCGCTGGGTGGCGCAAAACCGACTCTGCGCATGCGCAACCTTTTTTTTCATTAGTAAATTCATTAGTAAATTCATTTAGTAGCTTCAGTCAAACTTTATCCTCAATTTTTTTTTTTGCGCGTCGTGGAATTTTTTTCTGGGTGGTTCAGATCTGTCGGGCCTTGTTGTAGGTCATGTCAGAGGAAGGGTGTTTGTCAAGTAGCTGCGATGAACTCAAGAGCAATGCCGGCGGGAGCATAGCTCCTGGCGGGGTCACTCTTACCGGTAAGGTCGAGAGGGAGCAGTGAAAGAAAACACAAAAATCCACCAAGCGTCTGCGTCGTATCGAGCGGCTTGGTGGCAGCGTCTGATCCCCGTCTCACACACCTGGAGGAAGGTATAAAACTCAAACAGAGGGAAACTGTATAAACCAAACATGGACTCCTCTATAGAGAAAATGTTTACGGTGCACCGGTCGGGATTGCACCCTAGTACCGGTCGGGATTGGTAGTGAGCGAGCAGGCTCCGCCCGACCGTCATCCAGCAGCTGCCCAAATGCAGTGGTGCCAAACCAGGCCGCTGCATTAGTTAATACTACTGGTGCGTTGAAGAACAAAGGAGCGGCTTTTCAGGGTCTAACCCCGGAAGAGCGCGAACTGCTGCAAAAACACAATGAGAACAAAAAGATACCGGTTAGGTTGCCGGTCAACAAGACGAACATGAATATGACGATTGACATTTCGTCAGGTTCTTCGCCGGAGCTGCAGGAGGAGCAGCAGGCGAAAAAGCAAAGGGGGAATGGCGATAAGGCCGGCTACTCCAAAAGTGGCCCGGTCAAGGTGCAGGACCTGCAGATGGCGGTCGATAAGATCGCGTCTCTCAAGGGCGTTGACCTGGAAAAGATAAAGAGGCCGTCCACGTCTAAGTCCAGCAGGAAACTGCTGGAGCCGGAATATGCCAAGGTGGACAAAATTAAAGAAGGCCTATGCGCGGAATTAGGGGAGATGCGGAGGCAAAAAACCGAGCTCGAGACCGAGAGGAAAAAGCTCAAGGTGGTGGAGGACCTCAAGGCAGCCCTGGACAAACAGCAGGACGAGTTGAGGAGGGACCAGGGGGCTTATCGGCGCCAAAGGACCGACGATGCCATTGCTAGGAAGAGCTGCAGGTGCTGAAGGACGAACAGGAAGACAAGGCCAAGGCTAAGTCTACGGAACGTGGCCTAACCTTAGCTGGCGCTAGCTACGCGCAGACCACTAGCTGCAGCCCATAAGCATCGCCCACGAAGGATGACCCCTTTAAAAGGGACTGGGCACGGATTTGGGACAAGGCGAAGGAAGTCGCTTCATTGGCCACCTTTAACGATCTGGTGGCCATGATAGAGGCAGCAGAACTGCGGGGAATGAGCCTCGCCATAGACGGCAATAAAGTCCCCCGGCCGATGATAACTACCGAGGAGAAGAAGAGCGCGACTTCCTTCGAGCACTATCTGCGCGCGGAGAATAGGGATTGGCCCACCAAGTCCTACACGGGGACCGTGGTAGCAGCGGTCAACCCTATCGTTGCCCATGAAGAAGAGGTCGTAGGGCTAGTTGTCCCTTTGGGCAAGGAGGCGATGGAAGAGGGACTGCTAGCCATCGCGAGGAATCGATTCCCGGACATTATGTGCCTCGGACCCGAGGGAGGCGTCCTCGAGTCTACGACAAAGGTGGGGGCCAGGACGAGGACCAGGAAAATCGAATATTGTGGCTTCGGCTGAAGCTGAAGTTGTGGGGCTGATCTCAGTCAGCGTGAGGGCCCGAATAAACATTGAAAAGTGCCCCTGGTGTTGGGAGCCTGGGCACTTTGCCAGCCGGTGTAGCGGAGCTGACCGCTCGGCAAACTGCCTGAAATGTGGCAAAGAGGGACACAAGGCGGACAAATGCTGCGGGGAGCCTCACTGTCCCCTCTGCAACCAGCCGCATCGGGCCTGGACAGGCAGATGCGGCCGCATAAAGGCTTTCATGAAGGCGGCACTGGGCAGAGGCAACGCCGAGGGTGGCAGGGTGCCAGTCCCGGCGGAGGCCGAGGTTACGTTGTGATATAATTGTGATAGTAGTCTGTGATATTTTTCTAGTTTAGTCTGTGATATTTTTCTCTGCGTTATTTTATTAAGTGTTAATTTATATTGTTTGTAGCTTTACACCATCCATTTTATACTATCTGTTGTTCGTTTAGTTTATTAATTAATTTATTTATCTATTTTCTTAATGCAAGCCACATTTAATACAAGCCAGCTGGTGGTCCAGCTCAACATGAATAGATGCAGAAGGGCACACGATCTCCTGTATGAGCGGGGCAGGAGGAAGGGCGTCTGGCCTGCATTTGTCAGCGAGCCAAACAAGAGCATCGTTTCGAAGAGCGCGGGATGGGTGATGAATGAGGCGAAGTCAGCTGCGATCTGGGTGGCGAACGCGCGGTGCAACGTTTGTCAACATTAGGGTGGGGGGTACATCGCTTTATTCGGTGTATCTCTCCCCGAACGACAACAGGGCGACGTTCGAGAGGGAGCTGGATGAGTTGCACGCGCGCATCGCAGTGGAGCCACCGGGGAGCACGATTGTGGTTGGGGGTGACTTTAACGGAAAGAGTCACGCGTGGGGGTCGGGTGTTGAGGACCGGAGGGGAAACATCGTCAGGGACTGGGCAGATAGCCTAGACCTGGAGGTGGCCAACCTCGGCTCAATTCCGACGTTTGAGAGGAACGGGCAGTCCAGCATTTTGGATGTGACCTTCTTCATGCGTGGTAGAAGGGGCGGTGGCGTGGAAAACTGGGAGGTCTCGGGGGAGGAGACTCTCAGCGACCACAATGCCATTGAGTTTCTCATCACTGCTGAAGAGGGAAGCAGGCTGGACGAGCAGCCGCAGATGGGATGGAGGATCCAGACGGAGGCTTAGAAGCGGAAGATGCGGGCGGCGCTGGGAGAGCGGCAGTTCAGCGTGGGCGACTTCACAGTCGACACGCTGACCCGTGCTCTGCAGCAGGCATGCGAGGTGACTGCACCTTCGCACCGAACAAGAAAGCGAAGCCAGTGTACTGGTGGTGTGACAGTGTCGGGGAGGCACTGTCCATGCGAAATAGATGCCGCAGGACCGAGCAAAGGGCAAGAGGCAGAGCCAGACGAATGGCCAGCGAGCAGGGCGGTTGTCAGGTCTGCGATCTCGGGGGCCAAGAAGGCGTCCTACAGGAGGTTTATCGACAGCGTCGAGGGCGATGTGTGGGGATCGGCATATCAGCTGGTTTGCAAGAGGATGTGGAAGCTATCTGCTCCCATCCTCTCAAAAATGCAAAAGATCGCAATTGCAGATCAGTTGTTCCCAACCCACCCCGCCGCGCTGTGGGACAAACCGACAGCTGACTGGGGAGAGGAAATGAGGGTCACGAGAGAGGAGGTCGAGAAGGCGGTCGACCAGCCGAGAAGGCTGGGCAACAAGAAGGCCCCTGGCCCTGACGGAATCCCTGCCTATGCCGAGGACCTGGCTGGACTGTATAGCAGGCTAATCCAGTCAGGTTCATTCCCGAATCGGTGGAAGAAGGCGCGAGTGGTCTTGATCCCCAAGGCCGAGAAGAACCCTGAGGAAAAGGGAGGGGCAAGGCCGATTTGCCTATTGGACACCCTTGGCAAGGTGTTTGAGAGGGTAATACACGTGAGGATTGTGGATGCCCTGGAACATTCCGGCAACGACTTGGACGAGCACCAGTACGGATTTAGGTCCGAACGCTCTACGCTGGATGCCGTCCAGGAAGTCGTTGGGATTGTTCGGTCGATAAGGAAGGATCGTGGAAAAGCAGGGAGCTCTGCATCGTTGTGGCCATAGATGTCCGCAATGCCTTTAATACGGCAAAGTATACAGAAGTGGTGGCAGAGCTGCAGAGGAGGGAAGTGGACCAGTACCTCATCGCTCTTATGATGAGCTACTTGGAGGACCGGGAGCTGGTCATAGAAGGGATGAGTCGGGAGATGACAGCGGGCGTGCCGCAAGGATCGGTGTTGGGACCCCTGCTGTGGAATGTAGCGTATGACGGTGTGCTGAGACTGCAGCTCCCTCGGGACTGCAGGTCTATAGCATACGCTGACGATCTGGTCATCGCTGCAATAGGCAGGTACCTCACGGAGACGAAAGCGGAGGAGTCGATTAGGCTTGTTAACAGCTGGATGGGGGAAAAGGGGCTGGAGATCGCAGCCCAGAAGACGAAGGCAGCGCTTCTCATTGGCAGGCGCAAGACGGCGGGTGCCAGGGAGATTAGTTCCCTAGGTGAGGCAGTGCAGCTGGAGCCGCACCTGAAGCACTTAGGGATTTGAGCTGGGTCAAGCACGTGGAGAAGGCGTGCCGCAAGGCTGAGGCAACAGTCCGTGGACTTTGTTGTCTCATGCCCAGGATTGCTGGTGCCGGCGATGCGGCAAGGAGGCTGCTGGCGTCTGTACACCAGTCATTTTTGTTGTATGGGGCCCCCGTATGGGCAGATGCGGTCAGGCTCCAGAAGGTTCGGAACAGGTTGAACAGGTCGCAGAGAGGCACTCTTATTGGCATCTCTCATGCCAATAAGACTCTCTCCACCGAGGCGATGCAGGTGGTGGCAGGAGTCCTACCAATGGACCCGCTAGCCAGCCTGCGGAAGCAAGACTGGAGGGCTACGACAGCTGAGCGCGGGGATAACCGGGAGAGGATGATGGAGGTCTGGCAGCGGCGATGGAACGATACTCCAAAGGGCGCATGGACCAAGCAGTTGATACCGCAGATCAGGTTATGGAGGGATAGGTTGCACGGGGAGTAGTCGTACTGCGCCACCCAGTTCATGGACATGGGCAGTTCAACAGCTACCTGCAACGGATTGGTAAGACTGCGTCCGATCGCTGCTACTCATGCAACGTCCCGGACACCGCCGAGCATACTCTTTTCTATTGCGAGGACTGGGAGGATGAAAGAGGCAAAGCAACGAGAGCTGTGGGCGTAGATCTCCATCCGGGGAACCTGATCGAGGTGATGCTGCGCGGGTTCGAGGAGTGGAAGGCCGTCGATGGGCTGTTCTTGGATATTCTTCGACGGAAGGATCCTGTTGTCGAGGCGCGATTTTGTTTGTAGAAAGAAGGAGGGAAGGAAGGGTTCCATGATACGAGTGGCTTAGCCATAAGGTCAGCCACTTTCGTATGTTTCGATAGCCATTTACTTTGATGTAATGCCGAAAGGCGGTCCCGAAGTAAATGGTCTATAGCGTCGTAGTGATGGAGGTTTAGTGGGTATACTTTTTGATCGAGCAAGAAGGAGTCCCACACTCTCCCGTGGAAATGCGGCAGGCCGGTGCTTAACGAATTCCTTCATCAAAAAAAAGTTTGTAACCTTGGCTTTTATTGTCCCACAATGCCAACTGTAAAACGTCAAAAAATGGAGCAAAAAACCGCGTAGTAGGGCCGGAACCGACTTGTGAGATTGCATACAAAACCGCAAGAAATAAGGTAGAGGACCTACTAAGGTAAAAATATCAATTTTATTGAAGGGGGGCACCAGGAATGAGACAACCCAGCCCCAAATATGAACTGAAACTTTTCCGCTATTGTCAGTTTTATGTAAATAGGATTTCTCAAATTTTTGGGTTTTTGGGCGGACTTTAAGCTGAGCGTTGTGTGATGACTGGAATGTGATGGATGTCCAAAAATTTGCTAATACTTCTAAATAGATATTTGAAAATTCCACTCTTCTTCTTTTGTTTTCAGTGCTCAATCTTGGTTTCTTGGCTGCAACTCTTTTAAACAATCCTTATTCTCTCATCCGCTTACTTTCTGTTCTCACGGATGCAGGAAAATTGATTTCTTCAGTTGCTTTTTTGCAATGGAAAAATGATATGCCACTATATATTGCACCAAATTGTCATTATCTTCCTCAGTCGATTTTCTTACTGCACCAGAACCTTTTTTTTTTGTAAATTTTGCGTTTCTTGCCACTGCTTCTTTAAGCTAAAAACTGTGCTTTTTCCGCAATGAATTTCATTAGCCAGCCGTTGCAGCAACCACCCTTCATCTATTTTTGCGATACAGAAACGATGTATCGCAGTACGTTTCCATCTATACGTACGTTTCCATAGTACGTTTCCATCTACCTAGGTTGTAAATCTACGGCAATGAAAGCAAAGGAAGAGCACGAGCGACAATTGTGATTGGAACATGATGTAGTTGCTTGATTGAAAGCAAACGTATGGAAGGAAACAAGGGGAGGAAGGAGTGATCAGCGGCGGCAGGCAATACCGAGAGGTAATACCGCCGCTGCTGGGGTTAGACACGAGTAGTTTTAGCCAGTAAGAGTCCGGCACTACGATGGATTTCCCCCATAGTTAAAATCAAGCTATAGTTGTAAGTACTGAGTGATAATGGTAGCTTATGATCCGTTCACTTATTATAACCTGCACCGTGTGGGATAATTTACCCTACGGTACAAGAATTAATTGTAAAGCGATTTAATTCATAACTTTATTCCAAATTATATATGTTTTACATGTTTACTTTGTAAATATTATAACTACGGATCGATTGGCTTTATAAGAGAAAAACATTTTCATTTTTAATTAACGACAAAATTGCACCCCTTATACAAATTTTTACTTATCCTAAAAACTTTAAATGGACGAATTTTACGAATTTTAAATAAATTTGATTTATTAAATACATTAATTTTACTTTAACCATTTAAAAAAAAGTCAACACTTGAGTCTATGGAAACATCACACTACTATTAGGATTTTCAGTTGAAATTTGTAAACATTTTAATTTCTATTTACGGTTTTAACATTAGCACACTTTTTCATAACAACTCATTTTTGACGTAAAATTAAAAAAAAAATCACTCTTGCAAAGTAGAGCCATGATCAGCTACTGCTGACCATGCATTTCACTATCTTAATGCTTTCACAAAAGTGTAAATCCGCTATTAAAGCAAAGAATACAATTTATCATGTTTTATATAAAACATTTTATAAAACATTTTACATTAAGGGCCGATTTATTCGCTTTGAGTTCAGGTGGTGGGTAACTAACTAATACTGTAACTGTGCAAGTACCAACTTCTTTTCATTTTGTCCAGTTTAAGGGTAAGTTAATTATTTAGGGGTAAGTTAGTTAATTATCCACTGCCTTAACCTGAAGTGTTCCCTAAATATTAATTAAGTAACGTATTTTATTAATAATCATCGTAATCGTAATTCATGTCACCCGAAGAGTCATTATATTCTTCTATTGATTGTATCTTATTTTTTGGAATAATTGTATCCTGAAATTCTTCAACACGCTCAGTACTCGTTTCTGTCCGTGCAACTGTTGGCGTCGTATTTGTGAGTGTTGCTTCAACTAGTCGATTTGCGCGTCCTTGTAATAAAATCTCATGCTTGAGTTTATTAGCTTTGAGATGTTGTGCTTCAATTTTACGTAACATAACATGACCAAACTTTGGTGATCTAAAAAAATATATTGAAACATAAAAACATAAAAGTTAATTATTAATTTTAGTCCAAAACTTTAGACTTGTGTGGATTATTAATTATTAATAGGGACTTACATTTCTCCGCTTACGTACACGTGCTTTTGCAAATTTGCAACATCATTGGTTAGATCAGCTATCATTAAAAGTAAGAAATCAAAAGATCCATTATCTCCTTTTGGACCTTTTTGCCCACGATTGCCCTTTTCACCTTTAGGCCCTGCTGCTCCAGTGGTCCCAATATGTCCCTGTTTAAATAGTTAAATAAAACGAAAAATTATTAAAATATTAATTTACGTTTGATAGAGAAATACTTGAGCACCACGTTTACATCTACATTGAGTTTTGTCATCCGCTGGTAAAGGAACAAATGCATCTAACACAGAATAAGTGTAGTCCTGATTATTCTCCAATGATGGGTGGAAACTGCTCTCGGGACCTTTTTAAATTTATATTAAAATTACTTACATTGAATGTTCATTTGAGATAAGACAGTGTCACATATATAGCATATATTCTGTTCACATATGTTCACATATATTCAATAGCAATATCACTAGTGGGCAAATATATTCGATGATACTTGACGAGTTAAAATCAAGGCTGGAGATGTCACGAGTCGAAGGCGAGTGGCATCTCCAGCCTTGATTTTAACGAGAGTCAATTATCATCGAATTATATTTAGCCCACGAGTTATATTTAGCAAGACAATATAATGAATGGAAACAATTTCAATATACTACACAATATTGTCTTCAGAAACTGTTCCCCAACGATCTTCGGAACTCATTTTGGTACAATATATGTAAAGTGACGCCCGTCACACAATATTAATAAGTAGTGACACTGACAAATATGTTGCTATGGTAAATTATACTCGCTATAACTATCTCTTTCTAATGCCGTTATAAAAAGAGATAATTATAGCGGGTATAATTTTATATTCACTGGTTACAATATTGTTTATTATATCCGATATGATAGGGTCTGAGCTATGCGTTTTAGGTGTCTTAAACAGGTTCTAGTTGGCCATGAATTATATTGTCTGTATATTATTCTAAAATATTTGTCGCTTAATAAAATATTCCTCACAAATACGTGAATGGCTACATGCGGTTCTAACAACCACACACAAAAATTGACTCTTGAACTTAATTTTGAACATGAACTCAATTGTCGTGCAGTATTCTTTGTATCGTGCTATACGATAAATGTTATTCTTTCGCAACTGGTCGTATACTACAATTGTCATCTCTATCAAAAATTTCAAAACAAATTTCTTCATTAGCAGGAGTACACATTTCGCATGGTGCCCTCGCTCTATCTTTTCTTGAATTATTTAAATTGCCCGTGGCTCATGCTTTATTTACTAAACGTAAAAAACATTAGCTGTAGGTGTCGTCTTCTGAGAAACGTTCTGTATATTCTCTCGCATTCGCGTTTCGTCCACACTTGCCGTATAATGTTAGCATTTTACAATACTCTTCAGGAGTAAACATATTGAAAAGCTTTACAATAAAATCAAAATAATATTGACAAGGCAAGTAGATTTTATTTTTTACAAACTTTCGATTAATCTAAATAATTTACATTTATTAATAATAAAATTTCTGTTCCTAAGAGGAAAGCTTATAGAGAGTTAAACCGGGCAAAAAAACGGCTACTGGGAGTAATACAAAAACGCTCGGAATAGATACTCAAGTTTCATGGAGAAAGCATTGTGAAGAGATTGAAAAACTCCAGAATGTGCTAGACTGCAAAGAATGTTGCAGAAAGGATACCAAGGAAATTTGGGATCACTGCAAAGAACTAACCGAATTTATACGATGCCTGAGGATCAGACGCTAAATTTGTTAGAAACACACTTTCCGGGCAATAAACCGAGCTGTGACACAACAGAAGCAACCAACAATATTTCAAACCATACAAATCCTCTGGATTGGACGGAATTTTTCCGGCACTACATCAACAGGGCATAGACGCACTAGCGTCTCTCCTGTGTACATTACTAAGGGCTAGCTTACCCTTAGGGTATGTGCCACGAAAATTGCGGATGGTATAGGTGATATTCATACCCAAATCAGGGCGTGATACTTACGCTCTTGCTAAATTCTTCCGACCTATTAGCTTGACATCATTCATGCTCAAGGCACTAGAAAAACTGATAGACAGATATATGTATACGTATAAGGGACAAGACATTGGTTGCAACCCCTCTGCATCGACACCAATATTTCTATCAATCAGAAAAGTCTTCCGAGCTGAGTATACATGAACTTACTCAGAGGATCAAACAGGCTCTGGACAGCAAAGAAATTGCATTAGAGGTCTTTTTGGGTATAGAGAGAGCTTTAAATAACACCTTATTTCAATCAATTACAGCTATTGAAAATTGAGAGGTGAGCCGATCTGTTGGAAAATGGATCAACTCTGCGATAAGAGACAGTCTGATGCCGTCCAAAATTCGTACTGAAGTAGAGGTCTTATAAAAATAATAGGATCACTATCATTACTAACAGCCAGACAGCATTAAGAGCTCTATACTCACAAGTAATACACTCCAGAACAATGTAATACTATGTGGACTGGTTAGCCTTAGTTAGCCGGATCACAACACAGTTACCTTGCAACGGATAAGAGAACATAAAAACGTCGAAGGTAATGAGAAAGCAAATCTATTAGCAAAAAGGGGGGCTGAGTTACATCTAATAGGTGCTGAATCAACCAGTAGACTGGAATCCGAGTCAGTAGGAACTGTTATTAAAGACTTACTAAAAGATAAACATATAAAGCACAGGATGGGCGTATCTTGGCTGAGACAATCTCGATTGTCGACAAACGGATCATCCATGGAAAAAACAAAAGAATTAGGACAGCTGAGCAAAAATCAGCTTTGGTCGACAGTGGGACTGCTAACAAGACACTAATGATTGACCAACAGCATCTCACCAACATTGATGTGAAGAATAATCCTGACTGCAGGATGTGTGGCGAAGAGGAGTAAACCTCTCAGCGCATACTATGTGGAAGCACGGCTCTAGCAAACCGTAGATTTTCGTTTCTTGGAGCAATAGTCAATAAACCGAAAGTAACCAAAGCAACACCTGTAGGACATATCCTCAAACTCACTGAGGACGCAGAACATATATGGTAGAAAAGCTATGAAGGAACAATAAGCTTAAGATATTAGATAAGATAAGATTCTAAGAAGATTCAGTGCAGTATGGCAGGGAGCCTGCCATACCCCCAAAAGAAAAAAAAAACAATATTATGTACAATTTCAGCATAAAATAATTGTTTTAAGAGATAGTTTTAAAGATTCTGGCAGGATACTTAAGGTTGTGCATTACTTTTTACAAACTTTTTTAAATTATAAATAAAATTTGAACTAGAAATCAAATTCGAATAAAATCCGAGCAACATTTGAAGAAAAAAATGTTTGATTAACTGTGTTTGTAATAAAATTATCTACATTTTGTAATATATACTTATTTTCAATAGGACTAATATTGCACAAGTTACATTTTAATGGTGATTGTTGGTTGCCAACGTGAGGTTGCCATTAGTTGAGACAGGATTGGCGCGCAAATGAAAAGTTTTTGCAGGAACCAGGAATGTTCACAGGAATGCTCACAGAAATGTTACATGCGTGGTATTTCTAAACGTTGGGTGCATTTAAACTTTTGAGGTTACTTAGTTTATTCGCAGTTCATAAATAGTGTGTCTCTTGAGTTAATGATACTATTTTGTTACTCAATGAGTCAAAAGATTTCTTATCTCTGCTTGATTAACAAGTTCCATTAAATAACCAGTCAAATTTTTCATATTCACTACCATCAGATGAATTGCGCTTCCTAGGCGGATACCCAAAGAATTTTTTCAGGTCAACTAATTTTGGACCCATATTGACCTCTTGAGCAGAAGATAATTCCATTGGAGCAGGATTGCATGTGATGCATTTCCAGAGGTGTTTCCTTGAGTGAAAACCACGTAAGTCGACAGCAGCACATTTATTAGTAATAAAATTATCTACATTTTGTAATTAATACTTATATTCAATGATACCAATATTACGCAAGTTACATTTTATCTCAGCCTGCTTTTTTGGATCTCAGAACTAAGAATAGGTAGAGGTCTAAAAAGTAAAGTAGACCATATTATAAAACATCATAATAAATTTCATTGCATTTGGACTAATAGTTAAGTGGCTATGGCCATTCAAGACTGTGGAGCGACCTTTGCAACAACCATGTAGGGTCTGAACTATAACACTATCAAGGAAACGTGATACAGCGTGAGTCACTAAGGAATCTAAAATTTTAAGTGCTGCTGACAAGACAGAAATAGGCCTATAACTATTAATGTTAGTTTTCTTACTAGACATGTGAACACGTGTTATGTACGATTGTTTTCAGATATTGGGTAAAGTTTGGGTGTTCAAGGACAACTGAAACCAGAGGCAAAGCGGTCTTGAGAGCGATAAGGAACATTTATTTAACAATAGCGGGGGAACTGCATGTGGGCCCTTACCTTTACTTATCTTAAGTGTGTTCAGTTCATCTAAAATTTCTGTGATTGAGAAGCTCAACTCAGAGATGTTACAGAGATTACAGTTATTACAGTCACCGATTTTAATATTACAGTGACTTTTATCAAGCGGGACATAAACTAAAGATAAGTTTAAAACTCATTAAAACACAGCGTTAAATACAAACCGAACTTCAAATCAATAAATTATTTGATGCACAACTAAGTGTAAATCTATTCAAAAATCGGCCTATTATATTTGATTTCAGACTATACGAGTAAGTCAAAAACTGTAAGAGAACAAATCCGTTGCCTCCCTTACCAAGAAAGCACTTAATGCTTGATGGCTAAAATTATACTTTGTCGGGTTAAAAAATGTTTTTATAACATAACATAAAAAATAAAAATAATATTGTTTATCCTCTAATAAAGTTTGATGTCACTATTTTTGTTGTTTTATTCCCAAGTATTGACTTTTTTGTACTTAAATTCAAAAGTAGTCAGTGAATGACGTCATGCGCAAACTTGTCTCCGTTTTGCGTCGTCAAATCATATTTCGCGCTCATGCACTAAAGTAGTACTTCGCGCACTCAATACATAAATAATTATTGTTTTATTGTCTTCAACCACATCGTGATATAAAAATGATTTAAAATATTAATTTTATATTATCTTAAATCTTGAATATCTTGATGTCCTTAAATATAAAATGAATTAAAACGAAATGGAATTTGTTTACCCGGAAATCCACGTGGTCCTTGAGGTCCGGGCGGTCCAGATAATCCCGGTGGTCCTGGAGGTCCGGAAGCAAAGCTCGACAATGTAAGTGCTGTACTCAAACTGAAGACCTGGAAATGATAGGACACTATAATATTTTAATTATTTCTATCTGATTTAAATTTTGACTTTGAAATAAAACACATATTTGACGGTGGCAACTTAAATTTTGTATTTGAAATAAAAAGCTGTACTAGCATTTATGTATAACACATAAATGACGCACAGGGATTTTATTTAAAAACTAGCCACCTTAAATAACTCGTGAGTTTTAGTAAATTTGATTTTGAAGAAAAACACGTTGATTTAGATAACGAAGGGAATTACACAACTAGTGTTGAACAAATTTTATGTTGCACCCTCTCACCTCTAGCTGAAAACAACTGAAAACTTGAAATTGCACCTCTACAGCACATGATTCTAAAAAGATTAAAATTTCTTTAGAATTTAGGATTCTAAAATAATACTTGAATTTGGATTATATGTTTTAAGTAATAATACTGCCTTGTCTCAATTTTTTGTCGATTTTATTGATATATCTTAAAAGTTCAGCCTGCATTGTTGACTTATTGTTCGTCTGTTTTTCGTTTTTCGCAAAACAAGAAACAAAAAAAAAAATATGTTTCGTGTGCTCTGTTTCTATTTACACTTCAGCAAAGACGTTTGACATGTTAAATGGGGTATATTTTGCAGACAGTATCAAAATAATTTTTTTGCAATTTGCGATTAAAATGACATCTTTTTAGTTGCCATTTTTGATGTTGAAACAGCCTACTTTTTTTTATTGTTCTAAAAAAAGCGTGAAAAAAAGACTTTTTTTCACTCTTTTTCTACTTTTTTTCACTCTTTTTACTTTTTTTCATTATTTTAAAAATTGCTAAAAACGTGGCAAAAAGTTATAAAACCGCAATGTTTTATTTATTAACAATATTAATTGTACAATTAGTAAGAATATTTAACTAAACAGAAACATATAAGCAACATTTCCATTAAATTTGAGTTAGTAAACACTTCTGTTCGATTTGAATTATGTGAAGGAAGCTGTTTGATTTTTCGTTCCTAGGGGCGATTTCAATTGTTTTATCAATGCTTGCTCTAATTAATAACAAATTAAGCTTGAATCAAGCAACCGATTGCCATCTGATTATTAACTAATATTTAATATTTATTATTTTAATTAAAAATTGCAAAAAATAGTGTATACAACACGAGCAAAATTAGTTATTTTTTCACTTCTCGTATTGTCCAACTCGGCTGACGCCTCGTTGGACAAATTTACGACTCGTGAAAAAATAACTTACATTTTGCTACTTGTTGTATAAATAACTATTATTTACGTAGCTGAATCGTGTTTTCGTGGAGCCGCACGCGTTTTTAATCAGAGGCATCTAGGGAAAAATGTAGGCCATCAATACCGTATACGTAAAAATGCTGATGCAAAAAATTTTGGAAACTGGTTCTCAGTCATTGTAGATACTAATAAAAATCCACATATAGTCAAACCGTTTCCGTTCTGAGCTCTGTGTTCCCAGCTGATTGCGCCTGAACCAAATCAATTGAAGGACATGTAAACATTTTATCAGTAGCGTAGAATATCTTCCAAGCAGCAGCGACACGCCAGTACAAAAATAAAAGATTATATTTGTACGACGCTACTGAACAAAAACAAGACGGAAGACTTACGTGCATGTAACTTCTTTGTCATTCATATTGATTGTATTCATAAAATCTGTGAAGTCATGTCGCAGCGCTGGCAGACATACGTTCCTGTTAATGTTAGCATATACTGTAATGCGCTGGCACAGCGTAGCAATAAAAAAGTATGTCTAGAGCAATCGATACCAGGGACCACAACGCAAGCAAGTCGACTATATTGTTTGAGAAGGCCATACTCAAAAGCTCAATGTATGAGCCAGCATTAGCGGCGACGAAATAATTCGACCTGTTCTTATCGAAAAATACCTGAGTGAGCAATTATATCTTGATCTTCTTAAAAATGTGATAGACCCACTTATTACCCAGTCGTTAATAATTCAGATAGACGAACAAGGAAACATGTTGCTTAATAACAAAATTTGTACTTTTAACAAAATAAAGTGTCACCTCCGCACTATGATCTACCGATCCGAAAATGGTTGATTAGAAAATTTTCAGAGAGATGAATTCGTAGAAAGGGTTTTTATGAATGAGCCTCAAGACCTCCAGACCTAACGCCACTTCCATTTTTTTGGGTTATAGTCCAGGCAAGGAAGGGTTTGACCCATAAAAAATTAGTAGTAGGCTGAAATTTGGATATTGGATAGAGAAAATTATAGTGAACTTAAAAATACAAGCTTTGAGACACAGATAAATAATTGGTCATCTATCATTAAACATTGCAGATAAACGGTAATAGATGGATTTATGCTGTCGCGGACTTTTTTCTAGAGAATTTTCTTCTCTACAAATTAGGTCCTATACATTTTTTAAGTAATTGTGGTCGTTTGGTCAGAATACTATAAAATAGACCGAGATAACCCATTTTATAATGTTAATTAATTACTTCTCTCGTAGAGGAAGTATTGTAATTATGAAAATTTTACTTTTGGAGATTTTTAGTGTTCTGGATAGCGACATAGACAACGTAGATTACAAAAACTATTAGTCACTAATTTCCGTCGGTCTGTCTGTCTGTCTGTCGGTCTGTCTGTCTGTCGGTCTGTCTGTCTGTTTGTTGGTTTTGATTTAACCACTATATCTCAAAAACTACTCAGCCGAACAAAACCAAATTTGCATCCTTTTTTGTTGTCATTAGACGAACCTAATGGTAAAAAAAAAGATTTCAATTTTTACAAGACATGCGCACTAGAAGCTAAAAACTAGCTAAAAAGTGACAAAAAAGTATAGGTAATCTTTTGAACCGCCATACCGACTACGACCAATCTTTGTACAGTGATGACGTACACCCTGAAGTTGTGAACGCTGCAAAAAAAGTTAAATTTTTTTGAAGGGGTGGTGTTTTATTAAAGGTTGAAAGGAGAAAAATTAGGAAAATTTGTTATTTTGTATCGCATATATCTTTAAAATTATTAAAGGTGCATCATTCAAACTTTGCACCCTTATTAAAAATAAATTGAAAAATATGGTGGTGAAAATTTCATTCCTTAAAATTTTTTCTCTTTTAATTTACGTCAAAAATTTGAGTTTATATTAACCGGTATTTGAAAGCTTATTCAACTGTTTATTATTATTTTTTTTATTATTATTTGTGTTTACTAATATCAATAACGAGAGAAGTACTGCGGAAATGCATTTCCAGATTTTTTTTTTTTAATTAGACGCCGGGTCGATAGAAGTTGTAACTTTGGATTTTTAAGTTCACCATAATTTTCTCTATCTAAGATAAAAATTTCAGCCTAATTTCAGTTAACATAGGAAATTGGTCTACGTTGCCTGGACTTTATGGAAATTGAGTTGTGATTGCATTTTGGGAAGATTAATAAGCGACTCTAACACATCACCTTTAATATTTACACCTTTTTGATAAAGTCAAACTTCAAAGCCTACTACGTTTGAAATGTTGCTATGATTTTCACAGCCATAAATAGGTAAGTAACTCATTTATCCGTGTGAATAGTCACGCTAGTATTGCAACAGCACAAAATTATACTTTCTGATTGGTGGATTTTCAGAGGTGTTTACTAATCCACTGTGATTGATTGTACGAACTATCTAATACGCATGTCGATTGCAAAGTGTCTTTGTCGCACTTGACAGATTGTTGCGCTGCTCTTCTAGTTGCACGAAAACATTCTGTCTCGAGTGACAAAGTATCACTTTGCGCTCTAAATTCACAAGTAACTTTTAAATATTATTGTATAATACATTTGGTATTTTTAATACATACATTTTAAGTTTTTCTAAGTTGAAAAAGTCTTACTCTGAAAGAACCATAAGCTATCATAACGCATACTTTTCAAATCATTACTATTTCTTCATGTATACCTTTTCTTGTATGAATTTTAGTTTATTTTCTAAGCGGACCAGGGAATCGCAGCTGGCAAGACAGCGACCAGAGTGCGCTGGTTGCTGTTCAGCAATACCCTCATCATTGTTATCGATGAAAGGCGTAAGGGCACAAGTTTGATTATCCGATTGCAGAAAATATCCTGGATTACAAGCACATCGATAACTTCCTAGTTCATTTATACATTTTTGCTCGCATCCGTTGTTTCTTTCCAAGCACTCGTTTACGTCTGAAACCAAAGGAATGACTATATTATTGTAAGCCTCCGCCAAATACGCCAATTTTATAGTCTAAAATAAAATAATCGTCAAAGTAAAGCCATTACAATGTTTTCCACCACGTACACCTGTGAACAAATGAATCGTTCTCTAAAATTTTAAGGCTAGCATTACATCTTTGGCCATAGCAAGCGATTTTGGATCTTAATAGTGATATTCATTCAATTTTCGCTATCTTGGGTTCCAAAAATTTGCATATTTTATTGTACTGGTTTAATTTTGCTGTGAATAGCAACTGTTGTGAATAGTTTTATGATTAAAATAAATTCATCACAACTTTTGGAATATATTGTGAATATGAAAAAAAAAACTAAATATAAAACAACAAAACAATAATATAATTCATCAAATGATAATTACCCAATCATAAAATACATAATTAAAATAAAAATTTACAACCATATAATATATTAACAGTAGCATATTAAATTGAGTTAAGAAAAACGCCAGCTTTTCTAAAAATCAAGCGTTTGTTGTATATCTAAAGACTCGTAATATGCAATTCTTAGCACTTTGTTTGCAAATTCACATGTTGGAATTAAAATCAAGCATTTTAGAAACAACAGGCTTCAAAATATTTAAATTTAAACAAATATCAATGATCATCTCGGATTTCATTTAATTTAAGGCCCTTTGTTATTAACAATGGATCAAAAATCGCCAGAATTTTTTGTAATTTTCTTAACATATATAGATATCAAATGATGGTTGTATTATTCGTATTATTGTTATCATTTTAAATTTTATAGTCAAATTTATAAAAATAAAATTAAGAAACGATTTGGCATTGCTTGGCTATTGCCAAAACAAAAGTTAGCAAATTTGATACATTTTACACATTCGGATTTCATTCAATGTTTTTGTTTTACGGAGTGATGCGAAATATGAATGACTTCATAGCTGTATTCAAATGAACGGGGGACATTTGCAGCTTTCATATAATATTTTAAAAAAAGTTAAATACAGTTGATAAAAGCTCTCTTGAAAGCTATGTACGTTCATAACGCTGAATGAAAAATTTTAAAAGTAATTTTTCTTAAAAACTTTTGCGTCAACTGATTTAAGTGATTCAAGTAGCTCGAACTGAACGCGATCAGTTAAAAAATGTTCTTTTATGTCAACAAAATGACTTCTCCGGTGAGTACAGCATGTGTTCTCCCATCCAAACTGATCGAACTGAACTGATACTGATTGAAATCACAAGTCGCGAATACAGAGCTAATCACACAACATTAGAAAAAACTCAGTATTCAAAATAATCTATTATAATAATTATACAACAAAACACTACCAATACAAACTGGTTTTATTCCATTTCTTTGATTTTCCGGTTTAAATTTGTACCCATCATAGCATGTGCAAATAACTCGTTGAAGGTAAACGGAACAAACTTGTTCACACAAACCCATTAAACACGGATCTTGCTCTTTGGATATACATCTGGAACAACAAAAACAAACAAATATATATAATCTAGTAAAGTTTACGGGTAATTATATTGCTAGTTATCTGACAATGGTACTTAAGATGCGAATACTCTTATTTCATTTATGTATGCGTGTATCTAAACCTAATTGAGATTTAACTTCACTATTTGTATAATTTCATATTTAGGTGCTGGTACACTTAACCACCCCCAATATTTTTGAAAATTTTTTGTTGCAATAGGTAGTTTGGATCATTCTGAACCTATTGGTACCTATCTTAGTTGAGGAAATTTCGAAAATCCTTCAAAAATCGATTTTGAAAAATCAAATTATTGTATGAATATTATTAAAGCGCATTTATACGAAACTGTTTGGAGAGGCTTTGCAGGCCAGCTGTGATAGTCCGCTTGCCGTGCGTTAGTCCACGTATCGAATCTAGCCGCAACCTTTTTTTTTTTTACTTTTTTTTTTGTGTTTTTTTAGGAATATTTTTTTGTTTTTAACATAGTTTTTGCCTTTGAACACTATTTACACTGTTTAGTTTGGTTTTAGATTTGTTTATGTTAATTAGTTTAATTCCTTCAAATATTCGTTGTTATTCTTGTGCAGGGGTTAGGTTAGGTTTGATTTACGATTTTGTTTGTTATTCTTGCGCAGGGGTTATGTTAGGTTAGATTTACGATTTTGTTTGTTTTTCTTGCACAGGGGTTAGGTTAGGTTAGGTTTGATTTACGATTTTGTTTGTTATTCTTGCGCAGGGGTTATGTTAGGTTAGATTTACGATTTTGTTTGTTTTTCTTGCGCAGGGGTTAGGTTAGGTTAGGTTAGGTTAATTTTTTTTAAAAGGTTAGGTTATTTAAAAAAAAAAAGGTTTTTTTTTTTTTTTTTTTTTTTTTTTTTTTTTTTTTTTCAAAATAAAGGTTAGGTTAGGTTAATTTTTTTTAAAAGGTTAGGTTAGTTAAAAAAAAAGGTTTTTTTTTTTTTCAAAATAAAGGTGTTAGGTTAGGTTAGGTTAGGTTTAGCCTCTATTCTAAGGCCCTAGAGCCCTATGGCTAAGATCAAGGTGTAGGTTAGGTTTAGTCTAAATTTTGTGGTAAAACCATAAAAATCAGCGTGTTTTGTCGTTCACTCTATGTTTTTTGCAGTTGCAAGATATAATTTGTCGTGGCATCTCCAATTTTTGCTGTGCGACTACATGTTTTGTCGCTGAGTAATATTTCTGCCGTGCATTTCATTTTATAGTCGTATGCAATTGCACAAGAACTTGTTTTTTATCGGATATTTTTTTAGTTTATACGAAAACGAGGTTGCCTGGAAATTTGACGAATCAAGCTGCCATGATAAAAACGCGAGTCCGCAGGACGAGCGTTTTTATTAAAAAAAAAAACAAAAAAGAAAAAAAAAAGGAAAAAAAAAGAAAAAAAAAGGTGGGCGAGCCAGCTCGAACTCAAGACCAAGGCATGGGAGTCTTACTTACTGAATTCTTTATTGATGTTTTAAATTTTTTTATAATTATGTTACAGTGTATTTTTGTTGCACAGCGTGCAACCTTACATACTAACATTTAACTAATTCTAAGACGACCAAGTTCCTAGCGCATTGCTTTACCTTGGTTTTACAAAATTAAACAGTTGGCAAGATTGCCAATTGAATACCAGCGCATGCATGCGGGCAAGCCTGCATGCATACGCGGTTTACAAAGAAAGAAAAATAAAAACAATCGAACAAAAATAAAAGTTGAAAACTGTGTTTTTCCAGGAAAATTGGTAAAAACCTGGTTGAAAAATCCGAATAATTTTTTTGGTTTATCCACTTAGTTGTGGATTTTATCGAATTGATGGGCATGGGAGTCGACGCTGCTACTGCTCCACCCACATAGCCGTTCTATATTACTTGGAATAAATTCTCGCTTATCAATTAAACAACATTTAACACAATTTTCAAAATCGTTTTTTGAAGGATTTTCGAAATTTCCTCAACTAAGATAGGTACCAATAGGTTCAGAATAATCCAAACTACATATTGCAACAAAAATTTTTCGAAAATATTGGGGGTGGTTAAGTGTACCAGACCCGCAAATCGTTTACTTTATTTCACAAATTCTAAATTGGATTAAATTTATGTTGTACTTACAACCAGAATACACAAATTTGTACCTAAACTTAATTTTGTATAAAACCCTAATTAAATTTATATTTAGATTTATATTTAAATTTAATACCAACATAATTGGCGCAGTCGGTCGGATAACCTAACCTAACCTAAATTTGTTGTATCAAACAAATAATTATCATTTCAACGATTAGTTGGTTATTGGTTCTGTAAATGGTTGGCAAACGACTTTCTATATAGATGAGTTCTTCAATCACCAACAAGCCCAGTTAATCAAGACTCTCAATAGAAGTATTTCAACAACTATTTTCGAAAGACTACAAAAGGAAGCCTTTTTGTAAAGTATTTCATTGGTGAAAACCAAAATTGCGAATTCAAATAGATTAGAGTAAGGTTCTTATACTATATAGTAACAATGTACTATGTAATTGTGTTTATGTACTCGTAAGTACATGTTCATTCGTCTCTGAAATCTCTTTTGGACATTTTATCCTTATTTATCTTTATATATTAATAAGGATAATCCCTTAAATATATTTATATACGTATGATGGGATTAAAAAGTATTGGAGTTTAAAATTTTATGGCTGGCATTGAGAGATGTTACAAGTAAATGGACTTTAACGATACAACTGTTAAGGTCTAAATATACATTTATATAAGGATTAAATTCACTCTAAGAGTAAAACCCATAATTTTAGTCTCGATTCTTTTTGAAATGATTGTACCACCTCTTTAGCTGACTTACCTTGAAAACTGCAACAAAACCAAAAACCAGCCCAATCCAACAAACAAATCCAAGTAAACTCTAACATTTTTAATTTCAATTTGCAAGAATTTTTTTATGAGTTAAAATGTAAAAAAAAATAGTATTCGGCAGTCATGCTGCTTGAAAGAATTAATAATTTAATTTGTGTAAACTAACGCTTTATTGAACTTAAATCAGTAAAATACAACATCTAATTGGACGAAATGAACTAGTCAAAAATGGGTGCCCCTTATGTGTGCGTAGTAACAAAAAATCCGCCTCTTTCTCGTGTCGTGGTACAGAACATGACGCAACCGGAGCGCCAAATCAAAAAAGCACAAGTCATGTTGGACTCACAAACATATCCCCGATCTTGAAAGAAAAATTAACAAATATAATAAAATGAATGTAAACAAAATAGAACACGAAAATACATGGATATATATTTATAATGTGGAACAAATGTGGAACATTAGCACTAATATATTCATATATTCAATTCAATATCGATAGCATCAATGTTCAATTTTTAACCTCTGCTTTTGAATTCATTAATTAATCCAGTTTAAAGTTACTGTTTTTTGGGAATTTAGTGTATATTTGTGTGTTAACAAAGCTGCTTTCTAAGTGTGTACTTTTATAGTACTTTAATTGTGCCGCTTAGTTAATTTTTGCTTGTTTTCTGTGGTGATTTTAATCCTATACTTTTTTTTTAACTTAATTCGTTGCTTATCCTGTGATAAAATGCCTTCTATTTGCGATCTGTGCGATACCGGTGTAGAGGTCGTTGACCAAATCAAATGTATCAGCTGTGATAAATCATTTCATGGAATCAAGTGCGCGAATTTAAACAAAACTACCTTTAAGGCAATTTGTGATTCGCAAAACCTTTCGTTCACTTGCGATGTTTGTATTAATGAGTGCGCCTCAAATTCTCAGATTATGGCCATTCTGAGCAAACATTCTGACCTGTTGAACTTGCTAATGTTGAAAATTAATAATCTAGGAGTTCTGTCGCGTTCCCAGAGCGCCCCGATTATGCTTCCGACTCGTTCCTCAGCTGATCCTCGATCTTTTGCACCGCGCGAAAATGGAAATGCTGCTCATGCTTTACAGCCACATAGCTCAAGGAGCTCGAACTCTTCTTCTGCTTCGATCGGAAAAGGAGCTTTACCAAAAATTAAAGTATCTAATACTTATTCGCCAACTACTCCAAGAAATCCAATTATAATCGGCAATGGATCATCTACGTCCAACTCTGACAATTATTCTTTCTCTTCGGCTCCTCGTAGACAGTGGCTGTATATCGGAAGAGTTAATGCTGGTACCACTCCTACTGAAATTTTACAATACGTCAACAATACGCTGAAGATAGAAGACGCCAAATGCGAGCAACTTGTTAATAACGAGGACATTTGCTCCTTCAAGCTTGGCGTGAGAGAGGATGTGCTGAAATCTCTCTTGGATCCGCAGAAATAGCCTTCAAAAGAATTTATTCCACGTAGACGGTCCAATCGTGGTTCCTTTTTTCGGGAAAACTCCCCCCAACATCATTAATTCAGTTACATCTTCTCATCCCGTTATTTCTGATCGGGACTTAGCTACTCTTTTTTACCAGAATATTTGCGGCTTACGTACCAAAGTTCTTGATTTTTCGCTGAAAGTTAATGCCGCTAATTTTCAAATTATTTTCTTAACTGAAACTTGGTTGAATGATAGCTTTGTTAATATGGAACTCTTTGGTACTGCGTACTTTGTTTTTCGTCATGATAGAAATTATGAATATCTAAACTGTAATAGAGGAGGGGGAGTACTAATTGCTGCCCAATCTAGTTTCTCCTGTTTTGAATTACCTCACTCTAACAATCCTGCTTTTGAAGACGTCTGGGTGCATACTAAGTTAGCCAATTTTGATGTAATTATGTGCTGCGTATATTTTCCGCCAAAGTCTTGTGACTCTGCATATCAATCTTTTTGTCGTACTTTGGAAAACTTTAAAAACGAGTATCCGAACGCTAAATTCCTAATATTGGGAGACTTTAACTTGCCGGAAATTGTTTGGAAACTTGAAGATGACCATTTTATTCCCGTTAATTTTCCCAACATTGCTTCTGAGGTCGTGTTGGAAAATATGTACTACTTTGAGATTAACCAGGTTAACACCCTTTGTAACCCCTTTGGGAAACTTCTGGATCTTATTTTTTCGGATGATACACTGGACATTTCCGTTAGACCATCCGACTTTCTTGGCACTGTTGATGTTTACCATCCTCCCCTTGAGTTAGAGCTAAATACCTCAGCTGGTCCTACAATGGACGTTACTAATAGTACTCAACATTTTGGCAAAACTGACTTTGCCAATCTGAACTTTTATTTTACTAACCAGGATTGGAGCTGCTTAGATAATACTTTAAACATTAATGAAGCATCTGCGGTTTTTTATGATATTTTTTTCGGGGTATACAGTATTACCCGCCAACTAAATCTGTCTTGTCTGACAAATATCCGTCCTGATATAGCATTAACTGCATCAAGTCCATTAACTGGAAGAATAGACTGTATAAAAAATACCAAAAATCGGGGCTTGCATCGGACTATGCTAATTACTCTACTGCGCGCAAGAATAGTAAGGAACTGATTGACCTTAGCTACCATTTATTTGTTACCAAAACGGAGCACTTAATTCCTTCTGAGATCAAACATTTTTGGTCCTACGTAAAAAACTTGACAAAGCACTCTGGTTTGCCTAACTCCATGATATCGAATGATACGGTCGTCGAAGGCCCTGTCAATATTGCCAATGCATTTGCTACTTATTTTAGCTCATGCTACTCTTCTCACGGCTACGTGGATACGTCATTTGTTTCTGAGACTATTGCCTGCTCTCAATCGTTGGTTACTCATAAATTTACTACCGAAGAAATCAGACTGAAACTTAATTCTCTTGATCCGAAAACAAGCGTAGGTCCTGATGGAATCTCTTTTATAATTCTAAAACGGTACTCTAAAAGTTTATCCATGCCTCTACAAAAAATCTTCCAACTTTCGTTCGATCAAGGAACTTTTCCGGATATTTGGAAAAAATCAACTTTGGTCCCAATATTTAAGTCAGGTGCAAAAAACGATGTCAAGAATTACAGAGGCATTTCTTTAATTTCCTGTATACCAAAAGTCTTCGAATCAATCATTACAGGATAAGCTTCACTTTACTTTCAAACATGTCATCTCTACGCAACAGCATGGTTTCCTCAAGGGTCGTTCCACTGCTACCAACTTAGCCGTGTATCATAACTTCTTGTCGTCTAATTTGGAACGAGGTCTACAAATTGACTCCATCTACACTTATTTAGCTAAGGCTTTTGACAGCGTTTCGCATGTGCTACTCGCGGCTAAACTCAAAGCGTTTGGTGTTAGTGGCGTTTATCTTGAGTGGATTGTGTCGTATCTCTCGGGTCGTGTACAGTGCGTTAAAATATGTGATAGTTTTTCTGATTCGATTAATGTTACAAGTGGCGTTCCTCAGGGTTCCCATATGGGTCCTATATTGTTTCTATTATTTGTTAATGACGTTGTCAATTGTTTCTACTTTTGTAAGTGCTTACTGTATGCGGACGATTTAAAATTGTTTAGCAATATTTCGAATATTTTGGATTGTGTTAATGTTCAAAAAGATTTGGATAATTTATCTCTTTGGTGCAGAAATAACCAACTACACTTAAATGTCGCAAAATGTAAGGTGATGCGCTTTGCAAAATCCGACAAATGCATTTATTTTCAGTACACTGTTTTAGACCATATTGAACAATTCAATGATCTTGGGGTCATTTTTGATAAATCTTTATCTTTTACTCCTCACGTGGATAGCATTGCACTGAAAAGCTTTAGAATGCTGGGGTTTGTAAAACGCCATACGTTGAATATCAGCGACACTAAAGCGATTCAATCGCTGTTTAACTCGTTGGTTCGCAGTATTTTGGAGTACTGCAGCATTATATGGTCTCCTTACTATGCCTGTCATATTAACCGCTTAGAGCGAGTGCAGAGCAGATATACGAATTTTTTTTAATTTAAATATAAATTTCCTATTCAGGATGTTCCTGCCTGCACTCGCTTGTTGCTGGTTGGTATCCATTCACTACAGCATCGTAGAAGTAATGCTGCAATACTTTTTTTATTTAAATTGTCAAATGGAATCGCTGATTGTTCTGAACTTTTACGTTTAATTACTTTTCGGGTTCCTACTCGTTGTACTAGAACTCAAACTTTGTTTTTTATACCTCAACATCGTACTAGATACGGAGGCAATAGTATAATTCCCAGGACTTTAAATTTGTATAACTGTTCCTACCATAATTTTAATTTGTTTAACGGGTCGTTTCTAGCATTTAAAGCCAAATTAGCAAGGGGTTTTCCTTAACTTGTTTTTTTTTCCTTCCTTTTTTTGTTTTTTGTTATTACTATTTGCTTTGAGAATTTCACCTTTTTTTTAAATGTGTACTAATTGGAATTTATTTTCTGTATGTATAATTGCGTTAAATAAATAAATAAATAGTTAATAAGAGCACAAGTTCCTTTCTCCATTCTTCATCAACAGGTAGAGGACATATTTTGGAAAACGATGATTCTAGAAATTATGATTCCATGATTGGTTTCAATGCCTGCTACTCAATGTAGACGAGTTGGTGCCCTTGGTTCGAAAAATTATTGGGTCGAACGTTGGGTCAATAAATCGAGCTAAAGCTTTCAAAATAGACTTCGCACCAAAGAAATTATTCCTATTATTCTGCGATTTACTGCGATTTACATTGAATTTGGTCAGAAGTAATTCTTTTTGTTGGAACTTGCTCGAGATCCCAAAACGTTGATAAAGAAATGTCAGTATTCGATGCCTAGGAACGCCTAGGATCAAGGTCTGGCTTTAATATGAAGAAGCATATTTGAAAATGCACGTCCTGTGCTGAAAGTGTGGTTAGCGCGGACGAAGAAGACCAAGAGAAAACTGTAAAAACCCTAACTCAGTTAGTTTGCTGAAAGATATTAGTAAGAATGAACATACTAGGAAACGAGGCAGGCCTGACGATGTGGATTCTATTCTAGAAGAACTTATGGGGTTAGTAAAATAACTAACTATATCAAACATGATCTTATGCAGAATATAGTTATTGCTATGAGGGAAAAAATCGAAGCACTCGCTAATGAAACTTACTGCTTAGGAGATGAAGCAAATTGTTTAAAAACCAGCATCTTCACAAGTAACAATAATAACAAGTTGTTACAAATGTCTGTTGAAAATCTAGGCATTACCAAGAACAACACTGTTTCTGTCCAAACAAAACAGCTGCGATCCGAGTCCAGTTCGAATGTAGATGACCAGCAAAATGCTTCGTCAAGTACCACCAAGCCTTTTGCTCAAAAGGTTGCAAGTTCTAAAACTGTGCTTGACAGCACAGTTTTAAAAGTGTGCTGCCAAGACATTTAAAAAAAAAACCACTCAGGGAACAGCGTTAACTGTACCTGGCGATGTTTTTCAAGTAGTCCCTCGATAAATGATCGATTTATCTGTCAGTTCTTGAAGTTGTGTCATAGTAGAAGTTAAGTTTTTGTTCCGTGAAATGAGTGCTGTGTCGTCAGCATATTATAGTATGTATGAATTTAAGTTAATTTATCATGCTTTCACTAAATGCAACTCTTTGGATATAATCGTTTACGTGGAGGTTTTGATAAGAAATAAAGGATACGCATTACCGCTAGTGGTATAACAAACAACATAGATGATTGCGGAAAGGACCTGAGAGAGCACCAAGATGGCTTCAGAACATAATGCTCAACACTAGACGCAGTAGAGAAGGTGTTAAGTGTAGTGCTTTCATCGAAAGAGGGCAATTGTAGAGAGAAAGAAATATGTTTAGTAGTCGCATTAGACATAAAAAATGCCGTCGACTTTATTTAATGTTTGGCATTGATAATGACTATATATATTTAAATAGTTGAGAACTTTGAGTTTTTTCTTATTGATTAAAAACCACTACTATTGGTGAATGGATCATTTAAACAAGTTTAAAAATAAATATATTCGGCTCTCTTACCTTATTTAAGTCAATTGGCGTTTGGATTTTTGCAATTGGATTCATTCTTTAAAAATAATCAATTTTCTTTGTTTTTGATTGTTCAACTAATTTTGAGCATATTAACAAAACTGAAATTTTGAAACGATTGAGAAACTGGCAAAGCAGACCCAGCAGAATAAATATAAATTCGCTGGAAATGAGATTCCACAGTACTTCTCTCGTTGCTATGTTAAAATGTTTTATTCAAATTTGTAGAATTTTGAGGCATTTTTTGTGGAAAAAAATGTATCAGGTTATTTAAAAATGCTTTTTAAATTTTAAGAAAAAACCAAATTTGAAAAAAAATCTAAGCGATAAAGTTGAAACGGGTGTATGAAGAAATTAAAATGTGAAAAATGTGTTGTAGGTACTCTATTTTAATGAAACTATTTGAAGAAAGATTTAAAATTACCAATATAAATCAATGTTTGAAGTAAATCCTAGCACTATCGATGTAAGGGGTGTGTTAAGGGTTAAAAACATAAATTGAGGATTTTAGTCTATTTTTGAATAAACTAGTTAAAATTATATTTCAATTTGTTATTAGAAAACAAATTTGAAATCAAATCTGACAAATCAAACTGTAAGGGGTGTATTAAGGGTTACAATGGTAATATGTGGGTTCTAGCCTAATTTCAATATAATTAACTAAAAATGATAAGTTAAATTTACTACTGGAATACAAATTTGAAAGAAATCCGAGCAGTTTGACTGTGAAAGGTATATTAAAGGTTGAAGTTGTAAAATGAGGGTCGCATATTATTTTTAATTATTTTTAATTTCGAAAATTTGTTTTAAATGTATAGTAGAAATCTAATATGACCAAAATCCGATCCATATGACTTAAACTGTATATTTGGGAGGTGGGGGTGTCTAGTTACGCGCGAAGCGCCAAGGTCCACCGAGGTTTGTATACTATTTTATTAACAATCATACATACAACCAAAAAATAGTGGATAATTAAAAACATATTTGACAATCAAAAATAAATTAACAATGTGTTAATAACGCGGCGAAATTTATATGGTCGGGATAGATGTAATCCGCTTGGCAATTATAAATAGTAAAAAATACAGCAGCAAAGAAACAAAGCAGCAAAATAGCACTTACCTTAAATGATGAAGAATAAAGCGAAAAGTGGCGGCTAGGCGCGAGACGGTTGGACAGCGACGTAGCGAAACGAAATATATAATATGGGAAAAAAAGGTGCGGAAATAGGAAAAGAAAAAGTAATTTTTTGGTTTGGAAAATGAGAGAAATCACCAGTCACAGGTGAAGCGCGTATCATTAATCAATCGCGAATTGATCGAAAATATCAAAATGCTCAATTGCATATTAAAACGAAAATTTACTGAAGTTCAAGAAAACCGATTCGACTTTTGCCAAGTACTCAACGCAAGTGTCGATAAGTCTTATTCTTCGTGAACAATTGATCGTCAATCGCGTATATGCTACAAAAAAATGGTGCCCCTTTTTTTGCTGATCTAGCTTCACTACAAAACAGGTGTATCTCTCAACTATTTAAATAACAAGTAAAAACAAACTAAACATCTAAAAAACGAATTCCAAACACAATGATTAATTGAAATTATTCAAATTTAGTGAGCTTCGTGACCTAGAGAATTTTTTCTTGAATATTTTGACTTAATTTTCATCAAAAACCATCAACGCATAACCGAAATACACCAATTATAAATACGCGTGTTTATTATATATTTTTCTCACTGTCTCCTAAGTTCTCGCCAATCATTTGCGCTCTTTTCTCTATGATGCAATGCTGGTTGCAGACAACTTCGAGACAGCGGTTGGAGGACCCTTAATATTTTTTATAACTTTACACCTTATACTTATACCTCAAAAAGTTTTCACCACTATTGTTTACACTGTACTGTATAATTAATTAAATGCATATAAAATTATTTTAGTTAAATCTCTGAAAAGAATGCACAAAAACAAAATAATCAAAAAAAAATTTTTTTATTGAAACAATACTCAAATAAACGATCTAACACCATATAAAGTCTAATCAAAACACCATAAAAATAATCAATATAATATCTAATAATCAATATCTAATAATCAATATAATATCTAATCAAAACACCATAAAAATAATCAATACTTCACAGTATTAAATCGTAATTGAGAAAAAAAGAGTAAAAATAAAAAAGCAAATATAATAATTATCAAATATTTCTATGATTAACAGAAAAACATTGGTTTCCCAATTCTAATAGCATCCAAAATATTAAGCCGCTTCTGTTCCTGGTTCAAATTATCGAGATTCAATTGATCATTATCTATAAAGACCTTTCCTCTGGCAGCGGCCAAATGCGCATAATACGTCGGAGCTGGATAGCTAACCGAACGATTGCATCTTGTAAACAAATGACATAAAAAGTACGACAACTGTTCAATATGATCGTTAGTAAAATCGTTGTCATCCCAAAGTGTGACATACTTGGTCGGTTTAGCAACCCCTTGAATACTCGCATGCGAAACCAAATAAAAATCTTGCATATGCAAGGAAGTGATGTCAGTATCTACACAAGTACCGGCTGGTACGTTATTATTTCGATCCTCGGAATCGCGAGGATTCAAAGGGAAGAATCTCGTATGATGGCGCTTTTGCACCACCAAGAACGTAATTTTAGGTTCATACTCTCCTTTCCCCATGGTATAGCAAGCATTGCGAATAACTCTCAATTCCCAATCCAAAACCTGCTGGAACTGTCCTTCCGAAATGCCATCTCGGAAGAAAATGATCCGCTCTGGTTTCATTCCATTAGTTCGATCAAAGAACATCTTCAAATGCTCGACCGTCATCGCTTCCAAATCGGATATAATCTCAACGGTCGGCGGTTGAAGACAAATGTTAATGTTGTACTGCGTAGCATTGCGATCATGCGATGCCGTTACAGCTGCAATACTCGGAATCCCATGCGAGTCGGAACTGGGATGCGTAACATCCGCGCCCATTATCATAAATGGACGATTCAAAAATACCGGACGCGTATTCAGCTTGTGATTGACGCCGTTCATTTTACTATTCACTTTCAGTAAGATGTTGCCAATAATCGAGCTATTCAAGCGTTCCAAAGTATGTAATTTAATGCACTGAGTCAAGCAACCAATTGTAATCTCGGCGACTTTCTTCACATAGCTGTACTGTGGCTCAGCATTCGGCACCACGAAAAACACCAAATCGAAATCTTTCTTCGTCTGCAAATACTGCTTAATGTCCATTTCGCTTTGTCGCCCACCAATCACGACAAACGGCTTGGTCGCTTCTGCAAATTGGATGCCAACATCCCGACCAAGGTCTTGGACCATCTTTGCAAATCTAATCATGGAACCCTGATCCGTGCGTCGCTCCGTACTAGCGATAGTCCATTTCAGAATTTTAGCCGGATTCAAGAAGCGACTATTGTTCCATATCCCTTTAGCCAGATTCGCAATTTTACTGTTTTCGTACTCAAGTGCCGGTGGCGGCAACACTCGAGCACTCAACTTCTCAAAATTGCCACCAACCGGGAATCCAAACTCCTTAACAAACGGACTGCTATTATAATCCGCCTGACGAATACCATTCATGATCTTCTGCTTGCGAATGTTGGTGTTCGAGGCCGCGACTCGGATCATATTACTCGTCTGTCGCTCCGTCATTTTGCGAGCAACTGGCTGACCTCCGACAACGGTGCACAACTCCAACGGCAGCAAAATCCTGTTCTCCTTCGCTCGACTTCCCACCCAAAGCGTAGGCAACATGGGGTAGCGCAATCTGTAATTCTTCACCGTCGAGAAATACTGCTCGATGGTGATCGCCGGTCCATTATCGGGCTGGAACTTCTTAGTGCGCGGCGGAGCATCCAAATCATTCACGCGGTAAGTCTTACGGGAATCAGGCTGGCCGGGAATTTTGTAAATCGCCTTCAAAAGTCTCATAAACTTGCGCAACTTTTCCATATCCTGATATTGCAATTCGCGATTCAAATCCTCGCGACTTAAGGGATGATAGCCGCCACCGATCTCAAGTAACAGATCGATGCACAGCGTCTCTTTCGGGAAAGCCTTATGAGCGACATCCACATTAAGCAACGGCTTCCATCCACGAATGGCAGATTGATAAAAACCGCTAAACATCTCCATGCCTTCACCTAAATCGTGTGGATTTGGAGGCCGAACAAAGAAACTTCGATCGACTTGAATGCATCTCATAGCGGACGCATAGCGCAATACAATATCGATACATTGCAACGCTTCAGCTATCGATCTATTAGAGGAAGTTTGCATTGTCGTTAAATCCACGCAATTTGCAAACTTAACCGTCACCTTATAAGTTTTGTTGCAGCCATTCCCACTTACAATCACGTCGGCAGACTTTTCGTTGAATGGCAACTCACTCGAAGCGTACAAGTTTTTCCGCCCATCAAAGGACGGAAATCGCTTCGGATAGTGCTCCCTACGGAAATTCTCCATTATCACCGGCAACAGTTTCTTCGGCTTATCAGGATCAAATTGAACATCATAATGCCAAGCGGTCTTAATACGGCCCAAACTCAAAGCTAAATGGTTGGTTTAAATCGGAATGACACGACCGACCTTACCAGGAACTGGTTTTATTATCTTCACTGGCAAACTTGGGGTGGCTTTTGTTCGCAATTTTTTAGCGACTACGGATTGTTGTGGCTGCTTAGCAGATTGCTGCAGCGGTTTAGTTGGTGATTTTTTCTGGGGTTGCGGTGCAGCTTGTGCCTGTTGAGGAGGCGATTGCGATTGTTTAGTGGGCGATTGAGGTTGTACCACTGGGGCTGGAGCTGGTTGTTGTTTCTGAGCTCTCCAGGCTGGGGCAGCTTGTTGGGGTGGTAATCCTAAAGGAGCTTGGGGCTGTTGTTGTTGTGGAGGGCGACCTTGTCCTTGTTGTTGAGGTCTACCTTGTTGTTGAGGTTGACCTTGTTGCTGGGGTCTAGCTTGTTGAGGTTCACCTTGTGGCTGGGGTCTACCGTTTTGAGGTTGACCTTGCTGTTGAGGTCTACCTTGTTGTTGGGGCGCACCTTGTTGCTGAAGCGGGCCTTGTTGCTGGGGGCTACTCTGTTTTGGAGGAGGCCCTTGTTGCTGAGGTCTGCCTTGTTGTTGGGGCGGACCTTGTTGCTGGGGGCTACTCTGTTTTGGAGAAGGCCCTTGTTGCTGAGGTCTGCCTTGTTGTTGGGGCGGACCTTGTTG